>CM070835.1:33636990-33955923 GCA_036326025.1 Chrosomus eos
CATGTATCGTTTGAAGGCTTCATAGGAAGAGTGCAGCGGCAGCGGAGTACAAGAATACAAGTATTTGCTTCTGGAAAGATTCTGTTCCCCTCATGAAGGAACTGAATTTGTGGACGGTGTGGAAATCCCAGTGGAGGCACTGTTGAGGCTCCTGATGTAAACTCCAATACATTCTCTAGGGTGACTGGACTGCATTCTCCTTCTGTAACACAAGTGGTAAGAAACAGTCATTCAGGCCCCTTAAAGGGATACTCTACTGGTTTTTCATATTAAACTAGGTTATTCCCTTAACTAAGATGAGTTGATGCATACATCTCTCGTCTCAGTGCGTGCACTAAATCACTGTCTTGCCGCGAACCTTTGTTAGATCTTATCTCAGCCCTGTTTATTCAATACGTGCCAAGAAGGAAGTGACCAAACACCTCCACGTTTTCCCTATTTAAATAGTTACTAGAGTAATGTAACTCGACCTAGGACGGTGACACAAAATAAAACGTTGCGCTTTTCTAAGCGTGTAAATGGATAACTATATTTTATGGCAGAATACCATAGCAAGTGCTTGGGAGCACTTCGACTCGGCGCAGTAATATCATCTCTCGTAAAAAGTCTGCTCCCGTTGAAACAATAACAAAAACAACTTGTGTCTTATCAGTTGCAACAAAACAGTCACAGACACTATTTTAGTGTAACATTGCTGCAATCAGTAGTAATAAAAATGTTTACACCAGGGTGTGTCGGCTTCGAGCCAGCACCAACCACGGCTTTCTCACAGAGCTCCGGGTGATGCGTCTGTGCATGTGGTCATGTTTTCCGTGTAGCGGACTTTTGCAAAGCCAGACATCCCAAGTCTCCCGCATATTGATAGCATCTCCATGAGGCCAAATTAGTGCAAATCTCCCAGAATCTAGAGTGTGCATGCGAGACAACATACTGCACGCATAACACATAGCGCGCGCACGGCAGAGAGGAAGTTGCGTGAGGACCTTGCGTGTGTGCCTCATGATAGTCAACTCGGATAATGAATAGAGCGTGCGTTTTATAACGGCTTTTAAGATCGATACTTGGCAAGAGCGCATCGAGAATCGATCGCTGGAGTAAATATCGTGAGATAGCCATATCGATGTTTTGGCGCACCCCTACTTCACAATGTCACTTCAACTATGGCATTATCAGCATTTATTTTCCTGCCAACCAGGACAACAAAATGACCACTAATAATTGTACTTGTGAAGTCCATGGTATTATAACATGTACAATAAATAGTATACCTTCAATATCAATTAACCAGTCACGCCAAAAGCATATTGTCATGTTTTCTCTGTCTCTCCTGTTGCTGCCCTGCACAGAGAAGTCCACGTCAAATAACGTGCATAGGTCCTTCGCCTGTAGTGAAAGTGAAAAGTGAAAGTGACACGTGATGGCCAAGTATGGTAACCCATACTTGGAATTTGACCTCTGCATTTAACCCATCCAAGTAAGTGCACACACATTAGGAGCAGAGTAGTGAGTAGTGAACACACACACACTGCAAACGTGAATACACACACCCGGAGCAGTGGGCAGCCCTGAGTGGCGCCCGGGGAGCGATTGGGGGTTAGGTGCCTTGCTCAAGGACACCTCAGTCATATTCCTGCCGGTGCTGGAATCGAAGCAGCAACCTTTGGGTCACCAGTCCAACTCTGTTACCATTAGGCCATGACTGCCCCAAATTCCTGTAGTGGAATCTCCTCACTGACAAACATGTTGTAGAACACTGCCGGATTCTTCCTCAGCTCCTCCAGTAAACCAAGGGTTTTTAACCCCTCTGTAAACCTATAAAAATATGTGACAATGTGTAAATCGTCCTGTGACAATGTGTGAATCGTCCTAGGCCAATGACGGTTCATTTTTTGGACCGATAAGACAGGCGAGGCACTTACTGGTCCAGGGCAGTTGCCAATCTTCCATTGATGAAGAAGTCTGCAGCTGACTGGACAAGGGAGTCCTTCTCCTCCAGACTAGATACATGTCTTAAGGCACCTATAATGCTGAGACTATCTGCTGCCTCTGCAACTGCACTGTTCGCCTCTTGGACTGTTGTTGCTTCCTGTATCTAAAAAGAGAGACAGACAAACTGAGTGAGTCCAAAATTGGCTTCTAAGGATACCTTCCCTATATAAATGAGATGTTTAAGCAATATAGCGCTCGTGTTCATGAGGATGTTGGTGGTTATTCTCACAGCTGTGGTTCGGCCACAGCCAACAGACTGAAGGCAGAGTGACACAGGTAGCCACAGCTGTGAGGATATCCACGAACATCCTCATGAACACCAGAGCTATATTGCTTTTATACAGCAGTTCCACTTGCATCTGAACACGTTTGAAGCGATGCATAAATGATAGAAAGTTAATAGAAAATAGGTCTCTCACACAGTACAGTAAATTTAATGTATAACACCTTTCTCCTGCTTACTTTTATTAACTGTTCCCTGAAACTATGGTCACCAACTTCATCCACCGTGGCCGGGGGTGTTGGTAACCCACAGATTTGATGGAAAAGCCTTTTGGAAAAGAAGTGTGGACCGACTCCTCCATGGACCACACACACAGCAATCATTTTTGCCACCCACGTGTAAAGTTTTGTCTGCAAAGCTAAAATTAAAGACATAACAGTAAAATATTGCTCTGCTGTAATGCTTCTTAAATGTAATACCTTAAAATACTTCATATTAGTGCTACTACAAATAACTTATTGCACCTTTCAAAACATGTAAAAAGGCGTTTCAGGACATCAAAAGACGAAGAAATGCACAATCATGGAAAAATACTAACCAAGAATTAACTAAATCAAGGCAAAATTAATAAACAAATAAAAGACGCTACAGACAACACAGGATGAAACCTGCTCAACACAAAACAAACAATAAACAAATCAGACAGGAGAAATAAGGGAGCAATCATTTTTAAATGGGTTTCCGTGTATACATTTCTAGAATTCTGCCAGTTGAATGAGGACAGTTTTAAGAATTCAGGCTTCCCTACCTTGAGTATCAAGAGACAACTGCCGGTCTTTCTCATGTCCCTCAAAGATATTTGACTGGTGGACAGCCCTCATCAACAGCCTTAGGTACTCTCTTGTCGGGCCGCCTTCGTCAATTGCCCCTTCACCATTGTCATCTTCATCCACAAACACAACATCCAATTTTGCTTCAGGGTTGAAGAACCTACGCTTGAACGCCCGCAGACTACACAGTAAAACATTATCCCTGCACACATTTATTTGGTTGCTTGTTGGACAGAAGCTTCCATCAACTCTGCTGACCATTTTTTTCAATATGGTCTGTAGATCAATCCTGCAACCAAAGAAGTTCATGCATTTTATTTTAACCACCTGATTAAATGTAATAGGATATAGAAAATAAATTTACATAAAGTCAAGTTAATGAGGAAAACATACTCATCCACAGGTCCTCCGAGGTGATGTGTTGACACAAGAGACTGATTTTGTGAAACTGTCTCATCTTGCTCATCAAGAATAATGATTGGTTCCTGGGCAGATGGAGGCAGTGATGGTTCATCATGAAGCAGCAGGATTTCTTGTGGTTGTGAGAACAGAGTGAGCGGTGGCTGGCTGGAGGGCTCAGACAGCAGTGAGCGGCTGGAGGGCTCAGACAGCAGTGAGCGGCTGGAGGGCTCAGACAGCAGTGGCTGGAGAGAGGGCACAGAGAGACTTGGCTGGGTGGAGGACTCAGACAGCAGTGAGCGGGTGGAGGGCTCAGACAGCAGTGGCTGGAGAGAGGGCACAGAGAGACTTGGCTGGGTGGAGGACTCAGACAGCAGTGAGCAGGTGGAAGGCTCAGACAGCAGTGGCTGGAGAGAGGGCACAGAGGGACTTGGCTGGGTGGATGACTCAGACGGTGATGACTGACAATGAGATGTATGGAGTAGGGCATAAGCTCCATCATTTTGTTGATCCGAGAGAATTTCCTGAAGACAAACATGCACAATACATGAGCTTGCACAAACCAAAACGCATTCCGTTTTCATTTGAGACAGGAAATAAAAGTGCAACACATTTACCTGTACATCTTGATTTGAAAACCAAAGCACAATAGCACATATAGAGTTGAGGATGCTTTTATGCCATGATCCATTATTGACCCAGAGGAACTGCTCTCAACTGATCTGGATGATGTGGCTTCTTGCACCACAAAGATTTCACTGGCAATATCATCTTGTCCCACAAAGTCAAACAAGATCTAAAAAGATGTGAAAGTGTTACACCAGTCAAGTTTTACAACCCACTAAACCACAGAGAAGTGGTTCTCTCAAGAAGAACACACATCACCTGAATTGGCTCCGACAAGCTGAATTTCCTCATATTGATGTGTCCATTCGGATATTTAAATTTGATCAACACCCCATTTGAGGGTTCCTCACATGCAGACATTCGCTGACGTCTTGCTTCAATAGCCTGAAACGTGATTTCTCTCATTAAAAAAAAAACAACCTTCAGCTAGTTTATCAAACTAATATATTACAAACACAAACCTTTTGACGTCTTTCCTCACAGGCCTGATAGGCTAGTTTCTTCCTCTCCTATTAAAAGCATGTATGAATTTAAGAGAATGTAAATCATACATAAATAGAACTTGGAAGTATTACCTTCTCCTGATCTACCAACAAGCTGTTATCATACTCCTGGTCTTGCTGGGCACGTATTGCTCGCCATTCTTGAAGAGCCTAAAGCAAAGCATTAATAAAAAAATAAGCATTTCTCACAAAATCACCATCAAATAGTACACGCACCTAAAATGAATAAATACTTAAAGAATTGATTCTATACAGTGTCAAAATTGGTTACCTGATTTGGAACCACACTTTGAGCTTGGGTACTCTCAGCCACAGGCACGGTCTCATCTTGTACTGGCGCAATTGAGAGTGGTGGGAATGAATTAATGGATATGGCAGAGGATGTGGATGCCACCTGGTAGAACACAGAAAATCCAAATGACTTCCCCAGCAAGAGAACACACACACTCGTAGTGGAAACAAAATACATTAGAAAATATCCATAGGTAGAAAAATTACAAAAACTTATCCTAGGGAATGTTACTGCTCAAACACCACACAGAATAAATAGATACATTTTAATACATATTAGAAAAAGACAATAAAACGGTTTAATTTTTTTTTACCACTTATCACTACAAAAGTACATGGTGCACATAAAAATCGTTTGATGTACAATAATTTTGATATGGACCTGATCTGAAACCACTTGTGAGGTCTCCTCTACTGCTACAGCTGCGAGCGTTGGAAATGAATTCTGGGACATGGCAGAGGGTGGTGATGTTACCTGAGGGTAGAGAGGGTAACTTCAGTTATGGCATAGACATCACAGCGAACTCATTTATATGATATAAATCCATGTTGTGTATAATTCCATACCTGCAAGACAGTGGCTCGTGGCACGATGTAAAGTCTGCTTTTGCCAACAACTGCTTTTAGTTCCTTCACAGAACTAACTTGTAATTTCTGGATCTTGCGTCCTTTGCCTGTCCTTGCCAATTCAAAGCCTACCAAATTTAAACTGATGCGAGGGTAGCTTTGGCAAACAAAGTTGTTCAATTCAGATAAACTCCAGTTTAACCCAATCTTTGAGTTTGTGCGTCCGGCCTCTGTTGACTCATGCACCGGTTTTCCTAAAAATGGTAATGTAAACATCAGTATAATCAGTTCCTAGTGGCAAAGAAACACATCATTTGTGTTTCTACTAAGTTTACAGCTTTAAAACTAAACAAACCCCTCCTAAGAAAATTGTATATGACTGCTCATTCCATAGCTTTCTTTGCAAGACGGTTAGATAATAAGGTGTACAGTAAATAACACTGAATTCTTATGTGCTTCAATCTCACATTTACCTTATCCATGTTTAGCCAGTCCCTCAAGTTCTATTGTGGGGGGCAGAAAACCATTATCTGGCCCTGGGAGGAGGAAAAGTTTTGCTTGCCAAATAGGGTTTTCCATGCGGCCACCAGATCCTCCTGTAAACACAAATACCGGTGTCAGCAATTCTTGGCTAAAATGTTCCATATGTTTCCAGCACGACACAAATTGTATTCATTAGTATTGGCATATTTTGAATATAGATATTTTGATGTATTTGCAGTAGTTCTAGCTGCTATGCCCCTAGCGGACCCATTCAAAAAGACATTATAAAGGAACCATAAAACTAAACAAGTCAATCTTAAAAGTGCAGTTTGTCGTTAATATCATTTTAAACGAACGATTGACTCGAATACGTTCACAAATAAGACCGTAGAACGCATTTTAGGAACTGTTTTGCTTTAAGTTCGTATATTATTAAAAAGCTACCCCGAACTTCTGGTGATAGCACATTAAGTTAGCCATTCTGATGTTAAAAAAGAAAACTTACCCCGAACTCGATTAACCCGCCGGCGAAATAGTCGTCTTGTTGTGGAAAGTAACGATTCATCATTTCTCGCTGCCAGCTCCTGTCTTGCACGGGCTGCAGCATTAAAAAGACGATTGAAAACCCTTTCACCATCTGGCTGCTCCGACATGGTGGTAATCAGTGCTAATTACAAGTTAACAGTTAACAGGTGCTAGGCTATGTGATTTGATGATTTGAACAACAGCACGCTGGGCTCCCGCCTAAAGTGTGATGCGGGCCTAATTTGCATACAGATATCTGCAACGTCATTTCGCCTAGTCAAAACTCTAATTCAAGATATCTGTAATTACATTTTGACCAGGCAGAATTAGAGTTACAGATATCTCGAATTTTAGATATCTCTAATCAAAATTCATTTCAAGATATCTATAAATTGATAATAGATATCTACAATTAAATTATGACTATCCCTAACTCCAGTTTAAGATATCTACAACGTTATTTTGACTAGTCATAATTCAAGTTACAGATATCTACAACATAATTTCGCCTAGTCAAAACTTAATTTCAGATATCTGAAAAGGAACATGTAGATATCTTGAATTGAGGTTAATTAAAGATATCTTGAACTTGAGTTATGACTAGTCAGAATTAAATTGTAGATATCTCAAACTGGAATTACAGATATCTACAATTCAGTTACAGATATCCGTAATTCACATTGTGGATATCTGCAACTGAATTGTAGATATCTGTAATGACAAACCCCATACAAATGAATGGCAAAAGTGATGTCATTTGTCCTAGGAAGAATGTCTTTGTGGATATCTGAAATGACAATTATGGATAGGAAGAATGTAGTTGCGGATATCTGAAACATTCTTTTTGACTAGGCAAAACTGAATTACAGATATCTGCAACACATATCCAGTCTAGCTTTTAAATGCTAAAATGGCTTGCCATAGTCCGAGAGCGGTCCGCCTTGCTCTGATGTCATGCTGACGTGTGTCAAAAAGCTCTCGCGAGCGCAAGCCGCACGTGTCGGATTCTGCAGTCGCGCGCAGTTGCTCTCCACCGACTGCGCTGATCAAAAGCATGATGGGAAACGACTTGCTGACGACACAGCTTAATGGTGATTGGTTTAAACAACCGTGATGTATTGTTCTCTTTTAAAATGTTTGAATTTAAAACTCGGATATCATGTTTTGTATATGTTATGATGTGTGAATATTGCCAAACCCTCGGACAGTGCGATCTCTATGGGTTATGTCATTTTATTATATAAAAAACACACATATCCTATGTCTGTATTAAAGAAAAAATGATTGATAAACACTTATTTGGAATGGAATTAAATAACAAGTAATTTGGGTGTCTTGTTCATTATATTTATTTTCATATAAAAGCATCAGAACTTAAATTACATCCAGTTTATTAGCAACAATGTGCACGAGCGTGAATCCCGTGAATCCCGCGATATCCGCCTTTGATCTCACAGGTGTCTGATCCACTGCGAGAAGCCAGATCTGTCCGTCTTGCCTGCGCTTTTTTCACTCCTCCCCTCACTGCAGCCGCCTACTCTCGCCTACATTTCAGGCGAGGCGAGGCGCATCTCAAACAAGCCTATTATAATACATAGACGCCCTATTGGCCGCTTTGGAACGTTGCTGCGATACGTCAACGGGTCCGCCATTTTGCGGAGGGCAAGACTGCACTGTAATCAAGGGTGAGCTGCGTTTTTTTCTGGATAAAAACAAAAACTGTTTTTATATTTATCAACCGATTTCAGTGGTTTGTATGTGGTGTACAAAAAGTTCCATCTCTAGTTATTTAAAATCTCAATAGTTACACTTGTAAAATATTTGTTTTAATAAAGAATGGTCAAAGCTCAGACTTGTCATGTATCTGGCTTTTTATTCTTGGATAAGAATGATGAAGACCCCCATACTGAGATATAATTTAAGTTTTCTTATTGTGGAAAAAGCATTTTCTGTGATTGACCAGATTTGAGCAATAACAAAGATAACTGATGGATCCATGCTAATACATGTTATGGTACAACTAACATTTGTGAGAAGTAATAGTAAATAGTTTAGTCAATAACATAAACAAATAGTATACAGCAAATAAAATAGTAATGAATAGTATAATTATATAATATCATACAATAATACAATCACAAAAATATTGATAATAGCATATGGTTTATTAATAATACTATAATAATAGCAATAGAATAAGAAATATCAATTACAGAATATACACAATAAAAAATAAGTTAAATAGTGACTTATATTTAATATTTAACTCTTTTTGTTAAATTTCAGTTTTATTGATCAGTAATAGCAGAAGTAGCTTCAGTCAAACATACAGCAGGATACAACGTTAAAAAAGCCTAAATATAAAGTTATGAAACTTCACTTTGCCCTCAGCCAAAACGATTTACCAGGGAACCATTTATAGATTAATGAGACCAAAGATCGCCCGTTAGATATACACAAGACGAATAATATCTCATGTTTAATCACTAGACTAGAGACATCCGAGCCGGCGGCAAACTTCAGACGCTCTGGCCGAGGTAAGGCTATTCTCTGCGGGCTTATTGAGTGCTGAGCGCCCGGTGATCGCGTCGTACAACTCCGAAACCGTCAGATCAAATTTTTAAATAGGCGCTATCTTTATAAACAAACCACATATTTAAGCTTTAAACAACTACATTGTCGACTGAAAAATTATTAAAACTACATTTCGTGACACAATAACAGTAGTATTTTTTAATTTATCCTCTGAACGTTACTATTACTAATTAAATAATGACCAAATACAACCAAAAACAAACGTTCAGTCTTGCCTGTGAAAGATAATTCCTCGAAAGCTTTTTTTCAATTGTGTGGCGATTTGTACAGCCCCAAGCAGCGCACAAAACAGGCATTTTTCTCATTCCCAGTATGAGAGGTATGGGAAAGTTGCCATCCCCAATATGGCGGCGCCGTTGACGTGCGCTCCAGCGGCCAATAGGGCGTCTGTGTATTATATTATGTCTATGGTGCAGCCGCTCTTCAGAATCTGCGCTGGCTGAATCCTGCGGCTGCTCTCGAAACGCTCTCGCGGTGTTTTGTTAGCATACGTCACAGTCATGTGGAGTCAGCGCTGCATCAAGTCGGACAACATTTCTAACCGGCATGCACTGTTTCAAGTCAGCCACCGATCGGTCTGCGCAGAGCTGCGAAGTCGAACAAGCCTAAACAGTGTGACTCTAGTCACGTGAATGCCACTTGTGCGCCGACGTCATCCGAGCGGAGTGTGTCAAGTCATCGCGAGACAGCAGCTGTTAGTCACGTGCTCATCGTCACCATTCGAGAACTAGCAGGAGACAAACATCGATGGGGAGTTTAATCAGGTATGTGTTTATTTGTCAGCATTAACAGCAAGCTTCTCTTCTGTCGTATTTAGCAGAGCTCTAGTGTAGAGTTTCCGACTTCAGCAGAGGAAAATAAAGAACAGTCTTCATTTCTTAATATGGTATTTGAGATCTGAGTAACGTAAAGTCATTAACTTAGCGGGAAGTGACAAACAAATACCAAATCTTGCAAAACCACAGTGCGTCTCTGCCCTCAGAATTCACTTGGACACTCAATACAAAAATGCACTATTGTCTTTGTATTGGACAAATGTTCAAAGCAAGTAGCGGTTAGCATAAGCCATAGCATGTATTTCACAAATGAAGTTGGTTAGGTTACACATTAAGGCAAATTAATTCTGGCACTCTGTGGTTGTCAAACGTTACTGTCTGGAACATGTTATGATGATGATGATAAAGATGACACTTCGGCTTTTATATCATTGATGGGACAAACAAAATTGACAAAGAGTACGTGATGTACAAGATCTGCCTGTTAAAAGTGAAGTGCACGGGTAATAATACCACGAACATGCAAAGCCAATTGCAACGCCATCACCCTGATCTCATTGAAAAGGTTTAATTTACTTAAAGGGGTCATCGATGCCCATTTTCCACAAGTTGGTATGATTCTTAAGGGCATTCGTTTGTAACACACTTCGGTTAAAATTCCGCAATGGTTGTGTAAACACACGCTTTTTACCTCCTCAAAACCAGCTCTGTTGACAGCGACCCGTTTCAGTGCATCTCTTTAAATGATAATAAGCAACTGCTTTTTGTTTTTTCATAGTCCGACCGATATCGGGATGTATCGTTATATGATTGTCTAGCAATATATTGATTATTGCAGAATTGCTGTATCGTGATATTATCGGTATCGTGAGTCATGTGTCGTGTAGCTATAGTTTAGTGATGCTGCGCAAGTGTCACTGCAAGATGCAGAAAGTGTCCGACTTAAAGGCTGTAAGTCCTCCATCTGCAAGTGGCAAATCTCACTGATCTCATTTGAAGTTAAACATACCTTATTATGTTTGTCAGGCCGTGCTGCATCTATAGGTCCTTTCCAAATAGCCACACTTGCTGTTGACTCCTGGATCTGACTCAGAACTGATCAAAACATGTAGACCGAGTCCATCAACAGCCTCAAAGCTTCACAGTCCTGTGCACTTGACCACTTGCATGATGCGTTTCCTGTATTTGGCCTAAGTGTTCAAGAAGGCATGAAGACCGCAAGTGTGATAGGACACTCTAATATAGGGTGACCGTCCACCACCATCAAACAAACCAAATGTTGGACGATTATAAGTTTGTGTGGGACATGTTACCACATAACCTGAAACTGTTATACAATGTTTATATAACTTAATAAAAGCATTTGTATTCTGCCTTTCACCTGCTAAAAATTCTTTGTTCTTCAGTCCCTTCCAAAAAACACCATTACATCACAATGTAACTTAATTTTACATGTCATTTAAATTCAACATCACCGAGCCCAAAGGCAGATCACTATTTCTGAAACATTTCTGACCAAGTCCAACTGAAATCCAACAAAATGAATAATGAACAAATAAAATATAAAACAACATGAAATTAGATCATTGACAGTCTTATACATTCATATATTAAACCAAATACTTTCATATTTTTAGAAAGGATGTGAATTGAAACAACCACAGACAGCAGGCAACAAGTTGATAAATTCTGTTAAATCTAAATTTGACCAAATTATCCATTCATTTTCTGACAGGGAACACATGGAACGAATCACCGCTCCACATTTTGATTGACAGCCGTCACAACCTACTAGTGACTGTGTTTACTTCTTTGCTTTCAACCATTGGATAGGATTTAAAAAACGGCTGTTGTATTTGTACTTCTGACTAAGCGCTGTTAAATATAGGTGAAAAACTAAGCCGCAAAAAGAATAAATAAAAAGGAAAAATAACTTATACACGTTTTCTTAATATGATAATTAAAAACCAACAGACTGATGAAAATGCGGGAAGTTTTGTCAATATGTGACGTGCGGGACAAGGAGTGAAAATGATGTGCGGTACAACGCAAAGCGGGACGGGTGCTCATCCTACTCTCATAGTGTTTACAGAGTTTTATTTTGATTTTAAATACTTTGCATTTCAAAATAAACTTCTAAATGTCTGGTCAGTACCAATACAATAATAAAAAGACACTTTAAAAAATTTGCTTTACTACCAAATTACATGTGATATCTAATTAATTTAACTTAGAGTGGAATGGTTTCCTCACTATCTCACGATTTCAGGGCACGTAATTTCCCATACCTAATGCATGATGGGATAGGCTTATTCTTGAATACCGCTCCGATTACTGTGTGTTCAGGGCACTGCACTTTGGCATTCTTTTAGACATGGGACAGTCTTGCGCACTTCCTGTCGCGCACACACATGGCAAAGAGCAAGTGTGGGTATTTGAAAAAGATCTAGGATCTTATAGGATAGGATAGCGTCCTGATTATTGTGTCACTCAGTCCGACAGAAGAGTGATGATTTGTGTGTTCTGGTCTTGTTGCAGGTTTTGATAATCTGCAGTTACAGTGGTTTACAGCGGTAAAGTTGAGCAGGGAAATGTCCAGCACAGCCATGAAGAAGAAGGTGAGTTAAACCACACTGTTATATAACACTGACTGTCCATGTGTTTCACTTAAAGATATAAAATTTTTTACTAAACACACACACACACACAATACAGCCATGAACAATGTGTGCGTCCGTTGTTGGACTGTCACTGTATCTATCTATTAAGCTTTTATTTTAAATGAATATCAGTATAATATATAATAACTTAGCTTTAGAATTAATATGAAAAAGCTTTTGAAGTTTCTAAGATAACATGTTTTCTAAGCTTATTGAACTATATAAATTATAAATGCACTTGCATGGCTATATATTCATATTTTCTTTCAGCTTTCATAGCAGCAGTGCTGTTTTTCTTGCTGCGTATACACTTAACAAATATTTTTCATAATCTCTCGATCTTTAACTGAGAAAGGAAATGTCAGCTTTCTTTTTTTTTGACATCCATTAAAAAAAACACCTCTTATCCAGTGGCGGCGATTTACATAATCATAGGGTATGACATTATTCCGACAACAACCACATTCTCAAGTAATCATATTATATCTGAATAAAATGTGGACACAGATCCACCATACTACAAGAGTCCACAGACATGCACAGACTAAACTATACCAAATCAATGCAAATTCTGAAATGGACTTACGCCCACAAAGACGCGATGCAACGTGCGAGAAAATGTATCTTTTCCATGTTAACTCTTTCCCTTTTTCTTTTTTGTTGCCAGCCACAGCGTTTGATCATTTTCACAAAAGTTTCATGCCCCCAGAATCTTTCATTAATATCTGAACATGCAATATATCAAATGAAAGAACAGATTCTCTGCTTTTAAACAAACATGAAAACGTTTTATTCTTTTTTATCAACACTTAAATATGGTTGTTTCATTAAAAAAAGCAACATTTTGAGCAAAAAGTTGAGAAAATAACTTTTTTTGTCAAAGACGACCCCTGGATCTGACTCAGAACAATGATCAAAACATGTAGACGGAGTCCATCTACACCCTCAAAGCTTACAGTCCTGTACCTCGTCTCGGGTCAACCGTTCGTTCAGTAACCTCAGGCAGTTTTACATGCTGTTTAATCTTGATGATGACGTTATTTTACATATGCATCTGCTAACATATGCTATCGCTTGTTTTTAAATCTTTGCCTGTGTTTAGGGCTACGTCCACATTAATCCGGATACATTTGAAAACGGAGTTTTCGTTTAAAAACGCTCTCCGTCCACACTAGCGTTTTCAGACATTTCAGTGTGGATGAGAAACTTATAAATTCACCTTACTGCGCATGCGTGAAACCTCACAAAAGCTCACTGAGATGATACAGATGGAAAAATAAATAATAAAGGTATCGCGCAATTCTTCTAACATGATCATTTTATTTAGCAAAATATCTCACCATTCACTGATGCGTCCAGGTCGCACTCAGTCACCATATGTTTGGTCTAAAACGCGACTGCTCTCCTGTATTGCCGCAGGACAGCAAATGTGAGTACATTTTCTGCCATCTGTGCAGTACTGTGATATGAAGAGTGTGGAAAGTAACATATTATAGCAACAGTGTGAAAGTGAATAACACATAACAGGCAAAATACCGGTAAACATCATGTTAAACATCTATTGGTACAACATGGATCACATGACTAAACTTACGTCATCGTTTTCAAATACCTCCGGCTTCGCAGTCCACACTACAACGCGAAAACGGCGTTTTCAAATTTATCCACTTTGGAGAGCGTTTTACAAAAGCTACGTTTTCGTTGACTTAAAACGCCGTTTCAGTGTGGACGGAAGGCCAAAACGGAGAGAAAAATATACGTTTTCAAACGAAAACGTATTAGTGTGGACATGGCCTAGATCAGGAGATTCTGTACTCTTTCAGAAGATGTCTAATAGCGCCCCCTACCGTATAACAGTGAGAACACGGAAAGCTGGAACATTTCGTCAATGTCGGGGAAAGAGTTAATCAGTTTTTTGTACTAACCAGCTGCTAAGATTTCTTTTTCTGTGGTGTTTCGGCTGGAATAACATACAAAGCACTACAAGGATAATCTTAGGTGCAGATTATGTGCTTTATTTAATGTTGAAAGAACCACGTTTGAGGAGCACTGCCCTAATTCATAGATTCCAGCTCTCTCCTCATGAAATAACCCTCTCTTTATTTTATTTTTTTCCAGGTCCTGTTGATGGGTAAAAGTGGATCAGGAAAGACCAGTATGAGGTCAATTATATTTGCGAATTACATCGCCAGAGACACTCGCCGCCTTGGAGCCACAAGTATGACATTTATGAGATATAGTTCCCTAGAAAATGCAAATCTTGTTATGTTTGATTCAGACTCATTTTGGTCCAAACCTGCATGACACCTCGAGACGCATCAGGTTTTACTTCAGAGACATTTACTGGTCCTTTTCTTATTGTTTTGCTTTAAAAAATAATACAGATTCCTATTTTTAGGGCAGTTTTCTGCAGTGGTTATTGTTCTCAGTGGCTTATAATCATTTGTGGTACCTCTTTTCATTTGTACTGTAGAGTTGCATAAAATATGAAATAATTTCCCCTGTTTTACATTAATAAAAATGAGACCTGATGCGGAACGGGAGATTTTAATGTCAACATATATTATGACACGTATGAACTACGATCCAGGCACAATATATCTGTTTAAACAAATCAATATTGATCAGTGAAAGATAAAAATCATGTGTATTTTTCTCATCTCAGTTGATGTGGAGCACTCTCATGTGCGATTCCTGGGCAATCTGGTGCTGAACCTGTGGGACTGCGGTGGGTAAGTGTCGCCAGCACCCCTGTACGAAAGAGTGTTGCTGGGTGGCTTTTGTGAAGATGATTTCATTTTCGCTTCATCTGTACATGTGAATTGCACAGGCAGGACACTTTCATGGAAAACTACTTTACGAGTCAAAGAGACAACATCTTTCGCAATGTCGAGGTGTTGATCTATGTGTTTGATGTGGAGAGCCGAGAGCTGGAGAAAGATATGCATTACTACCAGTCGTGTCTGGAGGCCATCCTGCAGAACTCGCCCGACGCAAAGATCTTCTGCCTGGTGCACAAGATGGACCTGGTCCAGGAGGACCAGAGAGACCTGGTACGATATGAGCGGAAACTTCCTTTTTTGAGGATGTTTTTTTTTATTGTAATCCCTTGACTGTTAATCTCAAGAAACCTGCTTGCAAGAACATGTCTGGGTCACATTGAATCTAGGGCTGGGCGCTAAATCGATTTTATCAATTAACTCGAATGTGTAGTTTACGTTGATTTGTTTGAATGAAAATCGTTTTTCTCTTTAACAACCGCCGACGCTCCCCTCTGGGCTCCCGTAGTTCCGACCGGACGACACGAATGATCAATAGGTCATTTGAAAGATACAGTATAACTTACCGAAATGTAATAAAACCGATCGTTCAGTGTTTTTCAACTGCGGAAAGATGTCCATAAATTAGCTGGAGAACAACATATGTCACGTAACGTTACACTTACCTCAGGAATGCCTTTTAATGACCCATAGCACGCATGTTAGTTTGACTTAAAATAATTGCTATAGAGAGGAGTTTTTTGCTAAATATGATAACTATATTACACATATTTGTACCTATATCATTAAAATATTATAAAAAAATGCATTATTATTAAAGGTTAAAACTGTCTCAAATTAAATATAATATCTGCAAAGTCTTTGAAATATTTTTTTAGGCCATATCGCCAAGCCCTAATTGAATCCCAAAAATGGCCCCGTTTTATATCAATTGACCCTTCGCAAAGACCCGCCCTCCTTAGTTACTGTCGCTATGTTCCGACAAGCTACGCCGCTCTCATGCTCTCACCATGTTCTCACGCAGTGAAAAATACATCGCGGAGCAGAGAGGAGACTGACAACACGCGGACAGACAGGACAGACCAGGTTACTTTTCGGTTACTTTTGATATTAAGCATGTTAAACAAAGTCTCACCTTTCAAATACGGTCATTTTTTGAAAGAAATTTAAACAATAAATACCGTTTTGTGGCTCTTTAATGTGCCGTGACAGATCGCTGTAGTGTAGAGCATCAGTTAAAGCTGCTCGTGATCCGATCATCTCTTCCTTCTAGTTCATTTATAGCATCAAATAAACATGAATTAACATAAGAAGGAATGTTGTTTTAACCGCGGAAAGGCGCCAGTATATTCAGTTTTTCAAGTTCAAATCCTCCCATGTTAATCTACTAAGCTTGATCCGACAAAATGGCGGATGGCGAAGTATGATTGGTCAGAACACCTGTCAATCAAGCTCCACACGAAGGGTCAATTGTCTCTAACTACTATTTACTAAGATTTTCTTATGTACAAAAGCATGTTCCCTTCAAATTCTCATTACTGAAATGCAAAGACAATCTCATTACTGTTAGGAGTCTGAAGCAAGTCCTGGTAAAGACTGGTAAAATACAATGAAATTGACATAAACCGTGTAAATTAATATCTGTACATTTCTTTGTGGTTATTTAGATATTTAAAGAGCGTGAGGAGGACCTGAAAAGACTGTCTCGCCCACTGGCCTGCACCTGCTTCAGAACGTCCATTTGGGACGAGACGCTGTATAAAGTAAGACCGTGTGCATTTGAATCAGGAATAACAAATTTTATGCATTATAATATATATCCAAAGTATTGTATCTAACAGTTGAGGTGAAGATCAGAGTAAGAAAGGCTCAATAGAATTGAGATATTTGCAGAATGCAAGGAGAGGAAAAGGAGAAGCATCAGCAGAAGAAGCCCAGTGTCCTCTGAAACTACACATTTGATATGTTGTGCCTATGTAACAAGCAGGTCTTATTCGGTCACCATGGTAAATGGACTGCATTTATATAGCGCTTTCACAGACCCAATGGCCACCAAAGCGCTTTACATTTGCCTCACATTCACCCATTCACTCTCTAATTCATACACCGACGGGCGACGGCAGCCATGCAAGGCGCCATCCAGCTCGTCGGGAGCAGCTGGGGTTAGGTGTCTTGCTCATGGACACCTCGACACTTGGTCAGGTGGAACCGGGGATTGAACCACCAACCTTCCGGTTTGTAGACAACCTACATGAACCACTGAGCCACTGCCGCCCCACCATGTCCTTGTAAGGCGCACAGAATAACCTGATAAGCCATTGTGGTTTTAAAGGGATACTCCACTTTTTTACAACTCCACCAGAGTTAAACAGTTGGGTTTTACCGTTTTCGAATCCATTCAGCCGATTTTCTGATATTTAGAAGAATATCAGTAACCAGACAGTTTCTGGTCTCATTGACTCCCATAGTATATTTTTTTCCCTACTATGGAAGTCAATGAGACCAGAAACTGTCTGGTTACTGATATTCTTCTAAATATCAGAAAATCAGCTGAATGGATTCGAAAATGGTAAAACTCAACTGTTTAACTCAGGGGGAGTTGTAAAATGAGCCTATTTCCAAAAAAAGTGGAGTATCCCTTTAACACCTTAAAAGGGATAGTTCACCCAAACAATTTAAATTTCTGTCATCCTTTACTCGCCCTCAAGTTGTTCCAAACCTGTAAGATATTTTGAAGAATGTTGGTAACCAAACCATTTACTTCATAGTAATTTTTTCCCTAGTATGGAAGTCAATGGATACTGTAAACTGTCTGGTTACCAACGTTCTTTGAAATATCTTCTTTTGTGTTCAACTGAAGAAAGAAACTCATAAAGGTTTGGAACAACTTGAGGGTGATTATGAAATTTTCATTTTGGGCGAACTTTCCCTTTAAGCGCATATTGTAGATCTTGCATTCTCTGCAGATATGCAAACAGACATATTTTGATATGATTTGGTACATCAAGCAATTAATTCTGAAGGAAGACACAAAAGATCTAACATTTGAAAATAATCAGACATATCAGAGTATATAGTAGAAATTAATAACATGTAAATGAATAATCATGCAACACAAGGAATATAGCGATTAATGATTAAATGGTATATAGCTATCAATGTATGGAATTCATAAAGAAAAGATTAGTACGATTCATAAAAAGGAAAAATGGATAAAAGACATTGAAAGATACAATTGAATACATTTGAGTATGAATACACCAATCCGACACTAATAGTTGATTATGTTCTCATCTGTGTTTGTAGGCTTGGTCCAGTATCGTGTATCAGCTGATTCCTAACGTACAGCAGCTTGAGTGTAACCTGCGCAACTTCGCTCAGATCATTGAGGCAGATGAAGTCTTACTTTTTGAAAGAGCTACTTTCCTGGTTTGTACCAAACTGAAACGCAGTGCTTGCACACATGGCAAAAACTAATTTATAACGAAAACAATCAACAATGAGTTTAATTATTGCATGGTCATGCCTTTACACCATGCACACAACTCATTGTGGTGTGTTGATTTTGACTAGAATTCACATAGAAACGATTCATTGCTCAAAGGCACTAATATTATTGTTCTCTGGCTATACAGAGGTTGTTTTAATAAGTGTATCAAAAATGAATGACCAGGTCTGGCACCACTCACACTGAGCGCATCTAAGGTGAACACTTTGAAAAACTGGACATGTTGCCAGATCCCTGTGAAGTGAAGGATCAATCTAATTTTAGGGGAACTTGAATGGACAATAGTGCCCAGTGGACCATTGTTCCACCTTTCCCCATGTTGCCAATGAGGGCTTGTTGCCTGCTAACAAAAGGATGGTTTGAGGACAGATTTTCAATGAATTGCTATAAGTAAATGTGCAAAACACAAAGCATCCTCTGTCAAACAAACTTTTTATCCAGAGTCACAACATAATTTAAAGGATTTAAAGGACTTCAGAATAAAAATTTCCTGATAATTTACTCACCCCCACATCATCCAAGATGTTCATGTCTTTCTTTCTTCAGTCGAAAAGAAATGAATGTTTTTGAGGAAAACATGCCAGGGTTTTTCTCTATATAGTGGACTTTAGTGGGGCTCACCGATCCCAGCTGAGGAATAAGGGTCTTACTAGCCAAACTGTCGCTCATTTTCTAAAATAAATAAATATACTTTTTAATCACAAATGCTTGTCTTGCACTAGCTGTGATGCACCACGTCATGTTGAAAGGTCAAGCGTGACGTAGGCGGAAGTACGGACCTAGTGTTTACAAAGTGAATGTGCAAAGACTAAGTCAAACATTGTTTACAAAAAATAAATAAAAGGTAAAACAAAGATGTCGGACAATTTTTAGGTTGGAGGATAAAATGAGATGGAGTTTTTCACCCTACCCTACATTTTTGAACTGGAACACGCTTGACCTTTCAACGTAATATGTGGCGCTTTTGCAGCTAGTGCAAGCCGAGCATTTGTTGGTAAAAAGTATATAAATGTCTTATTTTTTTAGAAAATGGTCGATGGAAAATGATCAGGAAATGTTAATTCTAAACTGAACTAATCCTTTAACAGCAGATTATCTAAAAATATGCAATGCAAAAAGTGAAAGAGTCGGCGTTCATTCTTCCGCTCTCCACCATCATGGTAAACTGGTGCCAGTATCCTAAACGCCCAACACCAAATGCCTCAAACTGTAGTTCTTTGGATACTGAGCAGGTTTAATAGGCAGGAACAGGATATTTCTGTGGACACTTCTAGCTTAAATAACAATTGCTGTTTGACAGGTATACAGATTCAGTCAAACTCTTGCACAAAACACAAAAAATGGGAAAACTGCAGTGAACATGAACAGATCTTATTGTGTAAAGGTGCTTACTAAAGGTGTATACTTGTGTCTTGTCAGGTGATCTCTCATTATCAGTGTAAGGAACAGCGTGACGCTCATCGCTTTGAGAAGATCAGTAACATCATCAAGCAGTTCAAGCTGAGCTGCAGGTCAGTCAGACTCTGTTCGTGTAGGTGTAAGTGTTGAACACGGCGTTATGGTCATGTTGACATTTCTCTCTGTCCCACAGCAAGTTGGCGGCCTCCTTCCAGAGCATGGAAGTGCGAAACTCTAACTTTGCTGCATTCATCGACGTGTTCACGTCCAACACCTACGTCATGGTGATCATGTCAGACCCGTCTATACGTAAGCATCAGCATGCAGGAACAGCAATGGGTTTTGCCACCTGATAATCTCACATTACAAGTCAAGTCACCTTCATTTATACAGCGCTTTTAACAATATGGACTGTTTCAAAGCAGCTTTACAGTGATAATAGGAAATTACAGTAACAGTTTTGGCTTTACAGCAGCTCTAGAATAAAGTTATTGTCCAGCTAAAGTTAGTTATTAACTTAGGTAAATAGGTTAGTTATTACACTCAACTGTGGTCTAACATGTTGTGGAAAGAAATCTTTCCTTTCTTTGATTTTTTAGACTGTAGCAGAGCTTATTAGGGGATATCATGACAGCTCTTATATAATCCCAAATTATTTTTTGGGTGACATTTTCATGACAACTAAGCCTTATTTCTTGACAAAAACATTTATTTTTGCCAAATATTTGGGTAATACTAGTCACGTGTTCATTAAAAAAAAAGTAATTGATTAGTATGTTTCAGTTGTAAGGGAAATTGTATTGATAGTATTTGAAGCGTGTCCTAAATCTACTTGAGAGGCAGACCGTGTTCAGAGATCATAAAATGGCCCTTATGTCTGGCTAATCAATGCTGTAGTTTGCAGTGGGCAAGATTTCTGGATCTGCCTAGTTTCTGCATTTTGAAGAAACTTGAAGCTTGATTATGGTAACTAGGACATTAAGCCATTAGAGAATTATACAAATCTAGTATCAAAGTCATGAATGCATCAATTAACTTTTCTGCATCAAGAAAAGATCACGAGTTTTGTAGGAATATTTAGGTATTATAATAGGTGTAGGAATTTGGTTTTAAAAATACAAATTCCTGGGCCTTTGAAGGGCAGTGAAAACATGAAACATTATATTTTTTTAGATGTCAACACGTGTATGTGTTGGATATTAGTGTAATCATGCTGTATTTCACTATTATGAATATGAAGGGGTAAGTGGTTATTTTCCATGTTTTTTTTTCCTATTTAAAAGTTGAAGCCATGCTACAGAATGTGCATTATATTCTTAACATCTCAACCTTATTCATGCCAGGGTTCGATTGATTTTCATCTCATCACTGCCATGCTTGATGATACATCATCATATTCCATTGTATCTTCAGCAATTTATTTACTTTAATTCAAATAATGGCATTGATAGAGTGGTATGTCTGATCATTGACAGTGGTTTATTTAAATAAACAGAAGACAAGAATGAAAGCTGATAAAAGTGGAATAAAGAATTGACTGAAAAGTAGAGTTAGCCTTTATTCTCCTGCTTCGAGTATTTAAAAAATCACTTGACAAGTGACTGACAATAATGAAAAATTCAGAACAATAGGGGACACAAGATAGACCCTTGTGGCACTCCCTACTTAACTTGTGTTGGATTTGACAGTTCCTCATTTACACAAACATTTAGCAGCTTTGAGAACCTGCATATAATTAGAAACTGTCCTTTGCATTTCAAAACACCTCCAAATTGTTCTTTCACCATCTGCACTTCAAATGAGGTTTGAGAAAAGCACATTGTGACCCAGAGTAAAGTCTCTCTCTCTCCTCTCTCTCTCTCTCTCTCTCCCCCTCCCAGCTTCTGCTGCTACCCTCATCAACATCCGGAACGCCAGGAGACACTTCGAGAAGCTTGAGCGTGTGGATGGGCCCAAACACAGTCTACACATGCGCATGCGCTAGACTGCCAGCATAGAGAGTTTGAGTGTCTGAACTTTTTTCTCGCAATTGTGAGTTTATATCTCGCAATTCAGACTTTTGATATCTCACATTTCTGACTTTATAAGATGCAATTGCGAGTTTACATCTCGCAATTTTGACTGTTTGCTGTTATTGTTACAATACATCTAAATCAATTATCACGATTTTGCGATAATTGTGAGTTATAAATCCAATTCTATTTTCAAGTCCAATAATTAAAAAAAAAGACTGACAGTTTTCCTAACTCATGCGACTCATCTCACAATTCTGACTTTATAACACATAATTGCGACTTTATATCATGCAATTCTGAGATGTAAACTCACAATTGTGAGAAAAAAGTCAGAATTGTGAGATGTCGCAATTACCTTTTTTACTTTTAATTCTGTGGCGGAAACAAGCTTCCATAGAATTCTGTGCTTTTAAACGGAGATTCGGAGATGTGTCTCTAGATTAACAGACAGGTTTGAAGATAAATATTATTTTGGTGGCTGCTGTTTTACTGACGTGTTTCTGCTTTTTCTTATACACAGTGTGGTGGGTGAACTGCTGGAAATCATCCAGAAGAATTCCTCCTGTTTTGCTGATTTCACATGCATCTAGTGTTTCTGCCAAGAAACTAATTCTCCTGATATTAAAAGGCAATAACATGCTTGTTTCCTCACTAATGTTGCAAAGGAACTTTAGTTCTTAATGAATGTTGTAATGCTCCCTTAATATATGATGTGTGCCATAAGGTGGCTTGTGAGTTACTGATAGCCAGGAAAGCTAGATCATCAAGTCCGCATTCTTTGCCTGTGTCTTTTATATATCGTCTTATATTAAGCATTATTGGCTTGCTGTACTGTGTTTCCAAAGGTCGAGCAGAAATCTGTGCGACTAAAATTGGACTAACTTATAAATGAACTACTTGATCTGCAAAATCATCTATTATAAATATTCTCAATAAATACATGGTTGTATAATTAATGTCTTTTTCTGTACAACAAAACCATAGTTGGGTAATGCATTTAAATTAATCTGTGTTTTGAGGTGCCCATTAGGGGTGTAACAATATATCGCAATACAAAATTGCATCAATATGTATTGTGGATAGTGACAATATATATTGTGTGTAGTTCACCCAAAATGAAAAATACTGTGAAAATATTCAATACTTAGAAGTTTTAGAGTCAGTACTACATTAAACTGCTATATATAATGTATAATAATGCAATGGGGGAACATTTGTGGGTCCTGATAATGCCAAACCTATTGTCTGTGTATGTATATATATGTATATATACACATACACAGACATATATATATATATATATATATATATATACATACATACACAGACATTTATATATATATATATATATATATATATATATATATATATATATATATATATATATATATATATATATATATACACACAAATTTACATCTAACCAACTCCTTTTACTGGAATGAGAATTTCTGTTTTTGAAATTCATGGACATATATAGAAGTTAAAATTATCCAAAATTGTATTGTATTTACAATATAATGTATTTATTTTAATGACAAAGTTGATATAACAAGCAAAACGCTGCATCAAGGATTTCAACAAAGAAAATATTCCCAAACATATTAGTGGAGGACAGCCAGTCAATTATATTTGATTGTATGACTCGTGAAAGGTGTGTTAGATAGGCTGTGATTGCTAGTGTAATTTTACATTGTGAGACCAAGAAGCATTTAGAATCAAATAAATGCAGCCTCAAGTCTATCTAAAATAAAACTACAAATGGAAAAACTCAAACAAAAATTCTACATTTTCAGAGTCTCTGATTTTCACAAATCATTTACATGTCAGGAAAATAAAAAATAAACTTTACTAAAAATGTGAAGTAGCATTTAGATTAACTTTTAAGCCAGGAATCATTGCACATTTGTGCGTCAAACATACAAAGGTGAACAATTGAAAATGCATATTTTGTCAATGTAGCATTCTTAAGGGGCGTTCATACTACACAGTATACGTCAACGGCACCATATTAGACAGTCAATATATAAGTTGTATAGTATCAAAAAATTATCTTTTGTATCTAGTATCAAAAAATCTAGTATCAAAAAATGATCTGCCCAGTCTTGGGCAGGGGTCGGCAACCTATGGTATACGTGGAGGGATAATCACTGGCACGTGACAATGGATAAAAAGATGTATTTCAAAATAAATGCATATGGCCTTAAATTCTGAGGTGATCATTCCTCATAATTTTACTAAGTTGGGAAAATAGCTTTTAGTATGATTATGTTAGCCTTAAGGTTATGAATAAGCTGGTATGTTCCAAAACACAATGACAACATTCGCATTTAGGAGATATAGGCATTCAAAACTCACTTGTGCTAAAATGGATCACGGATTTTTATGACGTCAGCGCAGACTTCAGCTTCTCATCACATCTTCTGTCCAATCAAATGCTCTCTAGAATCTAAAGCTCCGCCCCCTATGCTATTAATACCACCTGGCCAAAGCGACCGTTTACACGTCATGGAGCGATATGGATTGTAGATGTGTGTTCGATTGCTCAAACACTCAAATTTTATTCCGTTTTCCAACTGTATGTTGGTTAAGAATCAAGTCCTCCAGAGTCGCGGCCAAAGCCGATTCGAAAGACCGCTGTTCGCCAGCAGCAGCGTCATCTTCTTTGTTTTCAAGTAGCAGCAATTCACCGGTCACATCTCTGCCGTCATTATGTTAAGCCCGCCCACCAACTCTATACACGATGTGATTGGCCTGACTAGAGTTTGGTTTTTCCAGCTCAAAAGCCAACGGAGAGTTGCTAGACTACCCTGGCTGCAAAATAAATTTTGCTGCCGCTAGGGTGTCTAGATTTCTAGGCTAGTAACAATCCTGTCCATAACAAGAATCAGACCGTCTTCCTATTTCCGGCGTGACGATCGAGTCTGTCCCAAAATTACCTCTCAATACGCCCTCGTTGACTCGCGCCAAGGGCCTATAGGTCTGCACTACATGACGTCACCAAAGTGTGGACTCTGAGGAAGTCCACAAGTCCGGGGTGTGCAATTTGGGACAGGGCCACCGGATTTTTGGATCTGCGCACTTGCACAAGTTAAAATCTCATACTTTAAAGGCCCACTGAAGTGCCTTGAAACGCGCAGCTTTGTATGATGCGTTGACATAATTTCCACTGAAACAGGAAACTAAGGTGGGATATATTGAATAGCTCCTCCCCCTTTTAAAATAGCCTGCAAGTCGCACTTGACAGCACCACGGAAGCAAATCTGAGCGCTGATGATACGCTGGATTCAATAGTAGAGTGGTGAATAAGCTTTTCTTTGAGAAAAGAACAAAGAACGACACTTAAGTCATTCTTAAAAACAGTAAGATGTGTTCGGAATTTTGACGACCGGATACCGCAAAAGTTTAATATATCAACTAGCTCCGCTGGTGGGAAAATGCATGGGACTCACTCAGCCACAACCGTTCGTTGCTCTGGTTGGTTGTAGCGCTATCCTATTGAACAATCCTATTGGTTGTATCCTATTGCGTTCAGAGGGAATTTGAAAGACAACCGTTTATCCCACCCCTCAGATTGAGGCATGCCAATGGTGAGTTCCCAGACCTAACATCTTGATCTGGGACTGGCTTGCCAGGCTAGTCAAGTACGACTTGCAGTCTGTGAGGTAAACTAAATGCTATTGGCTATTTGAAAAGGGGGAGGAGCCATTCAATATATCCCGCCTTAGCTTCCTGTTTCAGTGGAAATTATGTCAACGCATCATACGCGCTTTTCAAGGCACTTAAGTGGACATTTAAAGTATGAGATTTTAACGTGTGCAAGTGCGCAGATCCGACAATCCCTTGACGCGACCGGAGGTGCATGTGATTATACCTCCACTCAATTATGCCGACCGCTGCTCTAGGGCTTCTGTTTTCATCCATACACACATATTTTTCTCAGCTGCTTGTCCTCTGTAGAGTTGAGGGCTACTGTTGTCAATAAATAATACATTTTAAATAAAATGTTAACACATACTATCTACTCCACTTACATGCAACACAGTGAGCCTTTTTTTATGAGACAAAGGCTGAATCCGAAATCGCCCCCAAAACCCTCATTCACTTTTCCATACGTTAGTCCACTAATGGCGCTTTTCCACTGCATGGTACGGCTCGGTACGGTTCGACTCGGCGTGGAACGGTTCGGCTCGCTTTGCTTTTCCACTGCGTGGTACGACTCGGCTCGGTACGGCACGGTTCGGTTCGTTTTAGCGCAGTTGCTTTTCTACTGCAGTTAATACCCCTTCAAAGTGGGTGGGACTGATCGTTACACTGTTTGTAGGTCCGGTGTTAGCCGTGTGCGGCTAAGAGCTGAGCTACTTGGAACACATTTTCATTCCGTTTTGCCCCCGCTCCTCGGCAACCAACGAGAGGAACGTCTGCACCTCAACCACGATTCAGCCATTTCTTTTTTAAAGTTTTGATCTCTATTTTGTCAAGAAAGTAAAAAACAGGTGCTACCGCGTTGGCTGTTGTCTACTGGTTATTTAAATCTAGCGGGTTTAGTGTCTCGTGTTGCAAATCCAATGACGCTGGTAGTGACGATTCTGCCTGACCAATCAGAGATCTGCAGTGTTTCACGTCACATTTTAGTACCGGTACGGTATGCTTGGAACCTCAACAGACCAGGTACAATTTAAAGCGAGCCGAAGCGAGCCGTACCGTATCGTACCATGCAGTGGAAAAGCGCCACAAGTGAGCCGTACCGTACCGAACCGAACCGTACCGTACCATGCAGTGGAAAAGCGCCAAAGCGTGCCGTACCGAACCGAACCGTATCGTACCATGCAGTGGAAAAGCGCCACAAGTGAGCTGTACCGAACCGTACTGTACCATGCAGTGGAAAAGCGCCAAAGCGTGCCGTACCGAAACGAACCGTATCGTACCATGCAGTGGAAAAGCGCCACAAGTGAGCCGTACCGAACCGAACCGTACCGTACCATGCAGTGGAAAAGCGCCAAAGCATGCCGTACCGAACCGAACCGTATCGTACCATGCAGTGGAAAAGCGCCACAAGTGAGCCGTACCGAACCGTACCGTACCATGCAGTGGAAAAGCACCAAAGCGTGCCGAACCGAAACGAACCGTATCGTAACATGCAGTGGAAAAGCGCCACAAGTGAGCCGTACCGAACTGAACCGTACCGTACCATGCAGTGGAAAAGCGCCATAATAAAGTTCACTTGAAGGAGTGAATGAAAACGAGTGAGCGAATTCGGACAGCGTATTTTAGTTGTAGATTCGTTAATGCGGTGCATTGTGGGATTGAATGAGTGCACTCAATAAGGTCCACTTTTGTTTCGGACACCACTATAATTGGCTATAGGGGACGATTTCGGATTCAGCCAAAGAGTCAATTTGTGATAGACCATCTTATGGTCAAATATCTTTGTACGTGAATATGCAGATCACCAAACTTTAGTATGGAAGCAAAAGACAAACTGATACACTCTCCAGTGTTTGCATACAATCTGGGGCTTCATTTATGAAACGTCCATATGTACAAATTATAAAAATGGTCTTTGACACAAGTGGTGCTCACTGAAGAGCCAGATGACGACCAGCTAAGGGTTAAGGCCCTTTCACACCGGACACGTAACGAAAAAGCGAAACGGAAAAGTGAAAAACATTTCACATCAGCCGTGACTCGAATTTGTGACGTCGGTGACGTTCAGTAGCCTGACTACGTCAGACTTCCTACTTCCGCTAATTTCATTTTGCTCCTGTAGTCAGTCTGAGATAGCAGCCTATCTTTCTGTTTTCCACCGGCCTGAAAACAGCCGGGCCAATCACTGAACAGAAGGCGGGCTGAAAGCCGTGACGTAGTCGCTAAGCGCCGAGTTTAAGAGTTAGGTCAGAGAAATCGAAAACGACCGGGGATAGGGAGACGCGGATGCAATTCGCTCTGTTGTGGAGAATATTCCTGGCATTAGCAAACTGAAGCCCGAACAAGAAGAGTGTGTATTAAACATGTTGAATGGAGGATGTTGTGGCCCTACTCCCTTTGGCAAAAGTTTAATTTATCAACTATTGCCGATCGTCAGCGAGAAACTGGGGAGCCTTTTGACAGGTCAGTGTCTCCTTTCTTTTCCAGTTCTTAAATAACGTAAAACTTCAAATAATAGCCCAGGCTTTTATTTGCCCAAATCGTCTAACTGCACCGGCTTGTATTTGAGACAGGCGTCTATATGAGACAAGCTTTTAACGTTATAGTGTTGAGATGTTGTTCATTGAGATGTTGTTCCTAGAGTCTCTAATCTCTAAAAATCTCCAAATGCTCCACGTGAAACTGCGGTCTTCCGATCTTTTACTATCTTGTCGATTGATTTTGATTAATATTTGCGAGGGAGAGAGCAAGATAGCGCTCGTGTTGTTTGAAGACCTGAGAGTGCGCGCGCGCGGCTCTCTCTCTCTGCTAGTTTGCGCCCTGTCAAAGAGCAGCAGTCATTCTATTACATCACTCACCGATCAAAAAAGTCGTTCACAGCCATGTTCACTCCGGTATTTCGCTCGCATCATCAAGTGTTTACAGTGGAAGTTCGATCATAGATTTGAGTTCGATGCATGATGTCTGTGGTTCGATGCAGCTGTGTCAGCGCATAACATACGTCATGAATAAACGTATCTGATTGGCTTACGGTTAACCAATGATTTTAAACTTTAGAAATCGCCCCCTAGCGAGAGAGAAAACACTTCTCTATTATGCTATGCCAGACTCTGTCTAGGAAGCAAAGTGAAGTAGCAGAGTCTGGTATTACCAGGCTAGACGTTCAGACCTTCATCATTCCAAAACTTTCGCGCCGACAGCTGGGAAAACATGGACACTAGAAACGGACTATCATTCGACTAGAAACTGTAGTTATCCCACAAAGAATGTATAGGTAGTTTACTAAAAGCAGCTCTAAATAGTCTCACTACATTTTGTTACATTTTCTAAGTAAACATACATCAAAGTCTCTATCTTTGACGATAAATGACGATAGTGTTACCTTTCTATCCCAAATGTAGTTTATCCTGCTAGCCTACACAGCACAGGACTATACAACGACTAAAACTAGCACACAACATACTCACAGTCGTGATAACAGAGTTGGTTGGCAATGCTACGCCACACATTGTTTCAATTCGTTGTCCTTGTAGTTTTTGTTAGTTTTGTCAAACAAAACGGGATTCGTCGACACACAAGCAATCAGAAGATCCGTCATTGTTGCTGTGACGTCACCTTTGTTTCCTTGTATGTGATTGGCTGAAGCCTTTTCTGTCGCAGCAAAAAAAAAAAAATCGACATTGAAGTGAAAAAAATAAGTCGTTTTTTCGCCGCAGCACATTTGCGTTTGGTGTGGAAGCACTCATTACATAGCCTGGTTAAAGGCTCATTCTCAGTAGTCACTGAGTTATGGTCTGGCAAAAGCTTCATAGACAAATCATTTCCAAAGGGGTGTCACCAACGGACATCGCTCAAATGCCTCTGGGCGCAATTGGATAGACCTAAAACCAATCAGAGCGATGAAGGAGATGACGTATGTATGCAAAGCGACGGAGAAACATCTCTGAGTGCTGTTTGCTTGGGTTTTAACAAAAAGGAAACGTTCAAATCGCTTAAAACAGACGCAATAGCTGATTCGAACAAGTGATATTCACGGTGGCATCCATCTTTGTAATGTACAAAATCTGCTTCACCGTCGCTGCGCTGTCGTCATCATGTAAAGCCCGCCCCAACGTTTCTGATTGGTGCCTCGATTTCGACGGATTGGAAAGGGGCTTGAATGAGCTCTTTGCCAGACTTACTTGCAGGGCAAATCAAAATTTGCCGGACATTGTCTGGGTTTTCCCAGGCTACTCATTACACAAACAGCTGATCAAAAAATTACGCTTCCACCATGGCTCTGCAGTGATCAGCCTCTCCTTTGATGTGGAAAAGTGTGTATCGCCACGTCAGGGTCTGAGCAGACGTACACACTTATTTCACAGTTCTCCAGCATATATCTCCCCATCATCACTTCTCACATGTAGAGGGGATCACTAAACCAGGGGTTCTCAACTCAGCGCTTTCCTGCAGAGTTCAGCTTCAATCTTGATCAGACCTAGTCCACACGTACGCAGGTATTTTTTATAAACGGTTTTCCTACTTTGTTTAAAAAAATAATAATTCACGTCCATAATGAAAACGCAAAAACACGCTATGAAGCGCTGTCAAGAGCATGCCAAACCAACAGGTCACCGTAACAGGTTTTCGCCTGGAAAAACGGTTAGCCAAACGACATCAAGCCAAAATCTGCCGTCTACACGGCAAAACTGCAACCAGAGTTTGTAAAAATCTTCACCCTGGCAAGAGTTTTCAAAAAAGTCAGTGACCTGAAACCGTCTAGTAATCCTGAAGACATTGATTATCTTCTTCAGGTGAGTTTGATTCGGGTTGGAGCTAAACTCTGCAGGAAAGTGAACCAGTTGAGAAGCCTTGCACTAAAAGAGCAAATCAATGACAATATATTAATATGATTTTAGACATCCACATCACATTAATAACTGATAGTTGGATAAAACATCTGAGGCTGACAAGTCTAGAAAGCAGAGCAGCGTTCACTCTTATCTGTGGGAGGTTTACGCCCAACATTGAATTTAGGCTTGAACGAGTGCTCTGATATCAGCTGATTTGTTTCATTCTGCTTGTAGGTTGGCAGTTTTTGAGTGAGCCACGGTCCTTTAGGTTGACTTACAGCTCCTTGAAAATATCTGATACACCCCCGACCTATTAAATACATAACCTCTGCGATGTTCAGCAAGACACAAACTCCAGACACCGCCAGCATGAAGACTGTAAAAATGGTCTTCTCTGTGGGACGGGACACAAAACAGTCCACTGTATTGGGACAGGGGTAGGAGTCACACTTCACAAGACGAAACATCTTGACATCTGGATAGATGTAGTAAAAAATGTACAAGAAAACCACCTCGAAAATGATGCGGAAAATGATGCTTATCATGTAAGTCCACCACAGAGCGCCGGCGATCTCGAACTTCTGTCTCTTTATGTTCTCGAAGTCCTTTTCGCTTCCCCGGCCGGACATCTTGAGGATCTTCTTCTCGATGTGCCGGCGGTGTGCGACGTGCATGGCGACCAGCAGGGCCGGTGTGGAGACCAGGATGAGTTGCAGAGCCCAGAGACGGATGTGAGAGATGGGGAAGAACTGGTCGTAGCACACGCTGTTGCAGCCGGGCTGCTGAGTGTTGCAGGTAAACCCAGACTTCTCGTCTCCCCACACGCTCTCAGCCGCCACGACCAACACCATGATCCGGAAGATGAAGATGACCGACAGCCAGATGCGTCCAATGCCCGTCGAATGCCTGTTCACACCACTGATCACGGCATAAAACGAAGCCCAATTCATGGTTGGATTGAAGACTAAAGAGAAGAGAATCCAAAGCACAATGACTTTTACATGGTTCTCGACAGTTTCAAAACACTCCCCAACTCTGAAATTACGTTTTACTAACACTACACTAGCCAGGAAGTTGGAAGCTCAAATTTAAGATTGTTTTGATTTGTTTTTAATCAGTACATAATTGTGGTGTTTCAGTGTCTTTACACTCTTAAAAATAAAGGTTCTTTATTGGGATATATGGTTCCATGGAGAACATTTCCATTGGACAAAGGGTTATTTATAGTCAAAAAAGGTTCAGTAACACTTTACAATAAGGTTAATTAGTTAGCATGAACTAATAACGAACTGCACGTATACAGCATTTATTAATCTTTGTGAGTGCCATGCACAGCTGTATTTGTATCGCTCGTGGTTAGTTTATGTTAGTTAATACATTTTACAATAAGGTTCATTAGTTAACATTAGTAAGTATTACCAAATGTTCTTCACACTAAGAAAAAAAAACCCAAAAGGTTCTTTGGGGAACCAAAATGGTTCTACTATGACATCGCTGCAACAAAATAACTCCTTTTGGAACCTTTATTTTTAAGAGTGTACCTAAAACAAAAATAGTCATAATAAAGGATTATTCCAACTTTTGACTGGTATAACATATTCAGATATGTCATACACAACATGACTAATCACTTATAAACAGCCAATTACACAACATTAAAGATTAATGTAATCCTAACAACCAGTGCTCAACCAAAAATCTTTCCTGGCACAAAATCGGAGCAATAATTTACCAGGTTCAGCCCGTGAGAAAGCAGCTTATGCTGTGCCAGGTCCAAACATGAAGAAACACAGACTGTATTCTTGGCATTTGGACACTTGGTTGACAAAAATACAAAAATGTTCTGGTCACTTAGGCGATGGTCTCCCGCATGTCGTCACCTGACACAAGACAACATGGCCAATAGGAAGCTTACAGTCGGCCCACACAATAACCACCAAATACAGGATATTTGCAGTGGTCAAAGCAATTTATCCATTTAAACTACAAAGAATCTAAATTCCCACTTGCAAAAAGGATTTCAATTTTATGATGTGGTCAAAAAATACTTGAGCAATCACATTAACATATTTGATAATGGTATAAAATTGATTTATAGAGTGGTTTACCTTCAGCTGAGATAAAGAGACATTTCCAGGAACCGGCTATTAGCCTCGCTAATGATCACCATGCCCTTTACTAATGCAATGCATTTACGTGCTACTAGCCACAACCCTGCACCATGGCTGTCATATGCACTTATATAACCCATTTATACACAATGCTGCTCTTTATGGAGGCTAACAAGACTCTTCAGAATTCAGATCAAATGCCTTGATTTCCACCCACCCGGGGCAGAAGAAAGAATCTGTGTGGACACAATGAGCAGTAACATTATTCATTGTGCCTGGCAGGGAGAGGAAATGAGGGGCGTTTCTGACCCGCTCTCACTTTATCAGACACAGCACAATTTATCAAAGAAGGTCGACTTGAGAAATAACACTGTCAGGCTTTTGTGTATATTTCTAGCTCCAATCTGTGGCGAAATCATTCATATTATGTAAACGACAGATTTCAGACAGAATTTTAAAGAGAGAAAAAAAATTACACAAGATCTGAAGATGGGACACCATTCAAATAAATATTTGCGCATTTTGTTGAATAGCTTTAACCCTGGCATTTGAGTTCTGTCATCCTGATCTGAAACTATTAAAGTATTTTACATTGATTTTACAAGTTGGCAATTTCAGAAGAAATCATACAATGCGAATTGTATGAAAACATACAATTTTGAGAAAAAAAAAACAGCATAAAAAGGTCCACCCTGAACAATAACATCACTTGGGCATAAGCAGACAAAAACGCACAAATTCATATGAATAAGCCACCAATTTTGCAAAACTGTAAAATGGTTACTAATTGCCACGAGATAGTGCTGGTTGTTGTGACATGAGAAGTGTTGAGAGTGACTCATGACATTCATTGTACATCTGCCATCAAGTTTGGAAAGAGTGTCAAAGTTCATTCCTCGGATCAGCTTGACAAGCAGAACAACAATCAGGCATGAAAAGAACGATTTTTATTGAGTGCTTTTCCAAATGTAACTTTTAGAACAGTTTTTTTTTTAAACCAAACACAATCAGTGCAAAAACATTCAACAGGCACCTCTTAAATATGCTGCCGTTTGAGAAGGCCAATACAATAATAAACCAGGCATTTCAAACTTTAGCCATTGCGTTAGTTTTAATATGGCTCTTCATAAGTTTTATCCTTAAATCAAATCTCTAACCGGAACTGCTGCTCGCACTTTAATCACCATTTTCAAGCAATACAATCTTAAGCATCATTTCTTAACTACACAAGTACACATGCAGAGGATCTGCTAGATAAGAGGGAAAGAAAGGTCTGGCGTTAATCTGTAACTGTGAACATTTCCCTTCAAACTATCATCATCATCTGTGTGCACATTCATATTAGCATCCACGTCCAAAACTCCCCAAAAGATAAGGACGTTTTTTTGTCATTATTCTCGTCTGATCATGAAACCATTGCATGTTGTAATTACTGATTTGTCTTCTTCAAATTAAAGTTATTTGAGTCATGAAAACATGCTATAAAATCAGACTAACATTTTGTAACTTTTGTAAGCGTCTCATGATGATGCTGGGACATTCTTTGAAATAATTAGACATTCTTCTATCTTAGAATTCCTCATTTTTTTAATTATGAATTAACATAATTATGAAACATCTAAACCGAAAAGAACACAGTCTACAGCAATGAACATCACCCAATATCTTCTGAAATACAAAGAGCAAATACCGATACCGCGTATCGGAGCAATATCGAAGCGATACCGAGTATCGAGCAAATTCCGATACGCAAATACCGATATCGCGTATCGGAGCAATATCGAAGCGATACGAGTATCGGAGCAAATTCCGATACGCAAATACCGATACCGCGTATCGGAGCAATACCGATACCGAGTATCGGAGCAAATAAAATCTTGTAACAAATGTACAGAAACTGAGTGAAAGTAAAAACACATGCAACTAAATGTGCATAGTAAAAGGTACATAATGTAAAGTATGTATAAAGTTGAGAACGGATCAACGATAAAAGCACAAACGTTGGTGATGACAAAACATGATGACATCATTTCCTGTTTAACGGTAACAGGAGATCAGATACTTCTCCCACTCCAGGGACCGTTTTCGGGCTCGTTCTTGGACATCAGCTGGGAAATAACATCAGAAATGTTACAATAAAGAATTGATGTCCGTCATGTAATCATCTTCCTGTTATATCATGGCACTCACTTCTCTTTAACCCCTTGTGCTTGTTACATCTGTGAATGGCAAATCTATTATGCGCAAGTCTCTCAGAAAGGGAATCACCTCTCCTAAAGGAGTCAAACACAAAAGGACAAACATTAGGAATTACTATCAATGAAAAACTGCTGAGACTGGGGATTAGAAGCCAGGAAATGCATTTCACAGTCAAATCTACATGGAAAAGTCTCATTTAAAACAGACCACAATGTGTTAAAAGTGATCATAGTCATTCCATCATGTACCTTCATCACAACATGCGTATTAAGTTACGATCACGTCTGCTATGAGCGGACAAGAAGTAAATTAAATGATGTTATAAATAATAATTGACCCAGTTGCGTTTGTTCATTTCAAAATGAGGGCTAGTATATACTACACAGCAGACACCTCAAGATTTATTTAAAGACTTGGAAAATGTGAGGAAAAATACAAGTTTATCTGCAACGGATCTGCGATTAAAAAACAATACAACCAAACACGACTTTAGATTTACATCAGACAAGAAAAAAACCCTTGTCTGATAACAGTAGTTTGCTCTAGGAATAATCAGTTATTTTTTAGATGGGATTAGCAAGGGTCCACTGTAATGCTGGTCAAAATGATCGGAACGAGGATAGTGTTGTCCTCACCTCATGGCACCAATCTTTCCCTTCTCCATGAAGAGCTCAACTTCTCCTTCTGGGTAAATCCTGGCATAAAGGGTCTTGTTCTGAACTTTGCTTTTGAACCAGCTGATCGCTTCAAAAGACCAGGTTTCTCCAAATACTGGCCTCACCTAGAGCATACAAGTTAAAACAGCTTAATGCATTAAAAATAAAAAATATTCTGAAACAATATTAATGTTAGGTGTATGACGAGATCTCGCTATATTAAACCGTGACAAGCCGTCTCATGATATCAGCATGACGGAGTCGAGCTTGTGGCAAAACCTTTAGCTTGCTTTATATTGTTACAAGAGCAACCTACCCTGGAAAAAACATTGCCAAGAAACATCATAAACAATCTCTTGCGTATGGCAAGAGAAAGCCATAGAATGGTAAAATAGATATTACATTATACATTTTAACAGTTGTTCAAAAAAACCTGAATTATTACTTGCTTTTGATACTTTATTTGAATCAATGATTGCCTCATTGTTAGATGTATTGAAAGTCATTTTAAAGGCTATTGTTCTCTTAGTTCATTTCAAAATGCATCTGTATTGTTTTGCATTTTGTGACTTTCAGTCGAATAAAAAGACAATTTGTCATTGAAGATTTCCTAAATATTGTAAACCCAATATCGTGTATCATATCGTGAGCTTGTGTATCATCACCCACATTTGCCAGAGAGACCTGCAGCGCTTGCACGGGTCTGGATGCCATCTCTCCACTCATTTCCTTGACATCCCGAAGAGACACGCAAACGTCATCTCCATAGTCAATCCTCCTGACCTCCACCTTAATGTCTGTGCAGAAATCATCATCAATGACCACACTCATAATGTGATTAGGAGATTTAGCCAATATTGTGATTCAACTTTTTACTTTACCTAACGTAAACAATACTTCCTTCGAATTGGTGCAATTAAACTCATAACCATCAATATTGTAAAATATGGCCGATTTTGACCAAGTTAACACTTGATTGGCATCTATTCCGCTCTGACTGAATTGTGCATGTGATTGTGATGAACGTGGATGATGCGGTCATGATTTGTAAACAACGGTAAAAGCGGCATCACATGTTTGTGCTGCTGAAGAAACTAAGTTCATGTTGCACGACATGATGATCATGCAGTATACCCTAGTGAAAAATAAATATAAAATAAATGCATTTCAAATACATTTTAGTATACTACAAATACATTTATATTGGAACAACCAATTTTGCACTTAATGCACTTTAGTTATCCAGAAATAGTGCTGAGGTCCAACTAAAGATACACTTAAGTATATTTGATTGTGCTAGTGGAAGTGGAACTAATGCAAGTATAATTTAGATACACTTTAAATACACTGCATTTAAAAACTGATATCCCAGGTGAAAAAAAAGTGTACTTTAGTGCACTAAAAAAACACTTAAATACAAGAAAGTATATTTGTAGTACATTCTTACTTTTTGTGCTAAATAAAACTGTAAAAATTATGCACTATAAATACACTAATTTAAAGTATATTTTTACTTAAGTAGTACTTAAGTGTAATTGCGAAAGTATATTAAATACCATTGATATTTTAAATGTATTTTTATTGCAATTTTTTTGCATTTTAATATATTTCTAACAAGTATACTAGAAGTACATTGGTAATAAATATATGCTTAATTACACTTTTAAGAAATATGCTAAACACAAGCATAATTTTAATATATTTCTAACAAATGCACTATAAGTACATTGGTAATAAATATATGCTTAATTATACTTTTAAGAAATATGCTAAACACAAGCATAATTTTAATATATTTCTAACAAATGCACTATAAGTACATTGGTAATAAATATATGCTTAATTATACTTTTAAGAAATATGCTAAACACAAGCATAATTTTAATATATTTCTAACAAATGCACTATAAGTACATTGGTAATAAATATATGCTTAATTATACTTTTAAAAAATATGCTAAACACAAGCATAATTTTAATATATTTCTAACAAATGCACTATAAGTACATTGGTAATAAATATATGCTTAATTATACTTTTAAGAAATATGCTAAACACAAGCATAATTTTAATATATTTCTAACAAATGCACTATAAGTACATTGGTAATAAATATATGCTTAATTATACTTTTAAGAAATATGCTAAACACAAGCATAATTTTAATATATTTCTAAAAAGTATGCTACAAGTACTTTGGTAATAAATAAATAAATGCTTAGATACATTTTTAAGAAATACGCTAAACACAACCATACAATTTTTTGAAGTTTTAGTGTATTTAAAGAAAACATACTTATGTTGCTCTTTGTGTAAGAACATAGCAAAATGGTTAAGCTTTTAGTATGTTTAAAGTACTTTTTAAACACTTAGGCCTACTGCAATATATTTTAATATTTATAATTTTAATATTGGGGGGGGGGGGGGATTACATTTATAATGTACCAACTTATAATGTATTATAAACATTTGTCAACTATTATTAAGCATTGCAATAAGCCTACTCAAAATTAATATTGTTCACTTTTACTTGATTAAAGGCTGTTGTACATTACCAGACATTAATACTACTGAAATTCCCACAAGGATTTTAACATATTATTTGAAATGCATCATAGATACATTTTCCACAGATGTTTAAATGTTTTCATAAAAGATGTTGTACTTGTTTAAATTTGAACAAAATGCATAACACCTGTGACTAGTCCTGATTGGTTCCAGAGCCGTTGAACGGCTGTGATTGGTTCTTATGATCATGAGCTCATTTCACTCAAAGAGCTTCAGTTGCTGCGTATGTTCCTTGAATGTGATTAGATTTAGAAGTCTACGTTTAAACTATTAAATAAGAGCGATCGTGTTTCTTTAGAGGACTTGGAGGAAACCACGCGATTCATGTAGTAGGTGCTTTTTTGCGATTAACTTTTTCAAACGTGAACTGTTTTGGTGAATCGTTTATCGGAGGGATATCAATCTCTCGGGTTTCATTACAATATCTCAGTTTTTCTTTCGAAGACTAACGGAATTCTTAAGTAATAGCCATCCTTTAGGCCTACATTACAGATCAGATATGATGACGCACAGACTGTTAAAAGGGTCTCTTAGCCAATATTTGCCTTTATTACCCTTGTTAGAAAATGCAATAACGAAAGGTTTGTGTCGGGAAAAAAAACACTGTTAAGTTATTTTTTGTTGTTGGTTGTTTTTTTCCCCTAAGGTTTGTTTGGGAAATGATTGTAAAATGTAAAAAAGAAAAGAAAATCGTGTTTTGTTCATATTTAAGATAAGTACTGTATGCTGTAGACTTGTGTGTGAATAACGTATCGAAAAATTAAAGTGTTTTTCAAGAAAGAGATGCTGTTTGTTTGTACATAGCCTACCTGTGCTGTATTGTGTGGTATCCTTTTAAACTATGAGTGTTTACATTACATGAATTACATTTACTTTAATCAAATATAATTTTATCAAGTATAATTTTAACATAAATGAGGCAGAAAATGCTACTGATAACAGTCATAGTGTACTTACTTGACTACTTTTTAAATAACCATTATTTAATTGTTTTATAAAGGTACTGTTAACAGAGTTAAAATATATTTGAAATAAATGATTTACTATATTAAAAATATGTGAGCAATACATAAATATGATTTGTATATATTCTTATATTTTAAATAATTTATACGTGTATTTAAAAATGCATTAAAAATGGGTTCAATAGTACTAAAAGGGATAACAAAATAATAAAAAAATAAAGCTGAAATAGTATGTTAAAAGCATATTTTAGTTAATCTTAAGTGTGTGTCAAAATAGCACAGTTGAGTACACTTAGTTGATCTTAAGTTTATCTTAAGAAGTACTAAAGTTAAGCTTTTAGTATATTAAGTACAAAATTAGTGCGCGAAAATAGAGCACTTTAAGTACATTATGGAAGTGTACTAAGTGCACTTAAATAATGTGTTTTAGTGTACTTTTTTTGACAAAGGAATACACCTTAAGTATAATATATACATATTTATAATGTATTATTATTATATTTTAAATAATTTATTAGTATAATTAAAATGCATTAAAAATGGGTTTTAGATATACTAAAAGTGGTAAAAAAAATAAAAAAAATTAAAGGTTGAAATAGTATATTAAAAATATATTTAAGTTCATCTTCAGTGTGTGTCAAAATAGCACAGTTGAGTACACTTAGTTGATCTTAAGTTTATCTTAAGAAGTACTAAAGTTAAGCTTTTAGTATATTAAGTACAAAATTAGTGCGTGAAAATAGAGCACTTTAAGTACATTATGGAAGTGTACTAAGTGCACTTAAATAATGTATTTTAGTGTACTTTTTTTGACAAAGGAATACACCTTAAGTATAATATATACATATTTATAATGCATTATTATTATATTTTAAATAATTTATTAGTATAATTAAAATGCATTAAAAAGGGGTTTTAGATATACTAAAAGTGGTAAGAAAATAAAAAATTTTAAAGGTTGAAATAGTATATTAAAAATATATTTAAGTTCATCTTCAGTGTGTGTCAAAATAGCACAGTTGAGTACACTTAGTTGATCTTAAGTTTATCTTAAGAAGTACTAAAGTTAAGCTTTTAGTATATTAAGTACAAAATTAGTGCGTGAAAATAGAGCACTTTAAGTACATTATGGAAGTGTACTAAGTGCACTTAAATAATGTATTTTAGTGTACTTTTTTTGACAAAGGAATACACCTTAAGTATAATATATACATATTTATAATGTATTATTATTATATTTTAAATAATTTATTAGTATAATTAAAATGCATTAAAAATGGGTTTTAGATATACTAAAAGTGGTAAAAAAAATACATTTTTTTAAAGGTTGAAATAGTATATTAAAAATATATTTAAGTTCATCTTCAGTGTGTGTCAAAATAGCACAGTTGAGTACACTTAGTTGATCTTAAGTTTATCTTAAGAAGTACTAAAGTTAAGCTTTTAGTATATTAAGTACAAAATTAGTGTGCGAAAATAGAGCACTTTAAGTACATTATGGAAGTGTACTAAGTGCACTTAAATAAAATGTATTTTAGTGTACTTTTTTTTCACCTGGGATTATACAGAGATCATACTATCCTCACTAATAGTGATATTAAAACACATTTTAGGCTTAATATTTAGAAATGTGCTTAGTGCAATAAAGAAATACTCCAAATAAAGTTTAATTATATTTATATCAGTATGTCTCAAGTGATGTGTCAGTAAATGTTAATGGATTGTAGTATATTTCGTAGGAAATAAATGCATTTTAAATACATTTGAATAGCTTTTACACACGAAGGTATTAATGACCGAAAACATTGAAAAAAGACGTTTTAGATGCATCACCAAAATAAACCCAAGATGTCCATAGAAATTTTGTTTTGCGTTTGACAAGTAGATTAAAGCCCAAAGTATACTTCAGCAGTAGACGTCTGCGCACCGTCGGTATGATGTAATTTTGTCGTAATGAATTGTGCGTACAACAGCGCATGTGCAGGTAACTTAATAATTTTTTATTTTATATAGCACTTTCTTAAACTTGAGCACTTGAAAACTAAATTCACTAGATCGTTCGGCGCGTGCGCACTTGTCTTTCTGCGCTCACGGCCAAAGTATAATTTGAAAGGCTTGCATGCTCAACTCCGCGTGAGATGGAGCGTAACGCAGAAAATTAAGTATACTCGGGCCTTAAGGGAACATTTACATGGCAACGATGTAAAAAAAATTAAAAATAATAATAAATAATAATAATTTTTGAACATGACAACGTAAAAACGATCCCTATTCACAAGGATTTGTAAAACATCCTTTTTATGCAAAACAATAGACATTTATCTACAGTATAATAATAGGAACATTGAATCATCTTGTAGAGAGTTTCATCGAGTTGACTGTCGTAACCGTTACTATATGGAATGGCTTCAGAAAACTTGGAATATAGTGCACGAAAACATTATGGTGCTTCATAATGTTTTTGTGCCGTGTGTGTTTTATAACAATAACATACGCACAATATCAGATTTGGATGGTCTCTTCTGGCCGATAGCCGATTCGGCAAAAATTGGCAATATGGGAGCAATACAGAGTATCGGAGCAAATACCGATACCGAGTATCGGTGCAAATACGATACCGCGTATCGGAGCGATACCGCGTATCGGAGCAATACCGCGTATCAGAGCAATATCGGAGCGATACCGCGTATCGGAGCAAATACCGATACAGAGTATCGGAGCAAATACCGATAAAGAGTATCGGAGCAAATACCGATACCGAGTATCGGAGCAATACCGATACTGAGTATCGAATCGATGCACACACCCCTAGCATAAACGGACCCTAAAACTGTAACACACATTTAAGAGTTAATTTGTGTTGTGCGTTGAGGTTTGTGAAGAATGGCGGTAAACATAACCTTAAGTTAGTTACACTGATTATTGTAAATAATCACATTGTGCATATGTAAACGCAGTCCATTTCATCATGACAATTTTTTTTTTTTTTACAGAATTAATGCTAAAATTAGAAGTTAAAAATTAAGATTCAGTCAACACTGATTAATTAACAGAAAAAAGAAAAAAAAGAAGAAAGAAAAAGTATGGTACGGGAAGCAAAATGAAATTATTAATGAACAAGATTATGAAAATATAGATTTTTGGGAAAATTGCACATTCAAAACTTTATCTTACCTCTACTCAACTGACATATTTTTATGACCCGTCCACGGCACCAGATCTCCTGCTTGGGAAACCATGCCATGACATAAGCCCCAATATCTGGGACACTATCCATCTCTGCAAAAGATCTACTGCTATTCCTACTGCTTAATCAAAGAAAACAGAAAAAGAGAGACACTAGCACCTGAACTGTACACACAGTAGTAAAAAGAATAAAGATATGCCATATTAAACTACTTACAGCATGATTTCAGACAGTTCACAAAGGTTTGCGTCCTTGTGTTGGATGAAGAACTTGTTTGGGTGAACAACGCGAGTGATGATAACTGGGATCTCCTCAAATTTGCGACTCTGAAACTCTGGGATTTGGAGATGTACACCGTCCTCATCTTCAGGTTCATCAGTCAGGGTGTCGGAGGCTTTAGGGCACGACTCTTCTTCTGAGGGACAAGACCTTTGGCTGGAGAGGTTAGCAACTTTCCAGTCATCTTGGAAACAAAAATCGACCATTTCATTTGGGAATGGCTCTGCCGTTGAGTGACTTGTGTCTGAAAAAATATTCCCAGTGTCCCACAATTCACTATCTGTGGTAATCATCCAGCGATAGGCCACACAATCAACGCTGATGTTTTTCTCAGAAAATATGGGTTCAGAAACTTTCCCCTGAGAAATTACTTTATTCTCCACTTCCTTCTCGGCACTGGTCAATGCCACGACTCTCTGACCCGTAGATGCCATTGCATTAATGTTTTGTTGCTGCATCAGCCTTGATGATGCCCCAGTTATGCGTGTCATATATTCGACTTCATCAGCCGACGAAGCCGGTTCAGGCGCTTGTTTTGGGCTTTGACTCCTCAGAAAGTGAATGAGCTGAGAGGATGACAACTTATGACGGGGAACTTCGTCACTACCAGTATTTTTCCGAATTGTGCTTTTTGGATTAGGAAACATCTCATTTGGGTTGAAGATGTGATTATGATGGCCTTTCACAGGTATTCTCTGATGCATGTTGATCTTCTGAACAGCAAAACCTTCAGGCTGTTCTTGAACAAAATATCCAACATGTGTCATAACAGTTGCAGGTATTTTTACTCTCATTTCAGATTAAAGCAGAATATCGTTTTATTTTCAAGTTCAATGCTGCTTCTATCATTTAAACAATTATTTATTAATTAGTTTAAAAACATTTTATAACATGGACCAGGGTCAAAATCTCACAAAGTTTGAATAAAAAAGATATTTAATGTAGAGAGAGAGAAAAAAAATCAGTATTTACTCTATTAAAGGCAGATTGTGGAGATATAAAGTCAAAATCTGTTTAATCTAATTTGAAAGTTACAGATGAGATAATGTAGTCTTTAAGTTTTTTTTTTTAATACCAAAGGATGATGTTGTGAAGCAGTAATTTTCATTTGCCTTTTCTTTGATTTAATGTTAAATTTGTGCTGGTCAGACAAAGTCTGACTTGTGCCTTATTTGAAAAATATGTTTAGAAAAACTATGGTCCTATACAAATTCCTCATGCAATAGAAAAAACAATCCATGAACTAAATATTGCTCCTGAATAAAATATGCATTTCTGACACTGGCATAGACTAAAACATTAACATAACAATAAAATATCAAAAATAAGTGTACTGCTCAGCGAAAATTGACTATAAAAATTGATGATTGACTATAGAGTTAGTTTCAGTGGTAGACGAAGTAAATCAAATACTTGAGTAAATGTATATGCCATATATTAAATAGTACTTGTATTATAATAAAATATTAAAAGTACTTGTTTCAATTAAGCATTATTTAAAAAGTACTGATCTATTAAACATTTATTCTAGTCAGCACTAGTCAGAGAAATGCAATTTTTGAACAAACACTATCATAACAACCTAAAACATAAATTTAAGTTATCTCTTTCAAATGTGCAAACTGGTGAAATAATAGGTCTATGCCATATAAGTTATAGACATTTGAAGGACGAAAACAATAACAAACGCGTATTTTAAAAATGGTGAAAAACTATTTTTGCAAGAAAGTAATGTGGCGAAAAATAATAAATATATGGGGCAAAATGGGTTAACATTTTAAGAGGAACGCTATGCAAAACACTAGTTTTATATTATTTGAAACGGTTTCAACAGCGGAGAAAATGGATGGGCCTTCATTTGCGTTATTAATGGTGCTTGCCTATGGCAAAGCAACATTAGTGTTATTGCTCATACTTATTATTAATGGTGCTTGCCTATGGCAAAGCAACATTAGTGTTATTGCTCATACTTATTATTATTCTTATTATTCCGGACAAAAGTTTGGCGCGTAACTTGACCCGCAGCTTTTGTCACAGACCCACAAATGAGGCGTCAAATCGTGCGGCCTATTGAGGAGAGGTGTGCTATGACTTTTGTAAGCGATCGGGGTACGGTGTTTGCCCCAGGGGCAAAAAAGCGGCCAAAAAATCCCATTGACTTAACATTGCGGCGAATTTTGAACACTCGTAGCTCTGAGCGAGAATATCGCAGAAACGTGTGGGTCACCACATTTGAAGAGGCCGACAGGCTCTTTAAGAACATACCTCACAATGGGGTAAAAGTTGCACCCCTGGGGGGCAGGAGCTGCCCAAAGTTGCCCCATTGACTTACAATGGTGGAGGACGGCCCTGAAATGAATGTGTTAGTAGTGTCACAGACCCATGAGTGAGGCGTCAAATCGACCGTATCATTGAGGAGAGTTTTGCTATGACTTTTCTAAGCGATCGGGTGTACGATGTTCGCACAGCGGACGAAAAAGCGGCCAAAAAAATCCCATTGACTTAACATTGCGGAACTTTCAAAAATTCAAATCCCAACTGCCACTTTCACACACACCCACAGAAAAGGGCCTGACAGCCCTGCTGTCAGGCCCTCTCTCTCTCCCTCAGAGGATTTATTTTTTCAAGCAGCCAGTAATGTCCTAAAATCTTCATAGCCACACCATAGCAACCAGTTACAGCACCATAGCAACCGTGGGCGATAGGCACGAGGCCGCAGGCCTCGTGCCATACTAAATAACTCTATAAAAACTCTATAAAAACTCCTTTTAAAAACTCCATAGTAATCATCTGTTAAAAAATACACGCCGACATCACAGCCCCCTGATTGAGGCGTCAAATTGTGCGGATTATTGAGGAGAGGTGTGTTGTGACTTTTCTTAGCGATGGGGGGTACGGTGTTCGCCCCAGGGGCAAATCATTGGGTAAAAAAAATCCCATAGACTTAACATTGCCACAAACTTTGACGACTCGTAGCACTGACCAATGATTTCTCAGAAACTTGTAATTTACCACATCTGAAGAGGCTGGCAGGCTCTGTAAGAACATACCTCACAATGGGGTAAAAGTTGCACCCCTGGGGGGCAGGAGCTGCCCAAAGTTGCCCCATTGACTTACTATGGTGACTTACACATTGCATGGGGATTTTGTATTGAACATAGCTCTGGATCACAGTGTCATAGAGACAAGGGGGGGGCTCATTTTTCTCAGACGACCAATCAGTCTCTCAGGATCATTGTGAAGTTATTAATCCACGCCCTAGAAACCATTTAGAGCACCTTAGCAACAAGTTCCATAGACTTAAATTGAAAGAGATCAAAATTATATATCCGGATAGAAGTGTCATAGAAACACAAGGGTGGTCTCGTTTGACTCGCGCCAGCAAACAGCCAATCATGGATCACCTCAACACTTCCTAGCCCCTCCCTAGCAACCATTGTCGAGCACCTTAGCAACCAAAATCCAAAGAGGGATATCTTCCATTCTGAATGTCACAGAGGCATGGGAGTTGGTTTATATCATTCATACTGACAAGCAGCCTTTGGAGTTTCATGATTGGCAGCTGCCAAGCCACTCCCTAGCAACCAAACAGAGTACCCTAGCAACCATTTTGCAAGACCTATATCTCTGCATCAGAACATCGTATTGAGATGGGCGTTGGCTCTTTTGACTCATGCTAGCAAACAGGACTTCCAACATGCTACACATGCTAGCTGTGAATAGCTACATGCTAATAGTGATAAGGTAAGTGCTAAATCATGCCAAGTAAATGTAAAGAACTCCAATAGTGACCATCTGTGACAACTACCAACCACCCAGAACACCCTAGCAACCGCCTAGCAACCACCCAGAATACCCTAGCAACCACCTAGCAACGCCATAGCAACCACCCAGAATACCCTAGCAACCGCCTAGCAACCACCCAGAACACCCTAGCAACCGCCTAGCAACCATCCAGAATACCCTAGCAACCATTCAGAACACCCTAGCAACGCCCTAGTAACCACCCTGAATACCCTAGCAACCGCCTAGCAACCACCCAGAACACCCTAGCAACCGCCTAGCAACCACCTAGCAATGCCCTAGCAACCACCCAGAACACCCTAGCAACCAACCAAAACACCCTAGCAACCACCTAGCAACCACCCAGAATACCCTAGCAACGCCCTAGCAACAACCCAGAATACCCTAGCAACCGCCTAGCAACCAACCAGAACACCCTAGCAACCGCCTAGAAACATTATAGCAACCATCCAGAATACATTAGCAACCACCTAGCAATGCCCTAGCAACCACCCAGAATACCCTAGCAACCACCTAGCAACCACCCAGAACACCCTAGCAACCACCTAGCAACACCATAGCAACCACCCAGAATACCCTAGCAACCGTCTAGCAATGCCCTAGCAACCACCCAGAATACCCTAGCAACCACCTAGCAACCACCTGAACACATGAATAAGCCATATCTCAGCACCAGAACATCGTACAGACATGTTTGTTGGCTCGTATGCAATCATGTACCACACCCTAGCAACCGAGCGGCGAGTTTTGCCACTGCAAGCACCATTTCACATTTTCTCCTGGAAATGTACATTCTAGTTATTCTTATTATTCCGGACAAAAGTTTGGCGCGTAACTTGACCCGCAGCTTTTGTCACAGACCCACAAATGAGGCGTCAAATCGTGCGGCCTATTGAGGAGAGGTGTGCTATGACTTTTGTAAGCGATCGGGGGTACGGTGTTTGCCCCAGGGGCAAAAAAGCGGCCAAAAAATCCCATTGACTTAACATTGCGGCGAATTTTGAACACTCGTAGCTCTGAGCGAGAATATCGCAGAAACGTGTGGGTCACCACATTTGAAGAGGCCGACAGGCTCTTTAAGAACATACCTCACAATGGGGTAAAAGTTGCACCCCTGGGGGGCAGGAGCTGCCCAAAGTTGCCCCATTGACTTACAATGGTGGAGGACGGCCCTGAAATGAATGTGTTAGTAGTGTCACAGACCCATGAGTGAGGCGTCAAATCGACCGTATCATTGAGGAGAGTTTTGCTATGACTTTTCTAAGCGATCGGGTGTACGATGTTCGCACAGCGGACGAAAAAGCGGCCAAAAAAATCCCATTGACTTAACATTGCGGAACTTTCAAAAATTCAAATCCCAACTGCCACTTTCACACACACCCACAGAAAAGGGCCTGACAGCCCTGCTGTCAGGCCCTCTCTCTCTCCCTCAGAGGATTTATTTTTTCAAGCAGCCAGTAATGTCCTAAAATCTTCATAGCCACACCATAGCAACCAGTTACAGCACCATAGCAACCGTGGGCGATAGGCACGAGGCCGCAGGCCTCGTGCCATACTAAATAACTCTATAAAAACTCTATAAAAACTCCTTTTAAAAACTCCATAGTAATCATCTGTTAAAAAATACACGCCGACATCACAGCCCCCTGATTGAGGCGTCAAATTGTGCGGATTATTGAGGAGAGGTGTGTTGTGACTTTTCTTAGCGATGGGGGGTACGGTGTTCGCCCCAGGGGCAAATCATTGGGTAAAAAAAATCCCATAGACTTAACATTGCCACAAACTTTGACGACTCGTAGCACTGACCAATGATTTCTCAGAAACTTGTAATTTACCACATCTGAAGAGGCTGGCAGGCTCTGTAAGAACATACCTCACAATGGGGTAAAAGTTGCACCCCTGGGGGGCAGGAGCTGCCCAAAGTTGCCCCATTGACTTACTATGGTGACTTACACATTGCATGGGGATTTTGTATTGAACATAGCTCTGGATCACAGTGTCATAGAGACAAGGGGGCGGGCTCATTTTTCTCAGACGACCAATCAGTCTCTCAGGATCATTGTGAAGTTATTAATCCACGCCCTAGAAACCATTTAGAGCACCTTAGCAACAAGTTCCATAGACTTAAATTGAAAGAGATCAAAATTATATATCCGGATAGAAGTGTCATAGAAACACAAGGGTGGTCTCGTTTGACTCGCGCCAGCAAACAGCCAATCATGGATCACCTCAACACTTCCTAGCCCCTCCCTAGCAACCATTGTCGAGCACCTTAGCAACCAAAATCCAAAGAGGGATATCTTCCATTCTGAATGTCACAGAGGCATGGGAGTTGGTTTATATCATTCATACTGACAAGCAGCCTTTGGAGTTTCATGATTGGCAGCTGCCAAGCCACTCCCTAGCAACCAAACAGAGTACCCTAGCAACCATTTTGCAAGACCTATATCTCTGCATCAGAACATCGTATTGAGATGGGCGTTGGCTCTTTTGACTCATGCTAGCAAACAGGACTTCCAACATGCTACACATGCTAGCTGTGAATAGCTACATGCTAATAGTGATAAGGTAAGTGCTAAATCATGCCAAGTAAATGTAAAGAACTCCAATAGTGACCATCTGTGACAACTACCAACCACCCAGAACACCCTAGCAACCGCCTAGCAACCACCCAGAATACCCTAGCAACCACCTAGCAACGCCATAGCAACCACCCAGAATACCCTAGCAACCGCCTAGCAACCACCCAGAACACCCTAGCAACCGCCTAGCAACCATCCAGAATACCCTAGCAACCATTCAGAACACCCTAGCAACGCCCTAGTAACCACCCTGAATACCCTAGCAACCGCCTAGCAACCACCCAGAACACCCTAGCAACCGCCTAGCAACCACCTAGCAATGCCCTAGCAACCACCCAGAACACCCTAGCAACCAACCAAAACACCCTAGCAACCACCTAGCAACCACCCAGAATACCCTAGCAACGCCCTAGCAACAACCCAGAATACCCTAGCAACCGCCTAGCAACCAACCAGAACACCCTAGCAACCGCCTAGAAACATTATAGCAACCATCCAGAATACATTAGCAACCACCTAGCAATGCCCTAGCAACCACCCAGAATACCCTAGCAACCACCTAGCAACCACCCAGAACACCCTAGCAACCACCTAGCAACACCATAGCAACCACCCAGAATACCCTAGCAACCGTCTAGCAATGCCCTAGCAACCACCCAGAATACCCTAGCAACCACCTAGCAACCACCTGAACACATGAATAAGCCATATCTCAGCACCAGAACATCGTACAGACATGTTTGTTGGCTCGTATGCAATCATGTACCACACCCTAGCAACCGAGCGGCGAGTTTTGCCACTGCAAGCACCATTTCACATTTTCTCCTGGAAATGTACATTCTAGTTTTACCTAAAATCGCCATACGTGACATGAAATAAGGGCATCCACATAAAGCATTTCAATGGGCTTAAATAGCTTGCCCCTTTACAGCAGATTTTTTATTATTAACTACTACTCACTAGTACATATGTATTATCTAAATATGATTTCACGTACAATAAACAATACTAAAATTCATTAGTCGTCACTCACTTTTCGCGCCATCAGTTGCACGCAGGTTCAAGCTTCGGTTTCCTTGACTCATTTTGATCGGATCGTTGAATCAGTGAGTTGACTGGAGAACAGCAGCGATTGGATCAGTGAGACTCGCGAACCGGTTCAAGTCGAAAGAATCATCTCGCTAATGAATCGGTCATCAAGTGGCGATTTCTTCAGTTCAAAATAACAAGGAACGATATGATTTTATGGAATGTGGTCGAGTATCCTAATGCAGGGAAGTAAAAGTAAAAGTTTAGCCAAATTAAAATACTCTGATAATATACAGATAGGCCTATTTTACAACGAAGTAACGTTAGAACAACTAACTTAGGCCAGGTTGTTGTCTAAAAGTTAATACCACTAACGTTAAACTAACAAATGCTTACAAAATAGTAAACGTATCAGTATCAACCTTTTTTTATTTACCTTCTCGGCGAAGTTTCTTCTGGTTTGTAGGCTATTTATTTGTGGATGTCATCGCGTTTAGTGTTGTAAAAAATGCGATTTCTCGGGAGGATGATGATCATCTTTCTGGATTAGTCGATATATTTGACAAAAATCGGTAAATTTGAGGAAATTAAGAAAAAGCTAAAGTGCTGATTTCTAGGCAAGCGGTCGCCAGCTGGAGTGGAGTGACTGTGACTGACTGATAAAAAGAAAAAAACCTGACTGACTGATTCACCACGTGCATGGCTGAGTACATTTAAGCAGTAATTAGCATAAGACATTAGCACATGAACATTTAAATCTGAAGTTGAATGATAAAACGATAAATGATAAAAAAAAATCTTCTTGGAAAGAATACCTGTTTTTAAATTCCTTGCTTTAAAAATGATCAGGAAAATTCATAATAGTAAAATGTAATGTAAGTGTAAAAAGATCTTAAATTGCATGCTGTTGCTAGTTACAAATGGGAAGCTAGTTGTAGTAGAGCATTGCTGTGCATGTATCAAGCATTGATTCATTCTTGCTTTGATTATGGGTGCATTGTTTGTGCGGCAAGTCTTTACTGAAAGAAAATATATATAATTCAATCCAGAGCACTAAGAATATGTTGTGGAGCAGTTAAAACGTCCCATGTAGATGCAATTGTGGTAGAAATGGGAGAGATGCCCTTAGATCTTAGAAAGGAAAACCTGGCAATGACATACGTGAATCTTCAACAATCAGTGAAAAATCATCCTACTCAGAAAATATTGGAGGAGTGCTGTGAATATTCATATGATGGAGGAAATAATTTTGGATGGAAGAGTATAATGTGGGCAAAGGATTGTGGCATGGACAATAAGATCTTCTGTCCAAATGTACTTACTGATGCTCCACCATGGAAAGTCCCTGAACCGCTTGTTGACTTGAGCTTATAAGACAAGTCCAAAGAAGAATATAGGAAATGAGGTGAGTGCTATATTAAATAACACATTTTATTAAATTTTACGAATATTTACAGATGGTTCTAAGGAACCTGTCAGTCAAAAGGTTGGAATAGGTGTATATATTCCAGAATTTAAAATACAAATTAGTTTGAAGTTGCCCGATAAGTTATGATTCCAAGATGAAGTTACCATCCTTAGAACTGTTGGGTCAAATTTTGTTGGTGGGAAAATTGTTGTGAATTTGAAAACCATTGTGAAACTGTAATCACTCTATAGTTTATTTTCTGGATTGCGAAAAACCGCTCTGAGTCTGTAGTTTTTTTTTTAAAGACTTTTATTTTCCACAGCATTTCCACAGACCATTGATTCGCCCACACACTTCAAACATGCCCAATACCTCTCCACCACAATCCAGTTTGGGGAAACTGATCCTCCAGACATTACAACTCCCAACCGCCCACAATAACTCAGATGAGTCCAACCACCTCATTCCCGCCTTCTACTCCTCACCCACAAAAATCCACAGTCCCACTCCAAGAACCCAGGTAATTTTGCCTCTCCACCACCATGGGGCAATGCTTCTCCACCGATGGACAACATGCATTTGTGCATTTCGTAAGCATAACCTCCTTCTTCAGGAACCCAGCATGACTTGCCTGGTTTTCTCCCAACTCCTGGAACAGAAATGTATTAGTTGTCTGTGCAAGTACAAGGGAACTGGGATTATCTATTTAATTATCTGAAACAGCAGGACATAGCTTTGAAAGTACTCACTCAGAAACTTGCAGCAACCAATTCACAGCATTCGTGATTGAAACTGACTGCTAAGATTAAATCCAATCATCTGCAGCTTTAGAACACAAGCGCTGCTCATAAATACCATGAAGAAGAGGACACAGATCAACTGACAAAAACTTAGAAGGTGATAGTAACAGGAGAGCTGCAGAAAAGTGAACTTACGATAGTCTCCCAAGTCCTATGTATGGTGGAACAATTACAGCTAGAGGTGTAGAAAGATATTCAAAGCATGCAGCACAGTTCTCGAAAGGATTGCAGCCAACTTTCCCACGAGATTTGTCGGTCTAGCACCCAACTGAAAACCTTAAGTGACTTCTTGAAAAGCTGGAATTGGAAAAGAAAAGTTATTTTAAAAAAAAAAACACATGGGAACCTGGGGGCCACCATGCTCGAATGTACATTGAGTCAGCTATAGTATACAAATGGACGCATTGGCAGAGCGAGATGCTATTTCGACTGATTCAAAAGGAAAAGGTCATTGTTGGCGGTGACATGAGGGCTGACTGACCAGGTACATAGATCTAAATAAGATGGATCTGAGGGGGTTTCGCAGATTATAAAGCAGAGCACAGACAAACTATTAGTATAAGTAAAACAAAATGCACAGTGGGTAATAATGCATTATGTATTGTTTTCAAAGGGCACTCTTCCAAGTTTGGCAGTTCCACCATGATGGACCTGTTTCATTGCACTGCATTTCGGCAGGACGCAACCACATGGAAAAAGAAGGTTTACAGAGGAGCCTTGCTCTGTTGGAAGATCGTGGTGCGACTCCTGACTGGATTGTCATGACCGTCATCCTCAAATCCAGAAATTCCTAAGGGAACACAACATCACCCAATTTTATGATGTTTGGCACATAGAGAAAGGTATGTTACCTGACACATTGTATAAAACGTAATAACCTCTTTGTTTCACTTCTTGTAAAATTAAAAATACTGAAAATATGGAAGTTTCTAGATCCACTATGCCAGTACAAATGATCATGCTTAGTAGTTTTTTTTTTTTAAATTCCAATTTCTGGACATTACTTAAAGTATTATCTGTGTAATGATGCTTGTCTGAATGTACATTTATAGGAATGACGAAGCAGGTTGAGAACATTTGCAAGTTGAAAGACTCTGATAAAATATTGAAGTGGATGCGCAGGATTAAAAACCACATATATTGGACTGTGGGATCTTCAATCCCTGGGCCTGAAAGAATGGTTGAATGGACCTCGATTCTGATCCATGTCCAGGACAAACATACACATAAGGACCCAAATTTTCCAGCTTGTCTACATGCTCAAAGGAAAAGCAGAGACAGGAGCAAATGGCTAACTGCCGGTATGATATCTGGAAAAAGTTTGAGATAATTCTCAACATGAGTAAACAAAACGTAGGGACTATCATTCATAGTAGGGATGAGTCACGATCTTCGAATAGTCAAACTGCATTCGAAATTCAATCATAAAATAGCTTTTTCAAATATCGTTATATTTTCACGCAATAATTCCAATGTGTATAAAACCCCTATTGCGCGATCTAGGATAACAGCGTTTTGTACATAGTGTAAACAAACAACAGAAGAAGAGCATTGTCGTGACCTTGTGACCCTTAACTCCATGCAACATGCAACAACCAAGCAACAACCAAGAAGCTCAGTGTGGGACTTGTTTAGAAAAATGAACAATGATAAAGTTGAGTGTAAATTATGCCAAGCAACGCTGGCATACCATTCATCCTCCTCAGGCAGCACCCAGCAGTCAATGGCTAGTTTCTTGGGACGCAAGTTGGATGTTAGGCGCAGTGAGGAGATCACTATGCTAATTACTAAGATGATAGCTAAGGATATGCTCCCCGTCAGCTTTGTTGAAGGAGAAGGTTTCTGGGAGCTAATGAAATTCATTGAGCCTGAATACAATATTCTACCAGAGGAGAAAAAATGCATGGTGAAAGCGCAACTGAGCTGCGTGTCCGTTTAGCGAGTGCACGTACAGTGTCATTGACCACGGATTCGTGGACGGCACTGACAACTGAATCATATGTTACGATCACTTGCCATTACATGCTTAACTCGGGAGGTGCAGAGTGGCCAACGCTAACGATCAACTTGAATGGGACTCACAGCCCTGTTTCGCACACACAATTCAACTTGCAATAAACGGTGGTTTTAAACTACCGAACATAAAACACATAATTGGAGCTGCTAATCGCCTAGTGTCCCATTTCCATCACAGCACAGTTGCAACACATGCACAAAAGCAAAAGCAACAACTCCAGAACTTACCTGAGCATAAGGTAGTGCAATCCTGTAAAACCAGGTGGAATTCTGTATATGACATGTTTGAGGGCTTATTGGAGTAGCGATGGGCTGTGTGTGCTGCCTTATCAGACAAGAGTGTCACTAAGCAGTCCCTCCAGGATTTCGCGGGCCTTTTTTCTGATTGTTGCGGCCTAAAATTCCTGATGTTGCGGCCGCTTTTCTAAAAAGTTGCGATGAAAGTTGCGATGTTCTTTGGCATTTGTTTTTATAGATTAAAACCGCAAAGGTAGATAGATTTTTACTTAAAGTGCTCATATTATGCTTTTTCCTTTCCTTTATTAATATATATTTTTTGTGCATGTTATAGGTGATGATATACCTATACTATTTATTTGCCTGCCCTGTAAAGCGACTTTGAGTTCAAAAAAAGCGCTATACAAATTCAATTTATTATTATTATTATTACTACAGTAGGCCTACATTAACGTTACCTCTAAGTTACCATGCATTGTATGTATAAATATTAGGGGTGGAATGGTTCGGTACGATTTCGGTACAATAGAGTGAAAAGCAAAACAAAAATGCAGAAGGCATTTTTATAAATGTCTTAAGCCTTGTATTTGTAAAATAAGTTTTATTAATAAAGGCATAAAACCCATTTATTTGTAGTGCACTGACAATAGTTTTATATAATTAGTTTATTAATTAAATTAATAAAAATACAAAAAGACCATGCGATATGTTTGGTAATTGTACCTGAATGAATTTAAAATGAATTAGCTATATTTCAGATCCATAAATTTGTTTTCCTTTATTTTAATTAACCTTAACTTTATTCGCATCTGAATTATAAATACTTGATTTCCGTATAAAATAAAAACACATTTGATTTTCTTTTTAATCAATGTAGAATAAAATTATTAGTGCTATAGTCCGATTATTATCGGATTAGTGCTCCGAGGACAAAGAAATGAAAACCAATGCGATATGATGAATGTCCAAAAGATGGCTGTTTTGAAATGAAGTTGGATAAATGTTTTGTATAAAAATCTCTCTCTCTTTCTCTCTCTCTCTCTCTCTCTCTCTCTCTCTTCTCTCTCTCTCTCTCTCTCTCTCTCTCTCTCTCTCTCAAACACACACACACACACACACACACACACACACACACACAGTATGATCGCGCCTCGCGTCTCTCTCTGTCTCTCTCTCTCTCTCTCGCGCACACACACACACACACGCACGCGCTTGCGCGCCACACACACACACACACACACACAGAGAGAATTCGATCCGTCTCTCGCTCTCACTCACACACACACACACACACGCGCAGTCCGATCGCGCCCCGCACCCCCAGCACACATGTCTGCTGCGTCTTCTGAACAAAACAAAGAAGTGAGTTTGACGCTTTGCAGGAGACCGATTGGTCAAAGTTGCAGAAAAGTTGCGGTGATTGGTCAAAATTGCAAGGCGCACTGAATTCACGGGGATTTGTTGAAGTTGCGTTAATAGTTGCGATCGCGACATCGCGAAATCCTGGAGGGACTGACTAAGCTATCAGATGCACGCACCCTAGAATTGACAGATGATAGTTGGATTGTAATGGAGGAGGTCTTACCCGTGTTGCACTCGCTAAATTGTGCCACCACTGCGTTGTGTGGAGAAAATGACGTGTCCATCTCCATGGTGTACCCGGTGACCGTAACTTTACTGCCCAAGCATCTCAAAGAAATCCCAGGGGAGAATGCCAAAGTCAAGGGATTCAAAAGCACAGTGTCTGTCTCACTGGAAAGGAGACTCGGGCCTGCAGAAGTCAGCAACGCGCGAAAGGTTGCAAACATCTCATCATTCCTAAACCCAAGGCACAAGCCCCTGCGATTTGCAACAGATGATGTTAGAGGCGCTGTGCAGGCCGAAGTTAGAGACCTCCTGTCCTGCATTGATAACGCTGGAGACACGGAAGGCGCAGAGGAATCGGGACAAAGGCCTACTAAACCACTGGTGGCTAAACATCCACAAAATGACGTCCTCTCTGTTGCAGCGAGTGCTATCCTGTTTGGCGAGGATAACATCGAGCAGACAGCAACAGCCACTACTGAAACTCTTGCAATACTGCCAAGACATATGCCCACCCATGAACGCTGACCCCATAACATGGTGGAAGGCCAACGAGAAGAAATATCCCCATCTGGCAAAGTTAGCAATCTCCTACATGAGTGTGCCTGCGACATCTGTGCCATCCGAGCGTGTGTTCTCCGCAGCTGGACTAATTGTTAATAGGTTGCGCTCGCGCCTCCTCCCAGAACATGTTGACATGCTAATTTTTTTTTAACAAGAATATGACATAAGCATTATGCTATGAATAGTTTACATTGATTGAAACTAATTTGTTTAAGGGGGGGGGTGAAACACTCAGTTTCACTCAATCTCATGTTAATCTTGAGTACCTATAGAGTAGTATTGCATCCTTCATATCTCCAAAAAGTCTTTAGTTTTATTATATTTATAAAAGAAAGACAGGCTGTACCGAGTCTTTCCGGAAAAACCCGAGCGGGTGGAGGCGTGCTGTGTGGGCGGGAGCGCGCGAAGCTTTTGCGTGTGTTGTAAACAGACAGACTGGTGGTTTATGAGGACATGATTTATTTTTACAATAAACAAACTGACACCTACAGTGGCCAGTTAAACAAATGTATTTAAACACACAAACACACACACACACACCATACATCGCATGCTCCATCGATACATTAACTGTATGTAATCATGTTGTTTACTTGCTGTGCTTAGCTTACACGCCGATAGTTAACAACACACAGACATTTGAAGCAGTTTTACTCACCGCCTGCGGTTCCAAAGCACGACCGTGAACCTTTATCGTTGGGACTGCTCCATCTTTAAGTATTAGGCGATCTGCAAATCCGGCGTCGAACTGGGCCTATAACTATAACCGTCGAAATGAAGGGAACAAACAAGAACACTTGCACAACTCCGTTGCTGCTCTGGAAAAACAAAATCCATCCACAGGTCCCTTAACGCTGGGTTCTTTGGAAATTTGTGCAGTGTTGTCTTGCCCTGGCAACCAAAAACACACTTTTTTGGTGCCATTTTATTTATTGCAGCGCTCTGATCTCTCGCATGCACTAGGCTACAGCTGCACGCGCGCGCGCCCTTCCGGGAGAAGTGCTCTTAAGACCTGTATAAGGAAATTCCGCCCCACCTGACGTCACATAGTGGCGTATTCGAAAAAAACTTTCCGAAACTTGTGACAAACCGGAAGGAGTATTTTTGGAACAGAAATACTCCATCAAACTTATAACTTCAGTTTTGAAACTTTGTCCATGTTTAGCATGGGAGTCCAACTCTTTAACAGTGTAAAAAACTCACTATGCATGAAACAGCATTTCACCCCCCCTTTAAAAAAAATAGGCTATTGCCGGTAACAAGGCAGGTTCGCATAAAATCATTATGACATATGATATCATTTTTTGATCTAGCAAGCAACGTTTGGCGATGCAAAAACGGACTGTCGTGCTTTATTTTTTTTTTTTTCTTCCAATTAGCCTACTACGTTAAATAAAACGACAAAAACATGTTACTTGTTCAATTGATAAACCATTGGCCTCCCTTTCTGTCATTGTGAGTAGGGCTGGGCGATAAAACAATCTCAATATGCCATCGCGATAATATTTATGTAGACTATGAATAGACCTAACAGCCTATTACAAAGCAGAAATAAACGGACAACAGCCAGTCAGACCGCAGATTTTGGCTTGTGCTTCAAAGTACACGCCCATTTGCTAGCAGAACACTGTTTGAGCTACCGGCAGTGAAGAAAGTGAATGTAAAGAAAAAATGAGTGGAACTGACGAACACGAAAGCAACGGTGAAAGGGAACTCACTTTGTTGACAAAAAAGGTAACAAGACGTCAATTATATGGAAGTGGTTTGGATATGTGAAAAGTGACAATGCGCAAATAAAGACGGTCTGCACAATATGCCATCGGTCGGTGATAACCAAGACGGGAAACACAACAAACCTTTTTTGGTCACCTGAAAAGGTACCATCCCAGCGACCACACCGAGAGTATGAAAATGGCCCATGTTAACGTTAGTCCGTCCACAAGTTTTGCCCAACATGCTAACGTTAGTGGTTCTTCTGCTGTTGTTAGTTTAGGCTGTACCTAAACCACAATCAATCGTGTCGTCTTTTGCGACCATTGCCCCATATGGAAAGCGATCAAAAAGGAGCAGGGATATAACCAGCGCACTTTCTTACTTCATAGTGAAAGACATGATGCCCCTGAACACAGTGGGAAAAAACGGGTTCAGAAAATGTATTAAAGTGTTGGACTCCAGGTACGAACTCCTAGGCAGAAAATACTTTTCTAAAACCGCACTGCCTCATCTTTACGCAGAGTGCCGTGAGAAGCTGGAAATTCAGCTAAGGGATGTGAAATACTTCGCCACAACCACCGACCTATGGTCCAGCCATACATCAGAGCCATATATGAGTCTGACTATTCACTACATTGACGAGGAGTGGGGCTCTTCAAAGCAGATGCTTGCAGACAGCCTATTTTCCGGAGGACCATACTGCCGAAACGATCAGCCAGGGGCTGAAGCATGTACTCGCATCTTGGGCCTTAGCGAAGACCGACAAGTGTGCATCATCACGCACAATGCGGCAAACATGGTCAAAGCTGCTTCCCTTAAAGATTGGACTCACCTGCAGTGTTTCGGTCACAGGCTGCATCTAGCCATTGGTAAGTTAATGAACACATATTCTGTGTATTTTTATGCATGTATGTAATAGAATAATGAGAATAATTACAATAATATTTCTAATAATATTTAATATATTAAAGAAGTGTTTAACATTTCTTATTATCATCTTTGCCTAGTAAAGTTTTACAACATTTCCCTATATTTTGTTTTCTTCTTTATCTTTTGAGGGAAGCGTGAGAGATCAGAGAATCTAAAGAGCCATGGGTGTGTGCAAGAAAGTGGTCAGTGCCTTTTCTTTTTCATGGAAAAAGAAGAGAGAACTAGCAGCCGCTCAAGAGGAGCTCAAACTACCCAAGCACAAGTTCACCCATCAGGTGGGGGTCCTGCCATGCAATGATATCACGAGTGCTGGAGCAGTAGAAGACCATTGCAAAGGTTTTATCAGCTGATAAAAAAAACCAAGGCACTTGGTTCCCTCATGGCAGGACATTGATGTCCTGGAGTCTGTCCACAAGGCTCTAAATCCACTTGTTGAGTTCACTGATGCTCTTTCTGGTGAAGCATACATGAGTGTGTCAAAGCCTGTGCTGCAGCTCTTCAATGAGAGGTCTTGAAGCCAGAAGCTGATGACTCAGAGCTCACCAAGACCATCAATGCTACTGTCATCAGTTATCTGAATGATAAATACAATAATGCTGCCACTGATGACCTCCTGAACATGGCATCCCTAGTTGATCCTTGGTTCAAGACCCGCTACATCAAAGATGGCAAGGTTGAGGCTGCGAAATCCAGGGGAGACAGAGGAGATGCTGCAGCAGCTACACCGTCACCATCCAAAATGCAGAAGAAGACACTGGGCAGCTTTTTCAAGTAGTCCTTCTCTGTTGCTACTTCTGGTCTTACAGACCAACAGGCTATTGAGGCTGAACTGAACAGCTACCTGTAAGCTCCTGGTGCAGACAGCGAGACCAACCTTCTGGCATGGTGGAGCATGTACTCAGAAACTTACCCCAGAGTGAACCTCCTGGCAAAGCGGTACCTGTGTATTCCTACTTTTAGCACTGGTGGCAATACTGTGACCTTCCACAGGGCAGCTTTACCAGATGCTGTGGACTAGTCTTTCTGGCAAAAAACCTATAATAGGGTTACATATGATGAGCACTACCTAAAAGGTGTAGCATCGTGACTGGTTTACAATGTTTACATTTTGCACTTTTTACTCAGATTTCTACCTCTAAAACATTTGAGATATGTAAAACCAGTTCACAATTAATATTTTATTGATCTGACAGTTGAGTACTTAAATCTGCCTGGGACTTTGTTGTACACTTGGTTACATTTGCTGTCTTGATTGTACCTCTACAAACATTTGAAATGTTTGCTGCCCTGCCAAAGAAATTTGATGTGATAGTACTGTAGTCACAGCTTTTAGTTTTACATTTTATAATAAGTTACAAGGCAAGCTAACTTGCATTGTTTTGTCAAGGCAGATAAAGCATGTTAAAAGTAAAATGTTAACATTTAGATCTTATTTATCAATATTATTTTATAACAAAATGTATTCTCAACCAAGCCATGTTTGCACAGTTAAATGTTTGCATTTTTATTCTATTTTCTATGTTAATAAACTATATAGTTCAACTATTGAACCTTCTGGTTTCTTCAGGAATCATTATCAGTATACTCTTCAACAGGCAGAATTATTAAATTATATATCGTAACAAATATCAATATCGATCAATATGGAAAAAAATATCGTGATAATATATTTATAATTGTGAGTGTGTGTTTATTTGTTTTTTTTTAACCATATTCGACTTTTGCTCCTCAATTGACCCTTCGCAAAGACCCGCCCTCCTTAGTTACTGTCGCTATGTTCCGACAAGCTACGCTGCTCTCATGTTCTCACGCAGTGAAAAATACATCGCGGAGCAGAGAGGAGACTGACAACACGCGGACAGACAGGACAGACCAGGTTACTTTTCGGTTACTTTTGATATTAAACATATTAAACAAAGTCTCAGCTTTCAAATGTGGTCATTTTTTGAAAGAAATTTAAACAATAAATACCGTTTTGTGGCTCTTTAATGTGCCGTGACAGATCGCTGTAGAGCATCAGTTAAAGCTGCTCGTGATCCGATCATCTCTTCCTTCTAGTTCATTTATAGCATCAAATAAACATGAACGAACATAAGAAGTAATGTTGTTTTAACCGCGGAAAGGCGTCAGTATATTCATTTTACCAAGTTCAAATCCTCCTAACTCTACTGGCTGCTTTTTCGGACAAAATGGCGGATGGCGAAGTATGATTGGTTAGAACACCTGTCAATCAAGCTCCACGCGAAGGGTCAATTGTCGAATGGCATTTATGGCAGAAATTCACATCCCTAATTCATAGTAAATCAACTGCAAGTACAGTTCATTTTATCATTGAGTAATTGAATCAAAACACATTATCCCATTTGCAGGAGAAAGTTCTGGCAAACAAGAAGATTTTAAAGGAAGTCACCAAACTAAGTCCACATCACCAGGCTTTGTCCTTGGAGGTTTTCCACCGCGTTATCCTATGTTTTGCCTGAAAAAACGTGGTCTTTCCATTTCTTGGCATGTTGTGCAGGTAAAGTAGTTGTTGTAAAAACAACTTCACATTTGTATACACCTTTTTCCTGAAATTCATCTCTTTACTTACAGAGTGTTAGCCTGACTACGTCAGACTTCCTACTTCCGCTAATTTCATTTCGCTCCTGTAGTCAGTCTGAGATAGCAGCCTATCTTTCAGTTTTCCTCCGGCCTGAAAACAGCCGGCCAATCAACGAACAGAGGGCGGGCTGAGAGCCGTGACGTAGACGCTAAGCGGCGAGTTTTACATTGTAGGTTAGAGAAATCGAAAACCGAAACGACTGCGGAAATGGGAAACGAAACACGGGATGCAATTCGCTCTGTTATGGAGAACATTCCCGTGTTTTTCAAACTAAAGCCAGAACAAGAAGAGTGTATTTTGCGCTCGCATCATCAAGTGTTTACAGCAGGTTTACAGTGGAAGTTCAATCATAGATTTGAGTTTGATGCATGATGTCTGTGGTTCAATGCGGCTGTGTCGGCGTATAACATAAGTCATAAATAAACTTATCTGATTGGCTTACGGGTAACCAATGATTTTAAACTTCAGACAAGCGACCCCTAGCAAGAGAGAAAACACTTCTCTATTATGCCATTCCAGACTCTGTGTACGAAGCAAAGTGAATTAGCATGAGTCTGGTATTACCAGGCTAACAGAGTGTACCTGGCCGCATTTTATTACTATGAAAATCGGCAGGAGAACCACTACACAAAGTAAACTTTCCAAAGGCCAGGAAAGGACAATGCACGGTCAAACCAGTGAAGACAGAACCAACATTCAGTAAGTAAACTGTGTTTATTCATAAAATATAATAGAAATTTACATTCTAGCATTGCATGTTTTCTTATAAGTTAGTTTATAATGGCGCTTTTCCACTGCATGGTACGGTACGGTTCGGTTCGGTACGGCACGCTTTGGCGCTTTTCCACTGTATGGTACGGTACGGTTCGGTTCGGTATGGCTCACTTGTGGTGCTTTTCCACTGCATGGTACGGTACGGCGCGCTTCGGCGCGCTTTAAATGGTACCTGGTCTGTTGAGGTTCCAAGCGTACCGTACCGGTACTAAAATGTGACGTGAAACACTGCAGATCACTGATTGGTCAGACAGACAGAATCGTCACTACCAGCGTCATTGGATTTGCGACACGAGACACTAAACCCGCTATACAGAGTCTAACCAGTAGACAACAGCCAACACGGTAGCACCTGTGTTTTACTTACTTGAAAAAAAAGAAGAGATCAACACTTTAAAAAGGAAATGGCTGAATCGTGGTCGAGGTGCAGACAATCCTCTCGTTGGTTGCCGAGGAGCGGGTCCAGCGAGAGCTGGATGATGCAACACAGAATGAAAAAGTGTTCCAAGAAGTAGCAGCTAGCTCAGCTCTTAGCCGCACACGGCTATCACCGGACCTACAAACAGTGTAACGATCAGTCCCACCCACTTTGAATGGGTACTAACTGCAGTGGAAAAGCAACCGAGCTAGCGAACCGAACCGTGCCGTACCGAGCCGAGTCGTACCACGCAGTGGAAAAGCGAAGCCGAACCGAACCGCTCCGCGCCGAATCGAACCGTACCGAGCCGAACCGAGCGTACCATGCAGTGGAAAAGCGCCATAACAGTCAATAATAACTATTTACAAATATATTAATATTATGCAGGGTATGTGGACGCTTCACCACACACAGACGAGGTCTTGGAAATTCCCAATACCACCAGACCTGTGTGCGGAGTACGAGCAGCCAGACAAGGAGGGGATCATCTCCAGAGTGGTGTCCAGATTTATTCGGAGCTGGTCTAAAACCAACATGGCTGCCATGGCATAACAGGTTTCTGGCATACCGCAGCTTTGTCAGCTGGTGCTGGGGTTTCCTTGGACGGCAAAGATGCGTAGTGATTCCAGCCTGTGTGGTGCTGAGGATTCGTCGGGAGTTTCCAGATAGCCAGGGCAGCCATGTTCAGAAACATCCAGGTGCAGTAAGTCTCTCCATTATTGTCCGACTCCGGTTTGAACATATACGGCTGAACTCTGCTGCTGCCAATTTCAGACATTTTGGCTGACATTATGACATTTTGTTTATTTGTATTTCTTTGTCCACTGAGGTGGGAAATTTGGGGGGGAAAAACAACAACAAAAAAACAGATTCACATAACATAGATAAAAAATATATAATTTTTTTATACATTTTATGCCACTCTAGCAAGTTTGTTCTTAGATCTTCGAGCCGCAGCTCATTTGGATTTGAAGGGACTTTTTTTGCTCACACCCAAATAGGGGCAGATTGGACATGCTATAATAAATGATCCGTGGAGTATTTTGAGCTGAAATTTCAAAGACACATTCTTGGGACACCAGAGACTAATATTACACCTTAGGTCCCCTTTAAAGTGTTACTGCTGGCTTTCAGAACTACCACTGGAACGGCATCTCCCTACTGCAGTTCTCCCCTGAAAGTTTACACTCGCTCCTGCCTGCTAAGGTCACTGAATGAGCAACATCTTAATGTTTTTCATATGGCAAAAAGTTACTCTCCAAAACTTTCACCCTCTGTTCTTCTCTGGTGGATTGAGCTACCAAACTCCACCCAAACCGCTGTGACCATCACATTTTTCAAGAAGCAGCTGATGACACACCTCTTTCATAAGCACTTAACCACCCCACACACTGAAACCAATGCAATTACACACTCACACAAACAAACAAATAAAAAATCTCCATTTCTTCTCTAGCTTGCTTACTTGCTGTATCTAAATGCAGCAGTATACATTCACAGGAGAATATAAAACGCAGGAGAGAAACAACCATTAACCCAAAGACAAGAAAGGACAACTGAGAACACAACAAGTGCTATGAATACACTGGCCAACCAAGGGAGAAAACTATAAACAGGTGTGCAACTAAATCAGTAACCGTGGTAACAAAGAAGAGTGGGGAAACGGGAACAGAACACAGGAAAACAAGTTGATGCAAACTAAAAGTCCAAGAAAACAGACCATAAACCTGAAATGTGATGTCTCAGTTTTCAACTCCGCTTGCATGTGGCAACTCTCGCCGATCGGTTTCATCCAGCCGATGTCGAACACACCTGAGGTCTTGATGTGTGCAGAGCCAGAGATACAAGAGGAAAGCAAATGCTCTGTCCCCCTTTTGTTTATTTAGTCCTACGCACACATAAAAGATGATGATTTTCCGATCTCAGGGATCTGTGTGGACCATATAATAACAGTGTATTGCACATAGGTGACTGATTGTGAAAAGCCTTAAAAACAAGTATGAGAATCTTATACATAACTCAGAACCGTACAGGCAGCCATTTCAAGGAAATTAAAATGCGTGTAACGGAGTCGTACTTTTTTGCAGACTTGATCATCCTAGCCGCAGCATTTTGGACTTTCTGAAGGAGGCGGACTAGAGATCTCGCCTCAATTCCATAAAACAGGGAGTTACAATTGTCTATATACGAGTGAATACCAGAGCTGTAAGTGCTTTCTCAAAATCTGTGACTGATAAAAATGGTTTGATCTTACCTAAAAGGGGTAAATAAAAAAAAAAAAACTGTTCTCACCACTGAGTTTATATGATTGTCCATTTTTAAATTGCTATCAAAAACAAACCCCAAATTTTCACATGGATTTCACAAAGCCCGACAAAGGGGTCGATTTCAAAGATTGTTTCACATCATCTCTGCCAGGGCCGAACACAATTACTTCAGTTTTATCTTCATTAAGCTTTAAACTAAATTCAGCCATCCAGTCCTTATTGCCACAAGCTGATAGAGCAATAATTGAATTTGTATTTAACCGTCTCAAATCTGAGTATCGTCTGCAGAAATGGCCCTTTTGACAAATAATATGGGGTTGGAACAGGAAAGCAAATGTCTGAGTTCATTTTCAGTCCTACAATTTACCGAACATCCAAAACAATGCTGTGTGCTGGGCGAAATATGCTTTTTGTTTGTGCGTACGTATGATGGTATTTGTGACATTTGTGACAGTACGCCCCCTCCCAGAAGCTCATTTGAATACATCTGAATGATGTCCCTGTCAGAAATAAACCAGATTTAGACAGATGCTAGTGAACCAAAATGCAGGTATTTATGGACAATAAAACGTTGCTATTTTTTTAAGGCTCTTTAAATTTAACAAAGGATTGGAGTAAATCTCTGGTGAATTTTATGAATTGGACATGATTTGCCTTTAAAGACTCTAGCCTCTCCTCAGTAAAGACACATGAAAACCAGCTGGAAATCTGAAGAAAAAGCACCTAAAAGACCCCAGACTGTGATAAATTATCTGGGCTGATGAACCTCAGTCGAGCGTCATGTCTGGAGGAAACCAGAGACTCATCACCAATGCTGACAGACACCAGATTATGCCACTTCTCAGACATCCATGACAAAGGGTGATTGAACATGTTCAATCAACGAAAACCAGAGCCGAACAGTGCAGACAAGGGGTAACACACTGATTCAACAAAAAACCAACAAAGTATCTGTTGCCCTCTGTGGGTGTAGATTGAATTGGCCTTAAAACATTAACAAAGGGACGTTTTGAACATTCACAGAACACTCAAAAATAACGTTTTCATAACTTAACGAGAACATTATCTAAATGTATTTTTGTTAGTTGGGATCAGGGCTATATCGATAGAGGAGGGTCTGTCCACTGACGGTCTCCATCCAGCCTGACGGAGACTGAGAGGATCTGTAGAGAAGAATGAAGAAAATCCACACTTTCTTTTTTTTAACTGATCAGTTTGATCACTGAAAGAGGTTTTATTTGGTTCTTGTAAAGATTGAATCCAAGTGTGAAAATCCTTAATTTCCATTGGCATCAGAGTGTGGCCTCTTTTGATTAAATGTATATCAAATAGCATCTGCAATTTATGACAAAATAGTCACAATATATTTTTTTGGGGGGCCATATCTTGCAGACATATAGCTTAAATCAATAAAATAAAACATAATAAAATCAAAATAAAGTGAAAATATTGGTTACACTTTACAATAAGGTTTCATTAGTTAACTACATTAGTTAACATGAACTAAGAATGAACAATTCTTCTACAGCATTTAATATTTATGTAAATTTCAACATTTACTAATACATTATCAAAAGTTGAGTTTGTTAACATTAGTTAATGCACTGTTAACTAACATGAGCAAACACAAAACAGCTGTATTTTTATTATTAACTAATATTAACAAAGATTAATAAATACAGCAACAAATGTATTGCTCACGATTAGTTCATGTTAGTTAATAACATTAGCTAATGTTAACTAATGAAGCGTTATTGTAAAGTAGCCTATAACCAAATTATTTGTAAAAAAAAAAAAAAAAAAATGATTTATTTACCTGCATGGCATGTAACCATTCCACAACAGAACCATAAACATATGTTGTTAAATTATTATATAAATGTTGACTAAAAGTCTCTGAGTTGGCTACTTAAGGTAAATATTTGACATCAAAGGGGTTCAACTGGACCATTCTAGCCAGCCAAAACGTTACCCTTTGATTGATATTAACTAATAATAATAATAATTTTTTTATTGTTATTATAAACTTTTTAAAATGTCAGTTGTTATGCTACTGCGTGCTACTGTAACGAATTGAAATGTGTATTAGCTTTATTAGTCGTCAGGTGGCGCTGTGCTCCATAATCTCCTCATAGCAGCAGCAGCGGGAGCCACGAATAAGACTGACCGAGTTCTTCCGGTTCTGTAATGAAGATGGCGACAGTTAGGTGCAGAAAGTAAATAAACAATAATAGAAAATTATTTCATTGTGCCAGAAACCGCCCTTTTAATTTAGACTCTGCGACGAAATGTCGTCCCGAACGGCATATTTCTACGACCCAGACGTGGGTAATTTTCACTATGGTAAGAGTTATCTGTGTCTGTTAGCAGATGTGGCTAATCAATGAACACACTGCCAATGCTCACTGTTTACTTTTTAAAGTGACGTTTGGTAGATTTGATCTCAAACTGGTATGCCAGAAAATCACGCTATATATGCAGTGCACTATACAGAGTAGGAACCAAAAGTCTAAAAATAAAAAAACGCTTTTATTGTGCATTTCATTCATTTAATGCAGCATTATAATTTTCATTAACTCGCTCATATGTCTATGTTGCGTTGCAACACCAAAGCTGACATGAAGAACCTGGAGATCCTGTTCAAATCATCTTGATTCGACAATATTTAAAAGTTTTCAAATATCCAAAACATCTTTGCGTCACAGTCACTGATAAATATAGTCATGGTGGACTTTTAGAAAAAAAGTTGAAATGCAGTTTTTCACAAAATAAGAAAGATGTGATACCATTTGTGAATCATTGTTACCCTGTTTTAAGCCTATAGTGTCTTGTAGGACGTAATATATTGTTTATAAGAGGCACTCCATGCAATATTTAATAACTGTATGATGTTTAGCACAGAAATTGACAACAGTAAGTCAAATCCGGTCCCACTTTATATTAATTGTATCAAACTTTATTATTTGCTAATATCCTTCAAACTACTAGGTTTTACCCATTTGTCAGCAAGAAGTTTTTGTAAGGAGGAAATAAAAATAATGTAAAATCTAATTTAATTCAGTAGTTCCACATTTCTTTACTTATTATTTTACTAATAATGAGTACGGCTGAGAATAAGTACATTTATTTAATTTTTACATAAATATATTTGTTACACCGAATGATCATGGTTTGTTGCTCTGAATGACGTTTTGTCAAAACTAGTATAGTCATTGTTTCCATTATTGCAATGTTTTAGTATTAAGTCTGTATCATTTAATTAGCTCTAATAATATTCCTTAGAAGATTTTTTTGTACTCATAATTATGCATAATTTACTATTATTACTAGTAAATACATGTAGTAACATGTAACAACGTTACTAAGTACAGTAATGTAGTTAATTAATATAATCTAGTACTCAGTAACTACATCACCTTAAAATAAAATGCAACGTCAGTTTTTTTTATATGATTTCAAAATGTCTTCTTGATCCTGTTACTCTGAAGGACCTCTAACAAACTGTGTATTTGGGACAAAAGTCTCCTGGTTATTTCAATACTTATGAAAAACAATAAACGTAGTCCTTTTAATAAATCACAGCCAACACTTGTTTGAGCATGCAAAGAAAATAACAGTATTTTTTTAACTTGGTATTTTGTCTGATCTTTTAAAGATGTAATGGTAAAAAGTAAAAATAGAGCAGCCGCACACTCAGACACTGTGCAAGATCAAAAGATAAATTTATTAGCAAGCTTTCGGTCTTGCGACCTTCTTCAGGCATCAAAAGATGTAATGGTAAAATCAAAGTTCGAACCGTTACTCTAAATGACAATTTAGCAGTTTGGTACATTATTTCACCCATATTGTGACATTTTATTTAAAAAAAAAGTTATTTTAAACATCGAAGTAGACACTTTACTTGCATGTAATAGGTTAACAGTGATTTATTTTCATGTAAAGGACACCAAAAAAGATGAGTGTAAGTACAAAGTGAAAACATCCTAATAGACAAGCCCAGCTAGGCAACACATGTAGGTATTTAGGGGCAGAACATAAGGTGAACTACAGAAGCACTTTTTTTATTTTCTTTCTCCTATCTGTGTTTGTTTTGCTCCAGGTGCAGGACACCCGATGAAGCCTCACCGACTGTCTCTCACACACAGTCTCGTCCTGCATTATGGACTCTACAAGAAGATGATGGTATGATCAGTCTGTTCAGCGCTGGTTTAGTCCAATCACATTTCTCTGACAAGAAGCGATTCACATCAGATGCTCATGAGCAAAGCTCTCTCTCTCTGAACAGGTTTTTAAACCATACAAGGCATCCCAGCATGACATGTGCCGCTTCCACTCGGAGGATTACATCGACTTCCTGCAGAAGGTCAGTCCCAACAACATGCAGGGCTTCACCAAGAGTCTCAACGCCTTCAACGTAGGAGATGACTGGTGAGTTTTCCCATTTATATATATGCCTTTAAAATTAACTGTTTTAAATCAGATAATGTATATAGTTCTGCCTTTAAATGTTTCATTAAATAAGAGTTTTCTAATAATTTGTCCTTTTTTGTTCTTAGTCCTGTCTTTCCAGGTCTGTTTGAGTTTTGTTCGAGATACACGGGCGCCTCTTTGCAAGGAGCAACTCAGTTAAACCACAAGGTCAGATGATGCAGATGTTGCGCTTACACATGAATTGTACTTTGGAAATCCTTCGTCTTTTTTACCTGGAGTGTTTACAAATGAATTTTTCCTTCTGATACACTACATCAAAATAAATAAATAACTGTCTAAAAACCATTTTTGTGTGAAAATATTAAAGATAGAATTAAGACTTTTGCACAGCACTATATATATATATATATAATTTATTTATTTAAAATTTACATTTATCATTTGTTTTCATTCCTTTTCTTTAATATGGTTCTTAAAAAAGGCTGAAATGTGATCAAATCAAAATTTATCACTTGATTAAACTTAGTTTTTCTGTCCACCCTGTATTTGAACTGTAAAGCGGTTTGTTTTTACAGTCATTTCATGGTTTAGTATGTTACAATAGACGTCGCTCTAACCGCTTATACGGTATTCATTTTATTTCTGCAGGCCTTAAAGGGATACTCCACTTTTTTTGGAAATAGGCTAATTTTACAACTCCCTCAGAGTTATGCCTGGTTCAGATTACACGATTTTTTTGTCTGTTACGATAGTCACTGTGTCAGATTAGACGATTTTGACTCCTAAAATCTTGTCGTGTCATGGACAAGAAATATGTCAGACTACACGTTGCTTCCTGACCAGTCATCGTGTGCCGTCTTTAACGACACGCGTGATGTCATCGAGAAGGCGAAACTAGTAGCGAGTGACTTCCGGAAACGAACGTAAACAAACAATGGAGTACTTTCCCATACTGTGTTCGGAGGGATTGGGAAGCAGCTTTTGTTTGGACCTCACCGGCTGTAGGTAAGAAATCAGATTACAAATGTAAAATCTAGTCTCTGTAATTGTCAATCACACTCCCTCACTCACTCACTCGCACTCGCGAGCGCGCGCGCACACACACACTGGGAGACTCGCTCACGCACTCACTCACTCATTCATACACAATCACACAAATAATTAGCTTGTTTCGCCAGTTTTGAAAGTTGTGTACGTGCTCCTATTGGTCAACCTCGTACATGTGACGGAACTCGTCGTGGGCGACTGTTAAAAAAATTAAACATGCTAGTCTTTTTGTCGTGATGTCGTGAAGCATCGCAGACGCGACGTAGGTTGTCGCCCACTATGACACACTATACGAGATGATACGATCGAATATTGCGTCCCGACGCCCGTTGTCGTTTACGAATCCCCACGACACCCTACGTCAAACGGATCGTGCCAAAATCGGGCTAAAATCGTGTAATCTGAACCAGGCATTAAACAGTTGGGTTTTACCATTTTCGAATCCATTCAGCCGATTTTCTGATATTTAGAAGAATATCAGTAAGCAGACAGTTTCTGGTCTCATTGACTCCCATAGTAGGAAAAAATATATACTATGGAAGTCAATGAGACCAGAAACTGTCTGCCTACTGATATTCTTCTAAATATCAGAAAATCGGCTGAATGGATTCGAAAATGGTAAAACTCAACTGTTTAACTCTGAGGGAGTTGTAAAATTAGCCTATTTCCAAAAAAAGTGGAGTATCCCTTTAAAAAGGTCTGAAAAAGCATTTAATTTGATTAAAAAACTCAAATACAAATACCCTGTAAAAAGAGTATTTTTAAATGTAAAAATGTTACAAAAAAAAACATGATTAGTGGTACAGATTAGTACAGATCTTGATCTCTTTGAATTCCTGCTTTGTTTTTGATGAAGACTAATTCAGTTGTTTGTTGTATAGATATGTGACATTGCTATAAACTGGGCTGGAGGTTTACATCATGCTAAAAAGTTTGAGGTAAGCATCTGATTACTCTTCACATCTTTCATACAGAGATGGAGGAAAAAAAACATACAATTACCTGCACTTTAGAAGAATAGCATGATGTGCGTATTAATGATTCTACATGATTTTCTATTTTCAGGCGTCTGGATTTTGCTACGTGAACGACATTGTCATCAGTATTCTTGAACTCCTGAAGTAAGTGAGAGATGGGCAGGAAGTGACATCACACCACATAACGAGATACTCCTGATGTTTTGCATTTTAATTTGATTATTTTGCACACCTGTGATTCTTATTTTAAATTGCAGCATTCAAAATGATTCTGAGACTATTTATGAAAGTGTAAGGCGAACTTTTAATCTTAAATATTCTTGCAGGTGTGGCAAATAAATTCATAAAAATACAGATATCCCATGTAGTTTCTCAGTTGTTTGGTAGCGAATAAAAATGAAGTGTAATTTCTGCACTATTCGGAGTATCAAACAAAACTGCAACCTGTTTGTTTTGTAGCGAATAGGACAGACATAATAACTTTGGCTCAACCAATGACATGAGTTTGAGGTTGAAGTACCTGTTTGTTCGACCAGTGTTAGTGCCTGAAACCTGTTTGACTACAGTCATTTTATTATTGCAATTATCTTTGGTGATGATAGTGGTGTGGAAATGACATACGTTTAATATGACCTTGTAAAAACTGCATCCATAATGATAGCATTAGCTAAATGCTTTATGAAACAGTTTATATGTGGTGTAGAATGAACACGTGGGCTACAGCTCATCTCTACATATCTTCTGTCTCTGATAGGTATCATCCACGTGTGCTCTACATTGACATTGATATTCATCATGGTGATGGTGTACAGGAGGCATTTTATCTCACAGACAGGGTCATGACTGTATCCTTCCACAAATATGGGAACTACTTTTTCCCAGGAACTGGTAAGATGTTCTTACTTCCTGATATACAATACAATATTTATTTATAAGGCACACATTTAAAAACAACCAAGGCTGACCAAAGTGCCGTACAGGACAGAATAAAAAATTAAGTAATGATAATAAAACAACCAATAAAGGGAAACACAACAATAGATAAACAATAATTACCTAAATTAAGCAATATTTAAGGCCAAAGAAAATAAATATGTCTTAGAAGATCTTCAAAAAGAAGATTTGAAGGAGGAAACACACGGGGCTAATCTAATGTGGAGAGGTAGACTGTTCCAAAGTTTAGGCCCCGCAGTTGCAAAAGCGCGATCACCTCGTCTTTTAAGTCTAGATCTAGGCACGATGAGTAGACAGTGATCACTAGATCTCAGATCTATAAGTCCTATATTCCTCTAAAGTGTCGTGCACATTGTTTTAGCCAGGCTTAAAAACGGGGGGAAAAATCAATCGGTTCACTCCGAGCAGAATCAGTGTTTTAACGTTTCTACCATTGAATTCCTTCTGTAACCATTACTGTTCTGAAACCGAGTTGATTAGAATTAATACCTGTTGATAAAATTTTAAAAAATATATTTTTTGCCTATACTTTATAAAAATGTTAATATAATGAGTATATAATGAATATAAGAGTCTGAGTATACATAGTCATAATACTAATTTGTTTATTTCATTAATACTAGTGGTTCTACTCTAACCTGAGTCATTTATTTTCACTTTAATGTAATTGCTGTTGGTGACACATCGTCGAAAAAACTCCTGAGATCCATAAGCTAAAGCCAGCGACTTATCTATGACATTTCATTCAGGTCAGATGCTTCAACATCATGTTTGCATAGGCCGTACTATTTAAATTCATGATTGGCTGACTGCCAAATTAAAATATTAAATCGAACGATAAAATAACTTTATTATATATAACCGGTTAATGGTCATTTTAATTAATTGATTGATTTAAACTTTTTGTTTATGTTAAAATTTCGCTTGTTTCCAAACCGGTTCAGAGCCCTGGTTTTAGCTGTTAATCGCACATTCATATGGAAAGTTGAAATAATGTTTTAAAAAGAAGCAACTAAACAGCTTAATCTTCACAAACACACGCACTGCGATTGAAACACTGTACTAATAATACACTGTATGTGTTAAGGTGATATGTATGAGGTGGGAGCTGAGAGCGGGCGCTACTACTGCCTCAATGTCCCACTGAGAGACGGCATTGATGACCAGAGTGAGTGATTTATGGTCTAATATTCACATTTGAGTCTTTATACTATTAAACGTACAAGTCTGAAAAAGCATTGTTTCACTCAGATCATGTAGTTGTAATAGCAAAGCCCCATAGACTGCTGTTTTACTGGGTGAAATATGGACAAAATATCATATATTCAACCACCTTCTCTGACTGAATAAAGAAACTATGTTTTGGGCAGGTAGTAAAGAAAAAGCAGCATATGTGCAAAAACGCACTAGTTTGTGGGTAAAACAGCTGGCTAATGTTGATTTCATGCAAACATCGAGCAAGAGGATTTAATCAGTTTCTTCTTCTGTATTCTCAGGCTATAGACAGCTGTTTCAGCCAGTCATCAAGCAGGTGGTGGACTTCTACCAGCCCACCTGTATCGTTCTTCAGGTGAGAGCAGTCTCGGTCAGTCATGAGATTATGCTATTGTATTTGTGGCTCATCTCTCTCGTCTCGTCTGCAGTGTGGAGCAGATTCTTTGGGATGTGATCGATTAGGATGCTTCAATCTCAGCATACGAGGCCATGGGTAAGAGACTCCAGACCCTCACATCAAACTACACACAGTATTTCGAAATCTTGAACGTAAAACTTGATAATCTCATTTAAAACACTTGTATTTGTAGAGAATGTGTGGAGTTTGTGAAGGGCTTCAAAATCCCGCTGCTTGTTCTGGGTGGAGGAGGCTACACGGTGCGAAATGTTGCTAGATGCTGGTGCGTTCATTATTTTATTATTCTATTCTATACATAAATCATCAAACGAGAAAAAAGTTCATTTTAAAGGGGTCATATTATTTTCTCTCTCTCTCTCTGCTCTGTTTTTCATTTTAACATAACTGAAACGTTTGCTCTTTTTTTCATTTTCTTATGACCCCTTTAATCTTTTGAGTATATAATATCTTTGCTGTCTGACTGTTATCTTCTGATATTTTCATTAATGCATCATAGCTTTCATTTTTAGGACATTTGAAACATCCTTGCTAGTTGACGAGTCCATAAGTGATGAACTACCATATAGTGGTAAGAAAAGATAACTAGAATTATTCCATATTTCTGTTCTTCTGTTACATATGATCTAGTGGTTGTGTGAATGAGTGTCCTCTAGGTCAGGGGTTCTCAAACTTTTTGGGGCCAGGGATCCCTCATTGGGTGAAAAATGTTACAGAGCTCATAATAATAAGTTAATGTGGGGGAGTAATGGACACAATATGCTTGTTTTATTGACGCTAAAGGTCTCCATCTGTAAATATGGACACCAGGTCAAACTTAAGTAGTTGGGAAAAAAAACCCCAGAAATAATGTAAAATACCGGTAAATAAAACTTGTTTACAAATATTATTATATACAAGTATTTTATTCCCTCTTATGTTTGCATTGATTAAGGTTATTTTATTCATTAAATTCAGCCTAAACTAATTTATTTAAACTGAAACTGGCGTTGGACTCCTCTCTCATTCATCTCAAATACAAATGTTTCCATATTCACATGTATGTGGATGCTAAACTATTATTTATTATGGCACTATAGGGCTGGTATTGACACATTTCACGACTCAATTCAATTTTGATTCACAAGCTTGCGATTCGATATCGGTTATTATCGGTACAGTACATGGAACATTTTCTCAAGGGAAAAAAATCTCTATAATGCTGTAAACTATACATGGAATCAGTTTGTACAACTTTACTATAATATTGAAGGTTAAAATGAACTGATTTGTATACAAACACTTAATACACTCGAAAGTTTTTATAATAGTAGTTATAATACTAGCTTACATAAACAATTACATTTTTATATTAAAAAAATATATTCTACTCTAATATACACTAATTGGAGTAGAAATATAATTATTTAAATGATGGCTGTCAGAAAAATTATGGATTTATTCAAACATGCATTATCCTCCTGAGACCCTGCGTCCTCATATGAGGACATTACATTTTTGCCTCATGACACAATGATAATCAAATTTGTAAATCTTAAGACATGTTGGCCACATTTAGGGGCACTGGCCACACCATTTTGTTGTGATATAACAACATTACACCACTGTCAGTGAGAAGAAAATGACCCCAAACCTAACCCTTCTAACCCTAAACACTTCTACACCAGTTCCCGAAAGAAAAATGACCCAGGTAAAAAATCTATTCAAATTATATGAATGAAACAAATGTATTTATGTACAATACTGTCTCTATCATCATATGGGGATTAAAATTTGACATATTTTATTAATAGTAGCACTCTAGGTCATCAGTAAATGTGAAGTACTCGTTTGAGGACACTGGGACTATATTACGTTTCCCCTTAACTGTCACCGTCCCACCTGGGACGTTTGCCAATATATATTTAGAACAATAATATCTTAGTAAAAACCTAAAGTAATATTGACAAACTATATATCATTTGAATGCTTACAATCTCTAGTTTTCATATTTGGTGGCTGTTTTTTTTTTAATAAATTACATAAGAGCAGTAATTTATCAATTTGCAACAAGAATATTTCATATTCATTAGGCCTTTATTTTGAAACAGAAAAAAACATAAATAATCATGAAAGATTGGTAGAAACCTCCGTTTGTTTTCATGCCAAGAGTTCAAACGATAACACGAATTAAATGTTATGAGGAAAAAAAGGTCTGAACATTTTTAAATATAAAGAAAAATATTATGAATTATCGATTTGTGATGCGGCAAAAAGAGCACATTTGTGATGTGCTCTTTTTATGTTTATTAGAGGTTGAAATCAAATCAAATACTGCCAAAACACCCATACTATTTCTGAATAGGATGTATACTTAATAAATTGTATGAAATTATGGAAAGACATGGTTCAGATCACTCAAAACATATGAAAATGGAGGCGCCCTTATGTGGTCAGTAAGGAAGCTGGCTGTCCACCTAGTGAAAAGGTTTGGTACTGCGCCCAAATAAAATCTTACTGAAAGCTCATTTTTTGAGATATCAACCTAAAATTTGGAACACAACTTTTGAACAACACAGATTTTTGGCTTTAATTTTCTAGCAGTTTTAGAGTAAAATATATTTTATAATATATATATTTTACATAAAATATAAATAATTATATTTTTACATTCTATATTTTCATAAACTCAAACTTATTTAACTTTTTTTCTGTTTCACTTTCATAATTTATTTCACTTCTACAATAATCTGGCAAATGTCTTCTTAAAAACAAGACCAACCATATGTCTATATTCCAAAGCATTCTTGAATTACAACCATTTAAGTTTTTTTTTGATTGCTAGTACTGTGTCCTCACATGAGGACATCATACGGTAAATTATAGACCCACTGTCCTCACATGAGGACATCATTTTCTGCAAAAACTACTTCCTGTACAAAAACAAATTTTAGTTATTATATTTATAAAGGTCCTATTTATCCCAAATAGCAAGAACAATTATAAAATGCACACCAGGCAAACGCTCGGGTCTCAGGAGGTTATTGAACAACATACCAAATTATAATGAATATGTAATATGGTACATATTTTTAGCAAAATGCTCTTCGAGAATTTTTCTAGCTGATTAACGAGTTAATGGTCACTGAATATGTTTTTTCTGAGGTAAATGTGACGTTATGTCTTTCCACATTTGTAACTCTGGTTGAGCTTACATATGGATTTCGAGAAGTTGTACTGTATCTTTTAATATACCTACCTTTTAATATTTTAATATATTTAATATTCTGATGTTTATTAATGTTTACTTGTTGCTCTAATTGGTATTAAAGTGAAGGAGGCGCTACAGGGATCTGTCACGGCACATTAAACAGTTTCTTTTTTGAATTTCGTAATAAAATGGACATAATTTGAAATCTGAGACTTTGTTTCATATCAAAAGTGTAAAAACACAAAGATTTTTTAAATGTATTGGATGGGAGGCTCGCTTCATTCATCAACTGAAAGCAGGATAGACTGATCAATTCTTGGGATTTAAGAATCGATATTGGTTCATAAAAATAAGAATGCTTTACCCAGCCCTATAAATAATGCTTTGTACTTCACTCATGTTCCAATATACAAATGAAACTGCATCTTTAACATGAATAGGCTGAGATGTTCAGTTAGCAAGGCTGACTGATGCTGTGTGTGCGTGTGCGTTGGATTTTTTTCTTTACTTTTTAGCAGAGGAAAACTTATTTATGAGCATACAGAGAGTAATTCAAAATCATTCATCATTCAAAACTGTAAAGGGTCTATTTTGTACATTCAAAATATGTACATTCAAAATAACGAAACGTTTTGCTTTTGTGAAATAAAGAAAACAAAAGGATGCACTTTCTGCCTTTTCAGGCTCTGGGTCTTTGAACTCTTTTTTGGAGCGCGTCACACAAATGAACCGAAACTCAGCGTATACTTGCCTCGCAGACTTGAGAATTACATCTATAAAAACCTTTAAGTGTCTACGCTTTCCTATATTAAATGCATTAATTAAATCACTATGGAAAATAAGTCGCAGCACGTTTCGGATGATAAAACACGTGTTCACGGACCGCCTGTCTGTTGGGTGCGCACTCTGCTTTGAGAACCCCTGATCTAGGTTATGCACTGCTTTAAAACTCACCCATTTTACTTTTGTTTGTTGATGTTTGTAAAAAATCTTCTCATCTCTGTATTTGTCCTCTACACAGAATACTTTGAATATTTTGCTCCAGACTTCACACTTCACCCAGATGTCAGCACAAGGATAGAAAACCAAAACTCTAGACAAGTATGCATTATTTTCCTCACATATATTGTTTTTGTCTACAAACATGTCTTTACATTTACATGTGTCTTGACATACAGTAGGGTCCATCCGAAGGTCTCGGACCACACACACACACACACACACACACACACACACACACACACACAAAAAAAAAACTCTTTATAACCTGGAAATAAACAAGCTGAGGATCTTTATATGAAACCAATAATAATGAAAGATCAATTAAAAGTGTTTTGGATTCAGATGCAGCACAAGATGATCTTTGGAAGATACTGTACTGATGTCAATAAAGCAACACAAATACTAAACTATTCTCAAAATTCATTTTATTAAATTAAACTTTTAATTTTTGAATTAAATGATAGTAATGCATAACAGAAGCATTTCTGCAAGTTTACGTCTAAACTTTAGGATTTTTACATAAATCTGGCATTTGAATATTTTCAAGGGCAGGCTTACCCGTAAATTAAAATGATAGTTTATTTCAAGTATTTGTCTGAAACCTCAGGTGAATGTTTCATTGGTGTTCAGGATTTCATTGGTACTTTATTACCTCTTTCTGCAGTATTTGGAGCAGATTCGTCAAACTGTGTTCGAGAACTTGAAGATGTTGAATCATGCTCCGAGTGTTCAGATCCACGACGTTCCCTCTGATCTGCTGAGTTATGAGCGGCCGGATGAGGCAGATCCCGACGAGAGAGGATCAGAAGAGAACTTCTCTAGGTGATTAAAACACTATTCTTCTAAAGTCTTCTGTTTTTACTTGAAATGTGGAAGAAATGTCAGTAGTTCATTAAATAAAACTTTAAAAAAAAGTTGTACTCAAACACAGATATAAATAGTAAATCCAAAGAAACTTAATTTTTTGACTGCATGTCAGCTGCTTGACTGCATAATCTGACTAACTCTGTCTGTTTCCTCACAGGCCTGAAGCTGCGAATGAATTTTATGATGGTGACCATGATAATGATAAAGAAAGTGACGTGGAGATCTGATGAAGAATGGACCTGCCTTGGGTCTTTAGCTATGAAGATGTCCATTCCATGCCATATCTTTAGTACTTATTGCATTGTGATGAGTGTGTGAAAGCCAATTTGAATTGTTTTCCTTCATGCGCACTGTAACTGTGTAGTTTTGCCCTGTGTAGAACTTTTTATTGTCACAACAGTATTTCCTTTTTATCAAAGTTTAGCTATAAAAGGAACGTCACACTGAGTCCTGTGTACGACAGATACTGTATTTGTATTGAAAAGGATCAGAAATCATGTGATGAATGAGTGTATATCCAAGTGGTTATGATTAACTGAATATTTTTGCCTTGGCTTTTTCATAATTTGTTTATAGAATGTTTCTGTAATAAATCTGTTGGAAAAGAGCCTTTCTTACTTCAACTTCCATCAACACGGTCTAACCTGAAGTGCTAGATCCTCCTCAATGACAGTAGTTCAGGGGATTATGCAGTTGTTTTCATGTATTATCTCATCAGCGTTACAGTTTTTTTGACGTGATAGTCATAAAAAAAACACCTCGGAGATAAATTTATAGTATTCTCACAAAGAAGTTTACTCAAATGTTCATGTCACATGTATAACACAAATGATATGTGTTCTGGACTGTAATCAATATATTTGACCATATCCTTTGTTCTAGTAGCAAAAATTTCCCTTTTCAAAACATATAACATCATAATGTATCAGTGACGACGCTGCACACATACTATATATTCAGCTTCCACATCTGAGAAACATAACGTCAACACACATTACAGATGATAAAGAAACCAAGGCATTATTCTAATTTATGTAAAACTGAAACAAAAAAAATAAGATACATGTTTCCTTGTATATAGGGTTCATAAATATGTAGCTTTACATGAAACTGGTCATCATCCGTTTTTCTAACCAGGCACACAGAACTAGTGTAGCAGTAAAGTCGTGTGTTGGGATCTGGCTATTGATTCCACTGGAATAGTAAACTTTTTCCAATCATTCCTTGGGAAAACATCAGAGGCACTGGCTAAAGTGAATTTGACTGATAGAAGGAGCAACTACACTAGCTGGGTCATTTACAGAGAAATATCCTGCATAATGTCCCAGATGTCCAGTGCGTGTCTACAGTTCCTCACTCTCGTACAGTGGGGCGGTGTGGCGAGGACGAGGCTCTGTGCTCAGCGTGGAAAACTGGCTTACGATGGGAAAGCTTTTCATCGATCTAGCAGGAGGGGTCGTCTTGTTCATTCGAGCTAGAAGAAAATAGGCATTGCTATTTAGGGCTGAGAGACTGGCAAATTCAGGTTAAAAGAAAATAATTTAATATTTAAGTAGATAACATGCTATTCAGGGTCACTGTCCTGCAGTATGCATCTAAAAATATGTGAAACAACATTTTACTAAATTTAAACATGCAATCTTATGAGATCACATTAAAGGTGCAGTAAGCGATTTCTGAGAGGTGCTGTGGAGAAAAAACAGTGGCTTGGACAGCGTACCAAAACAATCTTGTAGCCTATCAGCAGTAGGGGGCGTGTCCACTCATGATGGGGGAGGAGAGAGAATGAGCCTATCAGCAGTAGGGGGCGTGTCCACTCATGATGGGGGAGGAGAGAGAATGAGCCTATCAGCAGTAGGGGGCGTGTCCACTCATGATGGGGAGGAGAGAGAATGAGCCTATCAGCAGTAGGGGGCGTGTCCACTCATGATGGGGGAGGAGAGAGAATGAGCCTATCAGCAGTAGGGGGCGTGTCCACTCATGATGGGGAGGAGAGAGAATGAGCCTATCAGCAGTAGGGGGCGTGTCCACTCATGATGGGGGAGGAGAGAGAATGAGCCTATCAGCAGTAGGGGGCGTGTCCACTCATGATGGGGGAGGAGAGAGAATGAGCCTATCAGCAGTAGGGGGCGTGTCCACTCATGATGGGGGAGGAGAGAGAGAGTGCCTATCACCAGTAGGGGGCGTGTCCACTCATGATGGGGGAGGAGAGAGAATGAGCCTATCACCAGTAGGGGGCGTGTCCACTCATGATGGGGGAGGAGAGAGAATGAGCCTATCAGCAGTAGGGGGCGTGTCCACTCATGATGGGGGAGGAGAGAGAATGAGCCTATCAGCAGTAGGGGGCGTGTCCACTCATGATGGGGGAGGAGAGAGAATGAGCCTATCAGCAGTAGGGGGCGTGTCCACTCATGATGGGGGAGGAGAGAGAATGAGCCTATCAGCAGTAGGGGGCGTGTCCACTCATGATGGGGGAGGAGAGAGAGAGTGCCTATCACCAGTAGGGGGCGTGTCCACTCATGATGGGGGAGGAGAGAGAGAGTGCCTATCACCAGTAGGGGGCGTGTCCACTCATGATGGGGGAGGAGAGAGAATGAGCCTATCACCAGTAGGGGGCGTGTCCACTCATGATGGGGGAGGAGAGAGAATGAGCCTATCAGCAGTAGGGGGCGTGTCCACTCATGATGGGGAGGAGAGAGAATGAGCCTATCAGCAGTAGGGGGCGTGTCCACTCATGATGGGGGAGGAGAGAGAATGAGCCTATCAGCAGTAGGGGGCGTGTCCACATGATGGGGGAGGAGAGAGAATGAGCCTATCAGCAGTAGGGGGCGTGTCCACATGATGGGGGAGGAGAGAGAGAGCCTATCAGCAGTAGGGGGCGTGTCCACTCATGATGGAGGAAGAGAGAGAGTGAGCAAGCGGGACATTTGTAGAAAGACGGTTGAAAGATGGCTGAGATATTACCAAAGAGGAATAGGTCAGAGGAATATAAGTGAAAATAAATAATTGTTATAAGGCAAGAACTAGGACCTGCTTTAATATTGGAAAAGCTACCTAGTATTGAAAGACACCTTAGTGGGAAGGCCTGCAAATGGACGCACGCCAAAGTTGCTCTGGTTCTGCTTGATACGTGAGTAACTTTGGTTTTGCTATGTTTCACATCAACCAAGATATGTTGTTGTTGTTGTTGTTGTCAGAAACTGACCCCTAACCCTTTCCACACCTGACAGACGGCACACCCCAAACTTTGTGAACTCCGAAACAGGATTCCCGCTTATATCTTGGTTAGGGAGAGAGGAACCAGAATTTCAAATTTGGGGGAATGAGAGGTCCCTTCGGCCCTGTCCAAATGCCACCGGCCACATGCTCCCGGACCCTCCTCTCACTGAGCTATCGCCCTCCTAAAGATGAAAGTTTGATCGGCTATATGTGGATAAAAATCCTCTGTTGTTTTGGATTTCTCTGGTCTGCAGCTATATCTTCTTGAATGGTCCGTGCACATAATTTATGACAGTTTTTGTCATCAGGAGTGTTGTGGATGACCATCCGGGTGCAGTCCAGTTTTTGTGGTCTAGCGAATAGTGTGCTTACAACAGCACATGTGCGAGTGACTTGAGCGCTTGAAAACAAAGTCCACTAGATAGTGTCCACTAGATAAGAGCTGTGCGTGTAAACCTCACTCCCCTGATCTCAAGAGGCGCACCAGCGACTGACGCTAGAGAGACTTTGCCGTTAGAGAGACAAGCACCACTTGTGTCTTTCCACACTCACGGCCAAAGAAGTACACTTTTAAAAGGAGGGGAACGCAGAAAATGAAGTATACTCCAGCATTCGTTGATCTCTGCTTGTGTTGCATAGCATGTTTGTTATTTCAGGGCCGGAGCAATGAAGGGAGGGGTGTGTTTCTTATGAGTAGGGGTATGTTTATTTGGGTGTCGATTTCAAATGAAGTTTTATGTAACAAAGTTACATAATATAGCCTTCCCTCATCCATGTCCCAGTTTCAGAGCATCCCTCCACCACCCCATCACCTCACTCTTGGCCGGTTTTCTATCCCAGGGGAGCACTCTGGGTTCGGGGCAAATTTCCCCTGGACAGCATGCCAAATAAGCATAAATTTACTATATCTGATTTCATGTACGTGTGAACTCAATATCAAATATCAAGAGTGTTTCTCAGAAATCACTTACTGCGCCTTTAATTGAAAGACAACTCTGAATGTTTGTACTTTTATGAATTCATTTGTCAAACAGGGCTATGTAAAATGTGATTAAAAATGGAAAAGTAATGGTTACCATGTACAGCACCTTCCTATCCAATTTACACATCCTTATGCATTCATATACTTTTTAACTTTATCAATAAATGTTTTACAATGACAATCCAAAGCGTCTAAGCAAAATAGTGTATGTGCACTTACTGGCCACATCCAGCCTGGCATTGCATGTGGACATTCCCGCTTCATTAATGGCGGATACAGTGTACCAGCCTGCGTCAGACTTTATCACCGGATCGATGATCAGGCACTGCTTTCCTGAACTGTCCTGAGAAAGACTGACACACCAAACATGCAAATGTCAACAGAGACTGCTTTATGAAGCCTTCATCTAAACTATCATTTACTGTACAGACAATTAGGCTAAAATGTCATGGAAGAACCTCTAACATTGGGACTTTCTGCAGATAAAATCTATGGGAATGTCTTTTTAAAGTTCAGAATCAGGTCATTGCCTTGATTTCTGTCTGATTTCATTAAATGCTTTCTGAATATATATTTTTTTGTGCTGAAGGAAAATATCATAATTCCATCATCTGTTGTGGAGCAGAGTGGAGTGATCTGGTGTCATATATATGAAGTCTGGTAACAAACAATTTCACTGAGAAAATGTGTGAAGATCTGTGAAACAAACATTTTTAATAAGTTTCCCACTTACCAAACCATGACTTTCTTTTGTGGAACATAAAAGAAGTAATTTTGCTGCATATATTGAGTACCATTCACTGGGTGAATGAAGATGGTCAGCTCTAAGACATTATTAACAGATTAAGCATTTGTTCTGACATTTTACTGATATTCTGTGTCAGATTTGAGAGGAGGAGGAGGGGACGATTGAATACTGATGTAAATGTTGTCCTGTTCCTCACACAAAGCTTTAAACTTTAAAAGACTAGGAATGTGGCACATGCGTCAGATGGACTTCATTTATGCTGCTTTTGTTTCGTCTTTGTACAGTTAAATTCTTTTATAAAATAGCGTTTATGTTCCACAGATGAAAGAAAGTCATAGGTGTGGAATGACTTAGTGACTAAATGATGACAGAATCTTTTTCATTCTTTGTGTGAAAGTTTTCTTTAAGCAGTTATCAAAATAGATCAAAAATAGTCATTTAAGTGTATAAAACTGTCAGACTGTAATGTGTAGTAGCTGAAAAAGGGTATCAGAAAGAAGAGTATTTAATCACAGTACTCAGGAAATAAATCAACGACCACGCAAATGACAGGTGCAAGTAATGTAACCGTAGGAACAAATGAGGACATATTCAGAAACGAATGAAATAGGGCAGGGATACTCTATAGGAATTAAGGGAAACAAAACAGATATATACAAAATAAGCGTCTGTAATGGTGACACAGACCTCATTCTCATAGGGTCAGTCCGCAGCATTTCCTTGTCTTTCTTCCAGTACAGCTGAGGGGTTGGAGACGCAGTCACCTTACACTCGAACCTGACGCCGTCTCCCTCCAGAGCTCGAGAGTTCCTCATCTTCACCACAAATGTGGGAGGACACAACTGTTCGTGAGCTGAGGAGAAAGTCAACAACTGTTCTTGTACTGTTCAACAACATGTATTTTCACAATTATCGTGTCATATAACGTCTGTGGAACGGTGGTCACTAATGTATTGTGTTGCATGAAATTATGTTGTATTAAGTAAGACAGTGGTTATTGTTTAATATTCAGGGTAGTTACCAATGCACAAATGCAGAGGAAAAACAATTCATGTCAAAATGATCAAACATTCCATCATCTGATAAAATGACTGAAAGTGTTTGCCTTGCAAAAGTATTTTTTTTCCCCTCGATTGTTCCAAATTTTTCTTCATGTTGCAACCTGACTCTATAATGATTTAAATGTATTCGTTTTTTACATCAAACTACACTCTATAACCCATAATGACAAAGCAAAAATCTGATTTGTGATAACATTGCAAATTTAGTAAAAATAATTCTATTGCATAATTAATCAAACCCATTTCTGTGGAACTTGAAACTTAACAACATGATTGGACATGATTTAGAAAGGCAGTGTTTGCTTTTCAACGAATCTATGAAGTATGCATATTTATGTGGAAATAAAGCATTTTAGCATAAGGTTGTACAGACAATGTGAAACGAAAGGATATTAATACTATCACAAGGCACTTTATTTAATAAAAAAAACACTGAAATTACAAAACAAGCACAATATTAGAGAAGATATAACTTTACTCTTAATGTTATACAGGTAAAAAAGACTGCTCACCGATCACATCCAAGCGCACGGAGAAGTGGCTCTCTCCAGCACGGTTCTTTGCTACACACTCATATACACCAGCATGATGAATGGTCACTATCTCAATAATGAAGGAGTGGACACTTTTCTCACACACCAGCATCTTATGGTAATCATCAGGTCGGATGGGTTTCCCATCCAGATACCAAGAAATATCTGGGGTTGGCAAACCAACAACCTGCAGGAAAAAAAGAAGGAAAAGCTAAATGTTGGTGTACAAATGCTGCGTTCACACCAATGTTGTATTGACTGTAGTCTCGAGATGACAATACGTGACGTTCTGTTCGGAGACATTCATGGTGCAAGTAGGAGATCTCAGAAAATTCCCTTCTTACAAGCTGTAATTATAATCTCTATGAGGACGTGAACACTTTTTTTGCAAGCTTTTTTTTCTTCACACGAAAATGAAGTTAACACACCGTTAACGATTTATTTTACAATTGTAGTTCTGTTAAAAATTTTCATAAACTCTAGACTCTGTTAGACTCCATCTATCTTTGTTGCCATCAAAATTTTTCCAAAGACAGTCGGTTCCTCCTAAGAGATACAGTCATATAATTCATTAAATCATTAATTTATCTTTCATATAATTTTTCTCAGCACTCTACGTGTGTGTGAAACTTGCTAACTTTGCTTAATGCTGCATGGTATTTACAGCGAGTTTTTCAAATCAAATACAATTTTAATGATAATGAAACCGAAAAACCAGGAATTTTTAACATGGTTTATCGTCAAACAGTAACGTTTCATCCCTACCTTAAAATCAATCCTGCAGAATCGTCCCTCCTCAACAGTAAGATCTTGTGGCACTTGTATAAAACGAGGAGCAAAACACTTCTCTTGGGTGCTCTCTGTACTGTCCCCTCCAGAACGATTTCTTCTGGACCTGCACAAAAAATGGTGGAAATTTAGGGAGCCCCTAAAGGGACAGTGAAAAATGAGATGGGAAATAAAAAAATAAGCATTTTGCGCTCCCCCGAGAAACTGTGAGTTCCACAAGAAACTTTGCGTTCCCCAGAGAAAATTTGCGTTCCATCGAGAATCTTTGCATTCCCCCAAGAAACTTGTGCTCCCCCTAGAGACTTTGCATTCCCCCAGAAACTTTGCATTCCATCGAAAACTTTGCGCTCCCCCGAGAAATGTTGCGCTCCCTCTAGAAACTTTGCGCTCCCCTAGAAACTTTTCGTTCCATCGAGAATCTTTGCATTCCCCCAAGAAACTTTGCATTCCCCGAGAAACTTTGTGCTCCCCCTAAGACTTTGCATTCCCCCGAGAAACTTTGCTTTCCATCGAGAAACTTTGCGCTCCCCCGAGAAACTTTGCATTCCATCGAAAACTTTGCGCTCCCCCGAGAAATGTTGCGCTCCCCCTAGAAACTTTGCATTCCATCGAGAAACTTTGCATTCCATCGAGAAACTTTGCATTCCCCCGAGAAACTTTGCATTCCCCCGAGAAACTTTGCATTCCATCGAGAAACTTTGCATTCCATCGAGAAACTTTGCGTTCCATCGAGAAACTTTGCGCTCCCCTGAGAAAATTTGCATTCCCCCTAGAGACTTTGCATTCCATCGAGAAACTTTGCATTTCCCCTGGAGACTTTGTGTTCCTCCGAGAAACTTTGCGTTCCATCGAGAAACTTAACGTTCCCCCAAGAAACTCTGCGTTCCATCGAGAAACTTTGTGTTCCCCCGAGAAACTTTCTGTTCCATCGAGAAATTTTGCATTCCCCCTAGAGACTTTGTGTTCCCCCGAGAAACTTTGTGTTCCCCCAAGAAACTTTCTGTTCCATCGAGAAATTTTGCGTTCCCCCTAGAAACTTTGCATTCCCCAAGAAACTTTGCGCTCCCCCTAGAAACTTTGCATTCCCCCAAGAAACTTTGCGCTCCCCCTAGAGACTTTGCGTTCCATCGAGAAACTTTGCGTTCCCCGAGAAACTTTGCGTTCCCCGAGAAACTTTGCGTTCTATTGAGAAACTTTGCGCTCCCCCTAGAGACTTTGCGTTCCCCCGAGAAACTTTGCATCCCCCGAGAAACTTTGCATTCCATCGAGAAACTTTGCGTTCTATTGAGAAACTTTGCGCTCCCCCTAGAGACTTTGCGTTCCCCCGAGAAACTTTGTGTTCCCCCGAGAAACTTTCTGTTCCATCGAGAAATTTTGCGTTCCCCCTAGAAACTTTGCGTTCCCCCAAGAAACTTTGCGCTCCCCCAAGAAACTTTGCGTTCCCCCAAGAAACTTTGCACTCCCCCTAGAGATTTTGCGTTTCATTGAGAAATTTTGCGCTCCCCCAAGAAACTTTGCGTTCCCCCAAGAAACTTTGCACTCCCCCTAGAAACTTTGCGCTCCCCCTAGAGACTTTGCGTTCCCCCAAGAAACTTTGCGCTCCCCCAAGAAACTTTGCGTTCCCCCAAGAAACTTTGCACTCCCCCTAGAAACTTTGCGTTCCCCCAAGAAACTTTGCGTTCCATCGAGAAACTTTGCGTTCCCCCGAGAAACTTTGCGTTCTATTGAGAAACTTTGCGTTCCCCCGAGAAACTTTGCGTTCTATTGAGAAACTTTGCGTTCCCCCGAGAAACTTTGCTTTCCCCCGAGAAACTTTGCGTTCCATCGAGAAACTTTGCGTTCTATTGAGAAACTTTGCGCTCCCCCTAGAAACTTTGCATTCCCCCGAGAAACTTTGCGTTCAATAGAGAAACTTTGCGCTCCCCCGAGAAACTTTGCGTTCAATAGAGAAACTTTGCGCTCCCCCTAGAAACTTTGCGTTCCCCCATGAAACTTTGCGCTCCCCCTAGAGACTTTGCGTTCCCCCGAGAAACTTTGCGTTCCATCAAGAAACTTTGCGTTCCTCAAGAAACTTTGCGTTCAATGGAGAAACTTTGCATTCCCCCCTCCATTGACTTTGTATTGCGTGAAGCTGACTCCTTGTCATTTCTGACTTATAACACAAACAAAACAATGTCTAAAAGCTGCTATGTGACAGGGTGCACGGCAAACAAGCTAAATTTTATAAGCTGTTTAAAACAAGCTGGTTTTTATAAGCTTTTGACAAAAGATGTCGACAAAAAAAGTGACAAAGAAAATAAGACAAGAAGCATCAGCTGGAACGAATGGGTACATTGTGGGATCCTGATACTCAGTATGTACTAAAAATACACTACGTGTGCAATAAACATTTTGTCACTGGTAAGCCAAGTATTCAAAAGTCTGTTTTATATATTATATTTCGGTAAGCTAAGCTATCCTGTCGCTGATGACGTTCCCCTCAAGTGGTCGTAAGTTAGTTCTCAGAGTAATATGACACCTTGCGCTCTGTTACAATTACCTGTATCCATATATATATATATATATAATATTATATATATATATATATATATATATATATATATATATATATATATATATATATATATATATATATATATATATTATTATAAATATAAAAAGACATTCACACATTGCAAAGTTAAGTTTATCTGGAAAAACAACAGTAGCAGTAGCACAGTAACTTAGTCTGGGCATCAGACAATCACCTACAAGAAGTACCAATGTGTGTGTCTCGGCTTGTGCCAGAAAACTCATTCAGGTTAATCTTTGATCATTTTGATGGTCCCCCTAAGACATTCTGCTGACTATAAGTAATGTTGCTCCAACATGTAAACTAACTCTCATTAGAGTATAAGTAGACTATTAGATTAGGGATAGTAAAATAAGTTGACATGATGTACTTGCAAAGTTACTTGTAGTCAGCAGAATGTCTGTTGGGGAGCATCAAAATAAATTGATAGCAGATATTAAGCTGACAGTCTAAGGTAGACTGCATTCTTATAGGTTATCTTATTGTCTAATTATATATCTCTATATAGGTACTTCTAGTTAACAGAATGTCTAAGGGGAACCATCAAGTGTTAATGTCATTCAATATTTATTGCATTCACAAACGTCAGCCAGTATTCATTCAAGTGTCAGAACTGTTAGGTGTACATGCACTCATGAACAGATACAAACTCCAAACTGATACTCCTAAAGCAAAATGACATTTACCATATTCCTCCAGGGTGGTGCTCTTCTGGAGACCCTGGCTGTTAGAATAGTGCATATAATAATATATTTTGAATAACATTAAACATAATATAGATAGACAAACTAAGGGAATTGAGGCCTTATAGTGTATGCAACATTATAATAATAGCATCATGATAAACAGGATAGCTGAAGAGAACATGGATTGTACACATGCTATTTTAGGCCCACGGAAAGGCGGTTATCTATTTGCTCTGGCTTAGAAAATTCCTGTTTTAGACAACCTGAGTGATGGTAACAAATGGGAACAAAGTATAGCTGCATAAACTGCCACTCTTGAGTACCAGATGTTTTAGCTTTGCTTGTGGCATTATTTAAGTATACTGTAATATTAATCATGTGACATGGATTCTATATAAGACACTCTAGCTTGTTCACATGCATAGATCATGAGCACTGAGGGTATAAAGCCATTGTCACTGCATAGCATTTCGTGTCTTGAAGGCACATGTTACAGTGTTGTTTGGATTGATCTGCTTGTCTTTAAGTCTTTACTGAGTCTTGTTCCTAGAATATACGTTGATTATTGGATTGAGTTTGGATGGTGAGTCCATTTATGAATGAAAGAACTTGCAAATGGTTTCAAAATGTTTACACATGACTCGTTACCTGTGCGCATCCATCAACTCTCAGTAATTAGTATGAAGGCAAACGCAAATTATGGACAAGAAAAATGAAATATAACCCAGGCCTTAAACTTTCCATTTGCCTGTTCCTGCTCTCCTTTCCACGAGAAGCAATTAAGTCAATCGGCCATCACCGAAGAGGTTAATCACTAGGGAATGACTAGTGTTACAATGTGCACAATAATGCAATTATCTCAATAATCAGAAAGGACTTAATAGCAGTAAGATGTTTACATGACAGAGCAAACATCTCACTCCTGTATACATGCAATTTTCATTATTGATTATGCTAAGAATTGGAAGGTCCTTCAGGGTGTGTGAAGGGGTGAGGTGTCCAAGTCGCAACATCAGCTACTTGTGTGCTCAGGGCTCAGTGCTTGGACCACTTCTCTCATCAACATGTCATCTGTCATTCACTGTCAAGTATGGCTGCCGTCGCATAATCCAGATGATTGCTGCACATTGGTGGTGGTTGAGGAGATCCCCTTCTATGTAAAGCACTTTGAGTGCTGAGAAAACGCTATATAAATCTAATGAAATATTATTATTATTTCAGAACATGGATATTCCTATCACTGCTATGCTGTGAAACACAACTTACCTCTCATGCAACCAGAGGATCCGACGTAGCTGCTCGCATCTCAGCCGGCCTGACAACATTTCTTGCTGTATGAAGACAACCACTTTCAACTAAACCTTGTAAGACAGAGCAGCTTGTGGTCTCAGCCAACCCAACACTACATCACAACTTCTCCATTAGCTAGGTTTATCAACTATTACTCCATACAGGACAGCCAGGAACCTTGGAGTTGTGATTGATGATCAGTTAAACTTCACAGACCACATTGCAAGAACTGCCGGTCCTTCAGTTTTGCCTTATACAACATTAGGAAGATCAGGCCCTTTCCATTGGAGCATGCTTTACAACTCCTTGTTCAATCGCTTGCTCTATCCAGACTGCATACAGTAGGCATCTTACTGCCAATGGTTTAATTTATTTTCATCAATTACAAAACACTTTTCTATAGACGTTTTGGATATTATTTGGAGCTGTGATGAACATAGCAATGCTCCTGTAACTGGGGTTGTCTACGCTGCCATCGCATTTTTCGCACCATCTCTGGATGAAGAGCAGGGACTGGGAGTGGTAATAATGCAATTAATTCAAATCGGCGTACGCCACTTAGTTTACTGCGATTATGTTTACTAGGATTATGAGCTTAATCTTAGTAGTTGGATTGGTGTATTGTGTTTACATGAGGTAAAGTTACATTATAATACATTTACATTATGAGTGTACAATTGAAATGTATTTGGCAATTACATTAAACATCCATTAACTGGAAACGACAATACCTCAGGCTGTGAACTGAAGGAGTTTTCAAGATCAAATACTGAGGCAGCACTATCTGCACCCAACAATCTTCTAGCCATCCGTTCCTCATAAGACATCTTCTGCTGTGGGGACAAAAATGCACTTATTCTTAGTCTTCAGTGCAGCACTTTTCATCAATAGACAGATCAGAAACTCAGGAAAATGTTTAGATACCTGACTGTTCCTTTGTTGAGGAACTTTGGTTCGTAGCTTCTTTTCAAGGTCTTGGATGAGAGCATCTTTTGAGCCCTGAATGTCTTCATCTGTGGCACGAGACACTGGTCGGGAAACAGTCTTCTTCAAGATCGGCTTTGGCAAGCTAGGAAAAAACAACACTGGAAATTTGCATTGCTTAAAGTTTGCTCTTTTAAAGCTCTGAGATTTATAGTTTATTTCCTATTTCAAAGTATCAACTTTATCAAAATTTCACAGATGTTTCTCTTAAAGCCCTCTAAGTAACATACAAACTAATTTTGACAGAGAGCTCCAAATTTTATGTGGATGACACCACTCAGAAAAGATGGTCTTGGAAGTTTCATTTTGATTACATATCTTGGCATATCTAAGCAATTTTTAAAATATAGTTCAGATCCTTTACACAATCCAAATTTCAGAGAATTTCAGTGATAACCACACTTACGTGTTGGGTGTGTAGGTAATCTGAGACACAGGTATGGGCTGTTGAGGTGGAGCAGGAGTTTTCAGGGAGTCTGGAGATATCCGAGCCTGGACAGTTGAAGGAGCGGGATTCAGTGACTGACGTAGAGGAGACAGAGGTTGTTCTTGGGCCTTTGGCGATGGGCTGTGTGATCTAGGGGAGCGCCTGGGAGAGGGCGATTGAGGTATGGAAATGCATTTGGCCTGAGAGCTCGGCAGTGAAGGCAGGACAGATGATAGGAAAGCTGCTGGCGACAGATTCTCATTGTTTGGAGCAGCCCGTGCTTTAGGAATCAAAGTCATGCTGGAGCACATTGATGTGCGAGTGGCTGCAGGCTGAGTCGGGCTCACCGACGGCGCAGCGGTTGAAGCTGGGAAGCTGAGATTGTTCGGCTTGTTGCTCTCATTGTCGGGTGTGTGATAACTGGGCAGGGACTGAATGAAATGACGAGGACGCTCATAATTAAAGGCGCTGGGGGGTAAAGTGATGGCGAGAAGGTGGGCAGGTCAGTCACATTCATGGCACTGGCTCTGGGTTCCACTGGTTTGCTCAGCTTGCTGGTGGAAAGGAATGGATGTGGAACACTGTTTTTAACCCCGTCGGTGGAGGATCAGGTTTGATCATTGAGGAGAGCTGTGTAGCTTCAGTCGCCTGACTGGGAGAACTCTGTTTGCCTTCTGTGTCTGCAGGAGACTCAACCTTTTTGATGCCAGACTCCAGCACCCTGTTTGGAATGAAATATTTGGCTTGGGTTACTCTGGTTAAAAAATGGACGCACATACTGATGATTTGCAGCCACGTGGACCTAATTCAAACAAAAGTGACATGAGCGACAGTAGATCATGGTATAGCAAAGTTTAGGATAGTTTGACCTTATGTAAATGAACGGTGTTGCCATGTGGTGATATTCACATATATGAAATTATTACTAAATTAATTACCATGGAATCAAATGTAATTTGTTATAATTATTATATTATCTGTGCATCATGATTTTTATTTTAATTTATTATGTGTACTCATAATCTTTAATCAGAAAAGACTGGATGACCTGTCACTCACATGTGATTGACCAATAGCAAACCACAACCATCCAATCAGTTCGCCGATAGACAAAATCAAGCCCCGCCCTACATTTGTTCTTGTTCCAGTCATTTCACACAAATATACTTCACAATAGGGGAAAAAAGACTATTGGAACTTCCATTTCATGCTGACTTTAACCTAAAGTACAAATAAAAATAAATATAATTTACATTATATAATCTTTTTTTACCCTTGAATGAACATGACAGTGGTCGTAACATTGTATACTGCTGGTGCTGGTGTGTCCCTGTCAGGAAGCCATGTGGCTAAAAAAAGTGTTATGAGGCAGCGACTGACAGACGTGGCAGGTGCAGTTCATTTACAGCTACACTGGCACTCAGTTACCCTGTTTGGAGGTCATTGTGAATAAGGGTCTAAGTGCACTAAATGACATTTACTTCTCAGTAACAGTTCAATAATTTAGAACAATGTATAAATGTGAGATGGTGAAATCACTGCTCAATTTAAAAGCAGGTTTATTTATAATATTCATATTATTTTATTCCCAAGGAAGGTTTAAATATATAATAATAATAATAATCAAGCAAAATATTCATTAAATAAAACAGACATTTTAAGACACTTTAACAGCTGTGCCATTCTGATTGACAATGAACGTGCTTCATTGTGGTTTCTGTCCATAATGTTAATATATTCCAAAATGAATTAAATAATCAGCATACCAATTTAAATGTGACCATGAATTTGAGATGTCTTAGTATCAGGCATGTTCCTTTTGCTTTATTGACAGCAGCACTCAAGCTGACATAAACCAATCCTGATGATCATGTTATCTAGCATGATTTGAGAATATTCAAAAGAGCATCTTGAGTTAAAGTTGAAAAACATTTGAGTGTCTGTACAAAAAAGTTTTGAGTCAGTCTCAGAAATTTATTTGTTTTATTAGTGAGGAAAGAAGTGCAGAAATCTTAATAGAATCTAAAATGTTTCTTTGCTGTTCATATCAACATTTTTTATTTAGTTATTTGCATGTTTACATAAAAATTTTAGCCTTGTACATAATGACAAAAAAACTTTTTTTATCACAACACCTGAAGCAAATGCTTAACATAATATATTAAATACTTTCTAAACTAACAATACATCCTATATGACACAAACGCACAGCAATGAGTTAAAGGTCAAAAAGCTTCAGCGATGAAGTCATCATATTATATGACCAACAGGGAGCAAAATTACAGTTTATAAAGGAAATACGACGTTTTATTTTATGTACTGAAAAAGGTAGGCAAAATAAGTACTGGTTATGCATTAAAAAGAATGATTACATTGAAATTTTGGATAAATAAAGTTGTTAAAACAGATATATTGATTTTCTAGTCATTCTGACAGCAAGAAAGTGTAAAAGATTATAATCAGATTTGAAATATTGTGCTTACCTGCTTTTTGAAATGATTTTGCTAGTCAGTAAAGTTGGTTTTGAAAGGTGTACTGCGATTCTTTGGCATCTGTTCACTCAATGAGATACTGGTGGGCTGTTTATCTATAGAAAACTATGTGAGCAGCAGACATACCCCCTCCATTCCTGAGCAACCACCCATTCAACACCCGGAAAATACACACTGTAGACATAGAATACTGAGTAAATCTGCTCACTTGATTTATTCTTGTTGTGAAGTGTTAGGGTTAGCTGCATTTATACACAATACAACTGACTTTTACTGAACACCAGTAAAAACCCTACACACTATAAAATAACGCTAACACTAGACAAGGATCTAAGGACATATCAGGGCTTAAATAACAAGGAGGCTAATCAACAGAACTAGAGAGAACCAAAACAAAACACAAAGAAACTAACATAATTATGACATCACACCCCCTCCCGAAAGACGCGTCCTCGGACTGTAACTAAATAGGAAAGTCCAACAGAAAGGGGAGGGTGGGGGCTCTGGAAGAGGACATGGAGCTGGAGAGGGTTGTGAGGAGGGGCTGACGGATGGAAACCACCAGAGGAGATGATGGAGGGAGGATCCAGATGATGACCAAGAGCACAGCCAGGATAAAGGACCACGGCGAAACCGATGGTGAGAGAAGCCAGGGTGGAGTCAGAGATCTAACCACCAGCGGTGGAGCCAGGAGGATTGGAGACCAAGGCGGAGCCAAGGAGACACAGAGACCGGTCAAAACTTTAGGTCCTGGAGGCCAAGGTGGAGCCGCGTGACGACGAGCAGCTAAGGGGGAGCCACGGTGCCGGAGGACTAAGGCGCCGCCGATGGCGTCGAATGCCATGGAGCCGAAGAGGTGGAGGGACAAGGCTCAGCCAAAGAAAAAAAAAATCCATGGTGTAGGGAGACTGACGATTGACCAATGCAAAGCCGGAAGGACGAGGGAGCCCAGTGGAGGCGTGAGGACAAGGGTCTCAGGTGGAGCCGAGGAAGGTAGAAGTCAAGGTGGAGCCGACTGTTTGACGGGCCGAAATGGAGTAACGGGCTTGGCAGAGACAGGGGGTCCACGTGCCAAGGCGGAGCTGGTGACAGGAAGACCCGAGGCGGATCCTCGCAGCAGAATGGAGTAAACAGAGGAGGAGCCGAGGAACTGAAGGGAGCAGTGAGCCCATCGAGACGCAGGAGACTTGTAGATGGGTGGGACCAGCAAAGACACAGAAGACTTGGAGATAGTGGGACCAGCATCAACAGGAGACTGAGGAATCACATTGTCCAATCCATTAATCATTAATGTAGAAACCTGGCACAGCTAACACTCAGCAGCAGGAGTATGGTCGGGGCTCCACTCCATGCCCTCATACTCCACTAATGTGTCCACCTCGACGGACGTTGGGGCTCACACACCTGGTTAGCATCTCTGTGGGACATGGGCTCTGGGACGAAAATGGCCTCAATAGTCTCTGGCACGTTTTGTCATGGAGTCTGCAGTCTACCACGCTGAAGTGGGGCTTAGGCTCTTGGTCCGTGGTGAGTGTGGCTAAAGTCTGGCTGGGATCTGGATTTATATAATATAATAATTCGTTACATTTATATAACGCTTTTCTAGGTACACAAAGCGCTTTACATGGAAGGGGGAATCTCCTCAACCACCAATGTGCAGCATCCACCTGGATGATGCGACGGTAGCCATATTGGATTTGGAGCAAGTGTGCCGCACAAGTCATGAAAAGTGAAGCCAAACGTTTTAATCGCCCCCACATGGCTGGGTCCAGTATAGGTCATAAACCCACCATCTCCGTGTAATCTAATGGGATGTGAGACAAATTAAATCAAATTACACTTCAAACATTTTTTTCCCAAAGATGGTTTCTGTCATTTTAGATAGTTTTTTTTATCACGCTGATGTAAGTTCAAGTGTTTGTTTTTTTAACTTTCCGGGATATATAAAAGAGGAGATTTGAGATTTAACTTTCATTTCTACATTTCCATAACTGTTTATTTCAGACCTACATAATGAGCTACTCTGCAGTAAACTGTTACTAACCGATTCTGTGGGAATATGGGCAGGGCCTTGATACAGCGGCTTCACTTCACTCTCACTACTGCTATGATGTCAGCGGAAATATTAGGACATTGGTGACTTCACTTTTCTACAATGGAAGAGAGTGAAGTTGCGTTGTGCATCTTTTTTTTACAGTCTGGTTTGGCTCATCCATGAGGCAGATGGTGAATGGAGAGTCATTCCCACTCTTGGCACAGACACGTCCAGGGGCACACGTGCCTTGATAGTGGGTGACGCATGCCAGATCTAAAACTGACTTTTAATGAACAACAGGGAAAACCAAGCACTACATGCTATAACATAAAGTTAACACTAGGCAAGGAACTAAGGAAAAGTCAGGGCTTAAATACACAATGGCCGTTTCTTAATATGCGCTCTTCTCTGTACTTGTGTTCTTGTGGACTTGTGAAACGTCATCAGTCGCTCCCAAGTACTGTTCCAATTCAAAGTTCACATCTAGCCAAGTCCAGTTCAAATCCCCGGATGTGTTCTTGATCCGCCCCGTTTACCGAGGATGCATCGAGAGGTGACTTGAGCAGACTCGAGACAGCCAGGTATCCCAGAATGCATCTCGCACCAACCAGTATGCGTCAATAGCAGAGCAGTAAACCTGCGTAAAATACTACTGTTATTGTGTCACAAAATGTAATTTTAAGAGTGTTTCAGGCAAGAATGTAGTTGTTTAAAGCTCAAATCTGTGGTTTATTTATAAAGATAGCGCCATATTTGGAGAATGTATCTGACGTTTTCGGAGTTGTGAGATCCAGGCGATCAGCGGGCGTTCAGCGCTCATTAACCCGACTGGAACAGCTTTTCCTCGGCTAGTGCTTCTGATGTTTGCCGCTGGCTCTGATGTCTCTAGTCTAGTGGTTAAACATGAGATATAATTCATCTTGTGTATAAGTCGATCTTTGGTCTCATTAATCTATAGTTTGTTCCATGGCAATTCGTTTTGGATAAATTAATATTTATTTTACTATACATTCTCTTCACTGTATGTACATGTCTAATAAAATGACACAACCCTGTCTGTTTTTTAAATGTCAGTTTTAATGATCAACAATGTTTAATTTTTTTTTTTAATGAAAACAAAAAAGAAGCTGGTTGTGTTTTATATTTCATGTTATAAATGCAGTGAAGATAATCAATGTACACATTGCCTGAACCAGATTTGTGTGGCCATTAATATGTTTCATATTTTTCAAATGAAAAGAGGCAGAGTGGTGTTTTATAACATATTTAGTTTTATTGTTGCCTTAAATATACATAGAGAGATAACCGGAGTAGCCAGAGCGAGCTGAGTGACGCGATCAAGAACGCACTGTTCCATTTGCAGAATAACCGGACTCGCGTCCTCTCGTCCTCGGGAGTCTGTCTCCTGAGTCAAACTTGTCGAGTCTGAACTACCAAGGACGCAAGTCCTGGGTACTTGGTATTGAGAAACGGCCAAGGAGACTAATCAACAGAACTAGAGACAGGTGCGTAACATAATCAGTAACCATGGAAACAAACAAGGATTGAGAACACAGGCGAACAGAACCAAACCAAAACACAAAGAAACCAACATAATAATAATAATAATTCATTACATTTATATAGCGCTTTTCTACGTACTCAAAGCGCTTTTACATGGGAGGGGAATCTCCTCAACCACCACCAACATCCACCTGGATGATGCGACGGCAGCCATATTGCGCCAGAACGCCCACCACACACAGCTTACTGGTGGAGAGGAGACAGTGATGAAGCCAATCAGTATATGGGGATGATTAGTAGGCCATGATGGACAGAGGCCAAGGGGCAAATTTGGCCAGGATCCCGGGTTACACCCATTCTCAAACATGAAGACGCTGTCTAGATAGTGACTCCAGTCTTTGATGGTAGCCTCATAGCCAACTGTTAATTGCCACATTATAGTTTTGATAGTGAAATATAGGAATAGAGGGCAAGTTTTGAGCAGTGCTGAGCGGATTCTGACTAACTTAAGCACATCTGATTGGCCATTGTGTTCACACGCTCCACAGATATGTATGTGATTGGCTATAAAGCTCAACGCTGCAAAATATGTATGTAAATAGAAACCTTCACAGAGTGCTTACACAAACACTCACAGAAGCATTTCAAGCAGCCGGCTATCAGGGGGTAATGGTTGTCAGACTTCTGGTGTGTTCTAGTCAGACTACACACAAGGAAGTGCTGATACAAAGTCTTTAATCAAACGCAGGCGATAACAGGAGAATCAAAATACATGAACACACTCTACATAAAAACAATACCAGACAACGAACTAACTTAACCCTTAATCACTCTTTGGGGTCAAACTGACCCCACTGGACTTTTCCTTCATTTTTTAAAAGTGTTACCTTCATCTCAGGGGCATGAAACTCTGTGACTTTTCCTAAATAATCTATCTAAACACGCACAAACCCACTGCGCAATGTGACGTCATAGTGACGTATTTTCTATGTAATTTTTGGACGTCCAATTTCGGTCCACTGAAGGGGTTGTTTTGTAACGCCAGGCGACGTCTTTATTCGACGTCTTCTGCACGTCTAATATTGACGTCGGTGGGAACAAATGTGGTCGTTTGTGGACGTATTTTCAACATCAAATTTAGTATCTTCTATAACTTCTATAACTGTAGTCCCATGTTTCAAAAGGGTAGAGGACATTTTTAAAGGATGTTTTCTGTACCATGTATTTACATTTATGCATTTGGCAGACGCTTTTATCCACAGTGACTTACATTGCATTACACATTTACATTCCTGCTTTCCCAGGGAATCGAACCCATGATCTAGGCGTTGCACTAGGTGGCCGTTACACAAGCGCTAACGCTCTACTGTTTGAGCAGAGACAATCAAATGGAGTTTTTGGAAAATTATCTTAAAGAATTATAGTGTGAATTATCTGTATTCATATGTATTAATCATGTTGATAACAACAATGTTGATATTTGTAAATAAAAAAAAATATTGCATATTAATCATTTAAATTTCCTGCACCTGTAATAGATGTCCAAATGAGGTCCAAAAAAATGACCCAGTTCAACGGTCAAATGTTGAACGTCAATATGACGTCCAAGTTGGGTCATGGTTGGACAGACATCGAATAGATGTCCAGAATTGGTCATGGACCGACAGACCCAATATAGACATGATCTGCACGTCTATCCGACGTCCAGTGTTTAGTGGAAAAAAACTGGGCTTGATTTGGTTATTCTAAAGGTGTGTACATTTTTTTTACCGTTTAAGGTGTTTGGGGTCAAAATGACCCCACTTTGAAAATGAATGGGAAAATGAAAAAAATGACTTTTTTTCATTTTGTTTGTCAAAAAAAAAAAAAGGAAATCCATTATAAATCTGAAAATTTCTACATATAAACCAAGGACTGGTCCTAGAGCATAAATAAAAAGTGGAACGAACTTTCCATCTCATACACACACAAACACAAACACACGCATGTACGTGACTGCAACAGAGAGCATTTTTACAGAAATTGGCAAATAAGATAAACAAAACTGGCACAAATCCAAAAAAAATTACATTTAAATCAAGGTCTGATCCTAGAGCATATATAAAAAGTGGAACGAACTTTCCATCTCATACACACACAAACACACACACACACAAATGCAAACACACACATGTATGTGACTGCAACAGAGAGAATTTTTATAGAAATTGGCAAAAAATCAAAAATCAAATAAACTGCCATAAATCTGATTGTTTTTACAAATGCAACGTGGAACATGCATGTTCCCTCACTCTCTCTCTCCATCACACACACACACACACACAAAGAGAGAGAGAGAGAGAAAGAGAGAGAGGGAAATGTGACTTGTAATGTTTTTGCAAATGTATGTATAATAATTTTCAAAAGCAAATAATTCAAAATTTATCAGACAACGACAACAAACTAACTTCTAACTTTGACAAAAAATAGATTTTTTTAATGTATTTCAGAATGTTAAAAAAATATATTCCACAAAATATATATCATAAAGTTGTGAGAAGATGAAGCATCAAGAAAAATAAAGTGAAAAAGAGTCCCTATATGGACCTCTATTGGAAATATGTGGTCATTGCACTTTCTTTCTTTAATTATAATTTCTATTTTTTTTCCACAAACCTGCAGATGGCAGTATTCTATCCCTAACACATAGAGCAATGTCCAAAAACTGAGGTTACGTGAGTAACCAAGTAGTTTTAAAGAGCGATTGCATAAGGAAATATACATTTTTTATATGGAAAACTATATCATTATTTTAATTTACTTCTCAACTATACATTTATGCTGTTTTTGTGGAAATGTTGAAGTTTTTTACCTATTTACTGCACAATTACATAACTAGGTCATAAATTGGCATATGAAAAATGATTTTTTTTAAAGAAAAAATCTTTAAAATTTAATTTATATTTAAATTTAATTTATATTTAAAATAATATCATAATTTAAGTGATTTTTTCTTTAAAAAAAACATTTTTCATATGCCAATTTATGACCTAGTTATGTAATTGTGCAGTAAATAGGTAAAAAACTTCAACATTTCCACAAAAACAGCATAAATGTATAGTTGAGAAGTAAATTAAAATAATGATATAGTTTTCCATATAAAAAATGTATATTTCCTTATGCAATCGCTCTTTAAAACTACTTGGTTACTCACGTAACCTCAGTTCCCTGAGTTAGGGAACGAAGTATTGCGTAGCTATACGCAGTGGGAAAACTCCTTTTCCTCGGTTTTACTGAACCTTATGTAAAACGCATTTGCAGCTGCACAGCTAACGCCCTGAGCGTCTTGCTCGCTCATAGGCTGTGCTGCAGCAACTGCATATCCAATGGCGAGGACGACTCTGACGCGCGACCAATGGGGTCACTCCACGTCAGAGCCCGTCATAGGGGCGAGCCCTAGCCTATATAAGCCCCTGAACTCGCCAAAATAGCAGGTTTATACAACTGAAGCGACAAACCCCAGTTAAAATAGTGCGGCCAGCTACGCAATACTTCGTTCCCTAACTCAGGGAACTGAGGTTACGTGAGTAACCAAGTAGTTCCCTTTCGAACGGTCACTTCGTATTGCGTAGCTATACGCAGTGGGAACGCTATGCAAAACGCCGCACTGAATAACTGGTTGCCACTGCAACTCAGGAACCCCTGAGCAAACAGAACAAGCCATAAACCAATTATGCATACACTAAACCCGACACCGTCGGGTTTAGGTGAATACACCAGTAATTCCTGACAGGGTCAAGAACATGAACACCACCAGCCTCAGCGGGTTTATAATATGAAAAACTTGTTACCGGCAAGAAGCGGGTTATATACATACATATAGAGAATGTGATTATGCACAGTAACAAGTAATGACAAGACCAGACACTGTCGGGGCCATAATCATACCGAAAGCACCCCTGCCTGTAGGGAGGGTACTTCCAAATTCTAGAATTTCATAAATGTGGAAGGCGAGGCCCAGCCGGCCGCCTCACAGATGTCTTGAATGGGAAAACCAGATGACCACGCCCACGACGAGGCCATGCCTCTGGTCGAATGGGCTTTGACACCCAACGGGCAACCCTGGCCCGCTGCGGCATAAGCCACAGAAATGGCCTCCATTATCCATCTAGACAGCCTCTGTTTAGTGACAGGGTCCCCTTTGGACCGACCACCAAAGCAGACAAAAAGCTGTTCCGACTGTCTAAACGACGCAGAATGCTCCAGATAGATTCTCAGCGCCCTGACAGGGCAGAGAAAATTAACCTCCCCATCCTCTGTGGAAGGGGGAAGGGCTAACAATGTCACCACCTGCGCTCTGAACGGCGTTGAGAGCACTTTGGGCACATAACCATGAAGGGCCCACAGGTCGGGTCGCGGATTCCACAACGACCCCTTCGCCTGTGTGAGGAGGTCTTTCCTCATCGGAACAGGCCATGGAGCTGTGTCCGAGATCTGAACCAGCTCCGGAAACCACGGCTTGGACCTCCAGAGAGGGGCCACCAGAAGGACCGGGCACCCGGTCTCCCTGACCCGTTTGATGACTTGTGGAATCATCGAGACAGGGGAAAAGCATATAGGGGACGGTTGGGCCACACGTGGGCCAACGCGTCCCTGTCCTTCGAGAAGAACAGATTGCAATGGGTGTTGTCTTTCGAGGCGAACAGGTCGATTTCGGCCCTGCCAAACACTTCCCATATCAGACTGACCGTCTGCGGGTTCAGGGCCCACTCGCCTAGGGGAGTGTTGCCCCGTGAGAGCATATCCGCGCCCAAATTCTGGACGCCCGGGATATGCGCAGCCCTCAGAGAGCTCAGATTGTTCTGCGCCCACAAGAGGAGATCTCTTGCCATAGCATGCAGGCCACCTGACCTGACGCCCCCTTGGCGATTTTTATAGGCCACCACTGACATGTTGTCCGTACGGACTAAGACGTGATGACCCTTGAGGCTTGACAGAAAAGCATTCAGGGCCAGACCAACTGCTTTCATTTCCAGACAGTTGATGTGTAAGCTCTGCTCCGTGCTCGACCAGAGGCCGGAGGCAGGCGTGCCCTCGTGTAATGCCCCCCAACCCAGGTTGGACGCATCTGTAAAAACCACTTTCCTCCTGGAAATTGTACCCATTATCACACCCTCTTGGTACCAGTCCTGCGCCCGCCAGGGAACCAGGGTCCTTAAACAACCGTGATTCACCCTGATGCGCAAGCTGCCTGACTGCCATGCATATGTTGGCACCCGGCGTTTCAGCCAGTGCTGCAGTGGACGCATGCGCAGCAATCCCATGCGGAGCACCGGTGATGCTGCCGCCATGAGACACAGTAGTTTCTGAAATTTCTTCAGAGGCGGTGTTGTGTGAGCCGCGCTCTCATTGACACCGAGTCTAAAACTATGCCCAGAAAGATCACATTCTGACAGGGGGATAGTTTGCTCTTTGAAACATTGATCGTGAGACCCAAGCATTCCAAATGGCCGAGAATCAGATCTCTGTGAGCTATCAGTTCGCCTCTCGACTGCGCTAGCACCAGCCAGTCGTCGAGGTAATTCAACACACGCACTCCTCTCTGTCTCAGAGGAGAGAGCGCCGCATCCACACACTTTGTGAACGTGCGGGGTGCCAGAGACAGACCGAACGGCAGAACTGTGTACTGATAAGCCTGACCCTTGAAGGCGAATCTCAAGAATGGCCTGTGGCGAGGGTTTATTTGAATATGAAAGTAAGCGTCTTTCAGATCCATTGTAACAAACCAATCCCCCGGGCGAATTTGTGCGAGGATCTGCTTGATAGTCAACATTTTGAAGGGACGGCGCATGAGCGCCTTGTTCAAATGTCTCAAATCTAGTATGGGTCTGAGACCGCCGTCTTTTTTCGGAACCAGAAAATAACGGCTGTAAAAACCCGCTTGCATCAGCGCAGGAGGGATTAACTCTATCGCCCCTTTTGCTAATAATTTCTGCACTTCGGTGCGAAGCACGTGACCCACGTCGCTTCTCACCGAGGTCTCGATGACCGCCTGAAACTTCAGGGGTCTGCGAGCAAATTGGAGCGAGTAGCCTCGCTTTATAATGTTTATGACCCCAACTCGACACACCGGGGATAGGTTGCCAGGCTAGAACCCGTGTGGCTAGGGACTGACACACTGGAAGGGGGGAGCCACCTAACACAGGGGGATCTGAAACCCTTATAATATGTGATTTGTGCATACATCGAGTGCTTGACTGACTGTACAGGCATTTGCGTGTGGGGAAGTCAGTGTTATCACAGGGGAGGGGCCACCTATCTGAGGGGGACCGTGAACCCATGCATTGTGCTTGTGAAACATACTCTTTTGTGATTTATTTGGGTCGCCGTGAAAACGGCGTTTGGTTGTAAAGACACACTTACTGCGGCCTGTGTACAGAAATAAAATCCCCATCCACCTGAACTGAACAGGGGGTTGTGGGAAGTCTCGTTGGCTTTTTCGAGGGTGGTCCGGCCAGCGCGGGACACTCGCCCTCTCTCTTTGTGCCGCCTGCTAGGACGACTTTGGCGGTGCTGCCTCGGGCGCAGCGCTGGGCCGCGGGTCCTTGGCGCCGGGGCATCGGGAAGCGCTTCGCAGCTCTTGTCGGGCGCTGGGCATCAGGCGCAGGGCGGGGCTGAGAGGCCTGCTGCTTCGGTTTCGCTGGCTGAGGCGTAAATGAAGCAGGTTTGGGTTTGCTCGATGCAGAGCTAGAGCGTTTAGGCAGGAAGTGTCGCATGGCCTGGGACGCCTTCTGTGCCTCGGTGTGTAATGCTCCGCGAACCCCTTCACCGCTGGGCCGAAGAGACCGGTGCTGGTAACCGGAGCGTCGAGGAACTTGGACTTCTCAGAGTCCTTGATGTCGGTGAGGTTCAGCCAGAGATGGCGTTCAGCCACGACCAAGCTCCCCATGTTCCTCCCGATCGCCTGCGCTGTAGCCTTGGTAGCCCTCAGGGCCAGGTCCGTCGCGCTGCGGAGGTCCCGAAAGGCCTCCGGATCCGGGCCCACCTCGTCCATAGAGCGGAGGAGTTTGGCCTGGTAGACCTGTAATATGGCCATCGTGTGCAAGGCTGAAGCAGCCTGCCCGGAAGCGGAATACGCGCGTCCGAGGAGGGCTGACGTGTTTTCTGCACGGCTTGTTGGGGTGCACGGCTCTGGTCCGCCAGCTAGCGGCCGTGTTTGGGCATAGATGAGCGGCTACGGCCTCGTCGAGAGGCGGCAACGTCTCGTAGCCCTTCTCCGCCGCACCGTCAACCGAGGAGAGAGTCGCGGAAACTGCGGCGCCTCGTGTGGAGTAGGGAGTGCGCCATGACTTGGTAAGCTCCTCGTGAACCTCAGGGAAGAACGGCGCTGGTTTATGACGAGGGGCTGTTGGTTTCCCGGCAAAAACCATCCATCCAGCCGACTCCGAGGAGGCTCGGCGGGCGCGGCCCACTCGAGCTCGAGGTCCGCGACTGCCTGTGTCAGGATCCGAAGCATCTCCGCGTCGGAGTTAGTCCTGGTAGCAGGCGCGCTGGATGCTGACTGAGAAGCAGTGACAGAGTCCAGCGAGCCCGGCCACTCGTCCTCAGAAGCATTGATGGACAGGGTGTCGTGATCGCTAGGCCCGCCGAAGGAGATGAGGCCCGCCACGTGGGGGGGGGGGGGGGGGGGGGGGGCGCTGATCTCCTTCAAACCAGACCGGAGACAACCGGGCGGGAGAAAGCGAGGCACGCGGGGACGTGGCCGGCGTGCGATCGCTTAGCTCCATGCTCTCGGGCTGCCGTTGACTGCGGCGCTTCTTCTTCCTAGGTTGAGGAAGAGTCGAGGGAGGAGGCACGGGCGAAGCGGCGTCTTCGTCCCTGGCAAGAGCCAGCCGCGTCCGCAGCGAGGAAATGGGCATGCTCTCACAGGAAGCACATCCACCGGAGGAGAAGGCCTTCTCCGCGTGGTGAGTCCCAGGCATGAGATACATCTCGCGTGGTGATCGGCCTCGTGCAGCTTGCGCGCGCACGTGGTGCAGCGAGACATGCTGTCGAAGAATAAGGATTTCGCCGGATAGCCACGGGTGAGACGGCGTCAGGGGACGAACGGCTGAAGACGCAATCCGCTGAAATAATGCTCGCTCAGGCTGAAGGGCTTGTTCAACGGCGAAGGCTCAGTGAAAAACAGACAGAGACGTAAAGTTTGTCAGTCTGACCCCAAACATCTTAAGCGTTATCCTTTTTAACAGTGATTAAGGGTTAAAAACCCACATGTAGCTTGGAATGCACACAATTCAACAAAAGTGAATCTCATCACATTGCAAATCTCATTTATTGTGAAAATCGAGAATGATCACATTTATATGTGAATTAACTTTCTTATTTTCATTCTATATATAACTGTAACAACTATAACTTTATAGTTAACAATTCTTAGATTTTATAAAATAAAATTAACAAATTAAAGCATATAAACTGAGCTCAATTAAACATCCCTGTGTCAGGGTTATGTTTGGTTTCTTGGTTCTTTCTTTCCAGTGTCTTTGTTCATTGTGCTTCTTTTCAGGTTGAACTTAGGGACTGTTTAACACCGTTTTCAACTAAAAACTGAAACATTTTATGTGTTTTGCCCATTCATTATATTGCCTCTCCTATTGAGCTCATTTGTTGGCTACTGTACTGTAATCAAGTATTTGGCTCAGATCATTCTCCTTATGAAATAACAATGAAACTATCATTAACACTGCAGTTATTTGTGCTTCACAAGAATGGAATCAAACGGCTTGAATGCAATCAAATAAAAATGCATGTTTTGTTTCTGCCCTCTGCGCAGGATTTATCTTTTTTGAGGATGTCTTTTTAGCATTACTGTACTTTCCAAATGTGGTTTTAAATCTGATCTTTGGTTGACGTCTGCATCTTAAAATTCTAGCAATGGCTCAGATGCTGGAGAATGTCCTACCGTGCTGCAGGGGGCGCCGTCTCTTCCTCTGAACTGTCAGGCCATTCTGGAGGAGGAATTAGTGTTTCTTGTAGTAACAAGGGGATGCTCATTCGTGCTCATAGTACAGCTGAGCTTATAGAGGAAGGCTCATCTCATCTCCTGTGGCGAGGGTTTATTTGAATATGAAAGTAAGCGTCTTTCAGATCCATTGTAACAAACCAATCCCCCGGGCGAATTTGTGCGAGGATCTGCTTGATAGTCAACATTTTGAAGGGACGGCGCATGAGCGCCTTGTTCAAATGTCTCAAATCTAGTATGGGTCTGAGACCGCCGTCTTTTTTCGGAACCAGAAAATAACGGCTGTAAAAACCCGCTTGCATCAGCGCAGGAGGGATTAACTCTATCGCCCCTTTTGCTAATAATTTCTGCACTTCGGTGCGAAGCACGTGACCCACGTCGCTTCTCACCGAGGTCTCGATGACCGCCTGAAACTTCAGGGGTCTGCGAGCAAATTGGAGCGAGTAGCCTCGCTTTATAATGTTTATGACCCAACTCGACCACACGGGGATAGGTTGCCAGGCTAGAACCCGTGTGGCTAGGGACTGACACACTGGAAGGGGGGAGCCACCTAACACAGGGGGATCTGAAACCCTTATAATGTGATTTGTGCATACATCGAGTGCTTGACTGACTGTACAGGCATTTGCGTGTGGGGAAGTCAGTGTTATCACAGGGGAGGGGCCACCTATCTGAGGGGGACCGTGAACCCATGCATTGTGCTTGTGAAACATACTCTTTTTGTGATTTATTTGGGTCGCCGTGAAAACGGCGTTTGGTTGTAAAGACACACTTACTGCGGGCCTGTGTACAGAAATAAAATCCCCATCCACCTGAACTGAACAGGGGGTTGTGGGAAGTCTCGTTGGCTTTTTCGAGGGTGGTCCGGCCAGCGCGGGACACTCGCCCTCTCTCTTTGTGCCGCCTGCTAGGACGACTTTGGCGGTGCTGCCTCGGGCGCAGCGCTGGGCCGCGGTCCTTGGCGCCGGGGCATCGGGAAGCGCTTCGCAGCTCTTGTCGGGCGCTGGGCATCAGGCGCAGGGCGGGGCTGAGAGGCCTGCTGCTTCGGTTTCGCTGGCTGAGGCGTAAATGAAGCAGGTTTGGGTTTGCTCGATGCAGAGCTAGAGCGTTTAGGCAGGAAGTGTCGCATGGCCTGGGACGCCTTCTGTGCCTCGGTGTAATGCTCCGCGAACCCCTTCACCGCTGGGCCGAAGAGACCGGTGCTGGTAACCGGAGCGTCGAGGAACTTGGACTTCTCAGAGTCCTTGATGTCGGTGAGGTTCAGCCAGAGATGGCGTTCAGCCACGACCAAGCTCCCATGTTCCTCCCGATCGCCTGCGCTGTAGCCTTGGTAGCCCTCAGGGCCAGGTCCGTCGCGCTGCGGAGGTCCCGAAAGGCCTCCGGATCCGGGCCCACCTCGTCCATAGAGCGGAGGAGTTTGGCCTGGTAGACCTGTAATATGGCCATCGTGTGCAAGGCTGAAGCAGCCTGCCCGGAAGCGGAATACGCGCGTCCGAGGAGGGCTGACGTGTTTCTGCACGGCTTGTTGGGGTGCACGGCTCTGGTCCGCCAGCTAGCGGCCGTGTTTGGGCATAGATGAGCGGCTACGGCCTCGTCGAGAGGCGGCAACGTCTCGTAGCCCTTCTCCGCCGCACCGTCAACCGAGGAGAGAGTCGCGGAAACTGCGGCGCCTCGTGTGGAGTAGGGAGTGCGCCATGACTTGGTAAGCTCCTCGTGAACCTCAGGGAAGAACGGCGCTGGTTTATGACGAGGGGCTGTTGGTTTCCCGGCAAAAACCATCCATCCAGCCGACTCCGAGGAGGCTCGGCGGGCGCGGCCCACTCGAGCTCGAGGTCCGCGACTGCCTGTGTCAGGATCCGAAGCATCTCCGCGTCGGAGTTAGTCCTGGTAGCAGGCGCGCTGGATGCTGACTGAGAAGCAGTGACAGAGTCCAGCGAGCCCGGCCACTCGTCCTCAGAAGCATTGATGGACAGGGTGTCGTGATCGCTAGGCCCGCCGAAGGAGATGAGGCCCGCCACGTGGGGGGGGGGGGGGGGGGGGCGCTGATCTCCTTCAAACCAGACCGGAGACAACCGGGCGGGAGAAAGCGAGGCACGCGGGGACGTGGCCGGCGTGCGATCGCTTAGCTCCATGCTCTCGGGCTGCCGTTGACTGCGGCGCTTCTTCTTCCTAGGTTGAGGAAGAGTCGAGGGAGGAGGCACGGGCGAAGCGGCGTCTTCGTCCCTGGCAAGAGCCAGCCGCGTCCGCAGCGAGGAAATGGGCATGCTCTCACAGGAAGCACATCCACCGGAGGAGAAGGCCTTCTCCGCGTGGTCGAGTCCCAGGCATGAGATACATCTCGCGTGGTGATCGGCCTCGTGCAGCTTGCGCGCGCACGTGGTGCAGCGAGACATGCTGTCGAAGAATAAGGATTTCGCCGGATAGCCACGGGTGAGACGGCGTCAGGGGACGAACGGCTGAAAGACGCAATCCGCTGAAATAATGCTCGCTCAGGCTGAAGGGCTTGTTCAACGGCGAAGGCTCAGTGAAAAACAGACAGAGACGTAAAGTTTGTCAGTCTGACCCCAAACATCTTAAGCGTTATCCTTTTTTAACAGTGATTAAGGGTTAAAAACCCACATGTAGCTTGGAATGCACACAATTCAACAAAAGTGAATCTCATCACATTGCAAATCTCATTTATTTGTGAAATCGAGAATGATCACATTTATATGTGAATTAACTTTCTTATTTTCATTCTATATATAACTGTAACAACTATAACTTTATAGTTAACAATTCTTAGATTTTATAAAATAAAATTAACAAATTAAAGCATATAAACTGAGCTCAATTAAACATCCCTGTGTCAGGGTTATGTTTGGTTTCTTGGTTCTTTCTTTCCAGTGTCTTTGTTCATTGTGCTTCTTTTCAGGTTGAACTTAGGGACTGTTTAACACCGTTTTCAACTAAAAACTGAAACATTTTATGTGTTTTGCCCATTCATTTATATTGCCTCTCCTATTGAGCTCATTTGTTGGCTACTGTACTGTAATCAAGTATTTGGCTCAGATCATTCTCCTTATGAAATAACAATGAAACTATCATTAACACTGCAGTTATTTGTGCTTCACAAGAATGGAATCAAACGGCTTGAATGCAATCAAATAAAAATGCATGTTTTGTTTCTGCCCTCTGCGCAGGATTTATCTTTTTTGAGGATGTCTTTTTAGCATTACTGTACTTTCCAAATGTGGTTTTAAATCTGATCTTTGGTTGACGTCTGCATCTTAAAATTCTAGCAATGGCTCAGATGCTGGAGAATGTCCTACCGTGCTGCAGGGGGCGCCGTCTCTTCCTCTGAACTGTCAGGCCATTCTGGAGGAGGAATTAGTGTTTCTTGTAGTAACAAGGGATGCTCATCGTGCTCTAGTCCAGCTGAGCTTATAGAGGAAGGCTCATCCTCATCTCCCAAAACCTCCTCTAGGTCTTGAAAGAACACAATATATTATTAAAGGATTAGTTCACTTCAAAATGAAAAATCTGTCGCCATTTACTCAAGTTGTTCCAAACCTATGAGTTTCTTTCTCTTGCTAAACCCAAAGGAAGATATTTTGAAGAATGTGGGTAACCAAACATTGACTTCCATTGTATTTTTTTCCTCTGGTTACCGACATTCTACAAAATATCATCCTTTGTGTTCAGCAGAAGAAAGAAACTCATGAAGGTTTGGAACAATTTGACGGTGAGTAAATGATGAAAAGTGAACTATTCCTTTAAACATTGAATGTAGTACTGTATGTTTCTTCACTTGTCGTTTTAGATAAATATACCAATTATATACATATGAATCAGTAAAACAGATCATAGGCCCAAATGGAATCTGATGCCTTGTTTTTCTGCAGAATTTTATGGAATGGATTTAAACTTGTACAATGTATTAAACAGCGTGGAGAGGAATGTAGAATTGAATGAATAACAGGTGTTCTAGTCATGCGTACTCTTTCTGAGGCTCAGATGTGTGTGACCATCGAGATACATGGGCTTTTGTGTTTGTTTTGTGTACAGGAGTCATCATCATCTTGTGTCAAGAAAATCAAGCTGTGTGTTTTTATTTTTGTGTTTTTCCATTCATGTGTAATAATGTACTAATAATGATATAATTGTATATACACCATACATTCATTTAGATTTATTTGTAAGCATGCAGTGAATCAAACAATCAAGTTACCTGTATATATTTCAAGCATGGCACTACATGTTGCTGTTCCAAACTGATTCGATGCTGTGCATTTAAATATTCCAGAATCTTCTGGATAAGCCTCTGTGATCACTAGAGTGCACAGTTCCTCTGCAATAAAACAAACATATTCCTCAGGCTTTTAACTCTTGTTTGTTTATCACTCAAAAGACTTAATCCCTTTATACATCATCCATTTGAGAGACATGTCTACTCACCAGGAACCGAAGCTGAACTTGCCTCTGACAAGGACAAAAATAAAGTAAGAAACAGTTTTAGTATATTGACATGTATGGAAGGTGATATTCCTATTATTATCTTTAAAGCAATAGTTCAAATGAAATTTCTTGAATAATTAAACCTATAGCATATGCTGGTTTTGCCATAATTTGTATTCAGGTTAAAAATAGTGCAAAAATTCCAAAGTTTCGCTGATACCAAAACATTTTTGTGTATATTTTTGAATAGTGAATGCAACAAAAAAAAAACCCTCAAATTTTGGTCTTCACAAAAAGTTACCGTACTTGGAATATAGTACGCAAGTCATATGGGCTACTTTTATGGTGCATTTTTTTCAAAGCTTCCCAGACATGGTCACTATGATTTGTTATTGTATGAAAAAAGCTGTGTAAAGATTACTTTCATTGACCGCATTTTTATTTTGGGGTGAGCTATTCCTTTAAACAACATGAACATGTCAAATAATGCTACATCTTCCACTCACTCTTTCTAAGAATACGGAAGTCTGCCGAATCAAGGATTTGCTCATTCTCTCTGAACCAGGAGATCTGCAGTGGAGGAGTTCCTCTGATCCTGCACTCCAGAACCACCAGCTGCCCCTTCACAGTGCTCACGTCATGGAGACGCTGGCAGGACACAACCACATCACACATCACAGATCACAGCCTGATACTGATCCAGTCAACTTCAGCTTTATGTTATTCTTTATTACCTTGACATATGTTGGAGAAACTCCAGCATTTCCTGAACCATGATTTGTGTTCTGAACCTGAATCATGACAAAAGCACAGATCAACAATCTGTTTAGGCTGGAAGTATGGTTATTTATATATATATATAAAAAAATAAAAATAAAAAAAAGATATACTATATATATATATATGCAAAACACAGTCATTTTTAAGAACATTCAATTCACTATGACAATTTTTTTCATTAACAAAAATATGAATTCCTAATGTCTCTACTTCCTCCAGCTGAAAAACAACACGTTTGATAACTGACTGTTTAGCTGTGCACAGATGCAAAATATAATGTAACACTTCGTATTTCTCATCAGACACTACAGAGGCGACTCGGGTCCTGGAGAGACACTGTCCCGCAGAGATTATCTCCATAACTAAGATGATAAAACGCAATCATGCGCAAATGAGCTTCTTGACTACTTCTTGTGAAATTGATTTCTTTACTATATTTGCTATTAGTATTCTTGGCACTGAAAAATCCTTATGTGTTTGTTTAACTATGTGTAGGTCTGTCAAATTTGGGACAAATCACAACCCGTATTGATTACATCATTTTACTTTCTTTATAAAGGATGGGTGGAAACCCTCCCAGATCACACTGTGCTGAAATGAGTATACCAAAGATACCAGGCTTTATCTTGTGGATTGTTGGAGTGCAGATCCATACATATTTAAATGCAGGGCAGGACTTAATTCCTTTCCTTCCGGAATTTAGTTTCAAATAATTAAACACATCAAAACCAGCTAATCAAGGTCTTTAGGATTACTTGGTTGTTACAGGCAGGCATGTTTGATAGGACTGGAACTAAACTTTGATTAGGAACAGAACTGAACTGAATAGGCTAATATGGCCCTCAACTCACTGTGGTTTGGTCGAATAAAAATGGCAGATTCATGTGTGAGTTCTTTATCACTTTTTTAAAAACAAAAAAAAGTTTAATGGTTAAATGTGGAAACTGGTAAGAAAAAAAAACTATTGTACTTTGTACATGTTGTACGGTCAGGCAAAGATCCTGATGATTTGAGAGCAGGGGTGCAAAACTCAGTTTAGTTCTGACACAGCATTAGCAAGCAATTAATTTATAAATCACAAAGCATTACATAAAAGAGCAAACCCTGAGGAGGACACTCTTATATACCTGCATTACACATTTAAAGACAACAATAAAAACATTTAGGTAAAGAAAGAGGGTTTCAGCGTAGATTAAAGAAAGCTCAACATTTTCAGATTAGAGTAGTCAACCCTAAAATGGCAGATTGGTTCATGTCAATTGCCTACAGTCCTTAAAGGAGTAGTTCACTTTAAAAAAAAAACTTTTGCTGATAATTTACTCACCCCCATGTCATCCAAGATGTCCATGTCTTTCTTTTTTCAGTCAAAAAGAAATTAAGGTTTTTGATGAAAACATTCCAGGATTTTTCTCCATATAATGGACTTCAATGGGACCCAAACGGTTCAAGGTCCAAATGACAGTTTCAGTGCAGCTTCAAAGTGCTTTAAACGATACCAGACGATGAATAAGGGTCTTATCTAGTGAAACCATCGCTCATTTAAAAAATAAATAAAAAAGTAAAAGTTTTATAAGCACAAATGCTCACCTTGCTCTGTTCTGTGATGCGCGTTCGTGACGTCACGTAATACGCAATTACGTTGAGACTCTCCTGTTCGAACTCGGTCATCAAAATGAACAAATCTTTTTTTGAGTCATTTCGTTCATTCAAGTGGCTTTAAACGTTATACTTCTAATCGCCAAACTCCCCGAACACATTCACCTATGCAATCTTGATCATATTCTGATAAAGAAATCATTAGAATGCAGTCAAAAATAATTTACAGGGAACATAAATAATTAATTTACCTTCCGAGTCTTTTGTTCATTTGTCTCGTGACAGACACAATGAACGGATCGTTCATGAATGATCCATCACAGAACAGAGCAAGGCGAGCATTTGTGCTAATAAAACTTAAACTTTTTTATTTATTTTTGAAATGAGCGATGGTTTGGCTAGATAAGACCCTTATTCATCGTCTGGTGTCGTTTAAAGCCCTTTGAAGCTGCACTGAAACTGTCATTTGGACCTTGAACCGTTTGAGTCCCATTGAAGTCCATTATATGGAGAAAAATCCTGGAATGTTTTCATCAAAAACCTTAATTTCTTTTTGACTGAAGAAAGAAAGATATGGACATCTTGGATGACATGGGGGTGAGTAAATTATCAGCAAAAGTTTTTTTTTAAAGTGAACTAATCCTTTAACACCCTACAATGGCAGAGGCTTCACTTCATTCAAGTTCCTTCAACAACTCTGATTACCTATAAAAAACCAGAAATCATTTGATCTATATTTATGCTCTTACCATTTGAGGACTGATGCAGAGCGGCTGTACTAAAGTGGAGTGTCTCTGCTGAAGCACTGTTGATGAAGATGATGATGAAGAGGAGGAGGATGTTTCACGGGAACATGAAGATATAGTTAGGGACATAGTTGATGTTTTTTTCGGAACCCTGAAAGAGTTAGAAAATAGCGTTGTAAAGTTTATGACAAAACAAGTATGATATAAGACATTCTTTTAAAATTCACTTATAACCAGTAAAGCTTTAAGATGGTGAAATCTACAGAACTAATTGTTAAAGTCCTCCTAGTCAATAATTGTATCCCTTAAAACTCATCATTGATCAGCAAAATTACATATTTAAAAGTTTTTTCCAGTGACCATTTTTTTCCATTCCTTAAAATAGCTTGAATGTAACATACACCCTTGCCTCATTCAGTATAGGTGGTTTTATGAATATGCTAATTATCCCTGAATATGCTAATTAGCCCCGAATATGCTCATTAGCCCTGCCTCCACTCACTCACGCCAGCTCACAGATTCACTCGGCCAACATACTGAGGTAAACGCTGCACGTATTACATATAACGGTAATTAATATGATTAGCCTTTTGCTTGACGATGTTATCAAACAGCTAATAGTGTGTTGCTATTGTTACATGAACCATATTCCTGTTCGCCGTCTCAGAGTCAGACCGCTGCCTCAGTATCCTTAGAAACCCTTTAAACAACAGCATATAGTTGATCATAACATCCTAATATTCATCATATATCCGCTATATAGCTAAATGTACCTGATTTTTATATTTAACAGAGAAATATTACAGGGATAACCTCTCCTGCTTCAGAACAGTCATAGTTAATGATATGCTAAAGCCCGCCGGCACAGTGATCTGATTGGTTACAAGGTCGTTTGTGACGTCAGAAACACTAGCGATTTCAAACTGCTTCTTTTGATCACTGCAGTTTTAAGGAGAAAATACTGACTTATGAATATGACATGAATTTGCACATGGATTGTCTTAAAGCATCTTAAAAACACATTATAGACATATAAACAACAATAAAAACTTGATTTTTATCATTGGGGGACTTTTATATATATATTAAATGACATTGCATTGTGAGGAACTGCGCATTTATGTGTCATTCCATACATGTGTTACAGAAGTTTACAGAAGTCTATAACTAAAACTGTGCCGGTCCCTTTTTTTCTCAAAACAATGAAAACAAACACCATAAAAGAATATGAATGTGGAATCACACAACTTGTGCACTATACAGTATTTCAGTTACACTTTCCATTTAATGCGGCCCTGTTACAGTGTAATTATACATTGAAGTACTGATTAATATTAATTAACGACATGCACTTATTATAGGTTTATAGGATTAGGGTTTGATTTAAGGTTAGCGGCATTATTTACAGGTATTAATTTAGTAAATACATGTAACGTGTAACAAGGACACATTACAATAAAATGTTACCAGTATGTTTTAAGTCTGTACAGTTGCTAAATGCAAGCGACACACTGAAACTACTTATGGCGCTATGAAACCTTGATTACATTTTAACTCCATGAAAAAGGTAACCTTACAGTTTTCATATTTTTTTTTTTTTATAGTCCACAGAAGAAAGCAAGCATGACAGGTTTCAAATGTGAGTACATATAGACAGAGTTGACATTTTTTGGGTAAACTATTATCTTTAAAGAGCATGTTTGTATCTGTCTGTCTCTTACTGTGCCATGTTTCCAGTATCTCCAGCGTGTGTTGATGATCCCAGTAGGAGACACTTGAAAAGTCAAGAAAAGAGAAATACTGAGTTAAACAGGGCATGAGGGGTTTGTTATGTTTATTAGTATAAATACATTTTTTGAAAGGACGATTTTGTCTTAATGCACAATTTGCACTAGTGGTGGATGTTCTCGAGAAAGACTCACTTGTCACCTTTAATACACATTAAAGACACAAAAACCTGTGGCATAAAGTAGACCCTAAACAACAATACCAAGAAGGGTCATCCTGTAGAGTAGTGTAAAGTTGCAAATGAGCACGACTAAAAATTAAAAAACATTTGTTTGAGAAAAATCTCTCTCTCTTTTCTGCACTCTCAATGTCTTCTGCTTTACAAGTTTGGTAAACAGATCTTTGACTTTATTCATTGCAATGCTCTGAGCCTAACCCCTTTACTGTCATTTCACTGGTGCTCAATAGAGCGAAGCAACGAAACCTGAGCAGCTCCTGGGCTAATTTTGTTGTGCCTTCTGTGTGTTGCATTTAGAAACACATGGTGTAGGATAAATCTTTCACCCTGGTTTAGATTTGAAAGTGCCATCTCACTCAAAGAAATAATGCTTGTTGGTCTAAGTTAATAATATTATGACACACATTTCCACACAGTTGAATAGATTGATTTGAACTTAAACTAGGGTAGTTGTACTGATGTGTAAAATTAAACTTAATTCAATGAGATCACACCAATTTCATTTGACCTATTCTGAGCTTTATGGCTTATTGAGTACAGCATCTTTGTATTGTATGTATTCTATCGCCCTACTATCCATCACACTCTTTAAGATCAGAAAACTCTGGGCTTCTGGTAATACCTATGATATCTAAGTCCACTAAAGGAGGGAGAGGGTTTTCGCATTTGGCTCCTAAACTCTGGAATAGCCTTCCTGATAATGTTTTGGGCTCAGACTCATCTAAAGACACATCTCATTAGCCAATCATTCACATAATGCATCTCATAACCTTGTACTCTGTTTATATAAAATCAAAAGCACATGATTATCTTTGCTTGCAATGTTATGAACAGCGGCTACTCTAATTTCTTTGCAATTGCTTTTCGGTTTTACCTCGGGATGCCCATTCATACATGATGTTAACTATCTGTGTGATTTGTATATGAACATTTCTGAAACACATTAGTCACCTCTGATAACAGCTGCTTTAGACGGATATGTGAAACGCGCAAAACAAATAAATGTGAATTGAATTGAACTGGATTGAATGTAACCACCCACAGCCTAACCACTCACTTTACTCTTCAGCACAATTGTAACCAAAAAAAAAAAAAAAACCCAGAAACTCTTTTAGATGTCAAACATAACTGAACATTAAACATTAACAGGTCTTTCCCTTCACTCAAAACACATTAGCACTTAATTAAAAAATGTACACTCCTTATCCAGCCCTATGCAAAGCATACTGGAAACTAGAAATCCACTGCTCAGTTTCAGTCAATGCAATATAAATGATTCATGCAGTCCCAAAACAAATGGATTAAGTTAACTTAACATTTGACAAATTTCGTTTTATTTGGCATAATAAAATTAAATGCAAATGACAATTAAGTAAAAATTTAAACATTGCTGCTGCTTTAGCTCATTTTAGTTAAGTAAACTGAGCAAACAGCAAAAAAAAATATTTTTGAGTGAAGAGGATTTATTAAATAAATAATCAGAAAAAATTATTCTCTTTGTCAGTTTCAAGGGATACTAATAAGAATTATCTTGTAATAATTATCATTATTTTTTCCACAAATGACCTTTTTTATATAGTGCCTTCATTCAAAAGTGAGGTACACCTTAAAAAATAAAGGTTCCATTTACAATAAAAAGGATTTACAGTCTGGAGCGGGGATTGCATAAGGAAATAAATTCCATGGAATTTCCATAAAGAACTTTTTAGAGAAAGAACTAGTTATTTTGAAATTCGGACTGGTGCCTTAAATCACACAAGCTGATTGCAGTTGGAGAACCTAAAATGAAACATCAAGAACTCCAAATAAGTACTGTAAATAGAAACTCCAGATCCCATACAAAATGTCAATTGAATTAGCATGATGGGATAATTAAAAAAATATTAAATTAAATTACATTTCTTTTTGATTGATCAAAAATATATAGCCTACATTCTAATACACTTTGTTTGCTTACTACTTTAACCAACTGGATTATTATTTTGCAAATATTTCCTAACAAAATAATCTGGATAGCCTTTTGAATAGTGGAATGGAGTTTAAGCAGAGATGTTTCAGGATCAGCACTGAAACCAGATATAGTTTTTGCACAACCATGTCTGTCTGTCAAACATGAGCAAATCCTCTAGGAGCAAATCAACATGTCTAATTACACAAACATCCATTCTGTCAAAGCAACTAATTATCCACCTCTCATGCTAAGAAAAACTATTTCTTTGCACGTGTCCCCACCAGTGTACCTACTTCACAACCTGGAGCCTTACCAGTGTGTCCTGTTAGCGTGGGCTAAATTCCAGTGGGCTGACAAAACCAAGGCTAAAGGATGTTAAAAGACAAAAACCCACCTTGTTGCCCTCTTACCCTCTCAAAGAGAGTGCACAGCAAATCTTTCTTGCCCCCCCTTTGACAGGATGTCTTCTACCCGGTAAAAGAAATGGAGACAGGCACTAGACTGAGCTATTGGTAAAGAGATTCACTAGCTTGCCTGCAGGTTGTCTGGGTAGGTATAAGGTGCAGAGTAAAGTGAGGAAGTGTGTTCAAATCTCATCTCACGTTACAGTCTGTCCATCTGACACAGCTGACTCCACAATAAACGGGTGAACCAAACACTTCGGTGATAAATATAGACCACACTGATGTACTAGGCCTCAGGGATAGAAATAACATATGCAAGAAGCTCTTATATTAATGATTGTCCAGCCCACTTCTAGGGGGATTGTAAGGTTGATTACTTACCACTATCACCAATCATGAAAGAAAAATATAATATGATAATCAGAACCATCATGCCCCAATATGATCCTCTTTTTAGCATTTAACGTGAATTACTTTTGTGTATTCCAACCGGCCATACACCTGTACATTAGTTCAGTCATTTTTCATTGTGCACAACCTTAGTACTTCACAAGTTTTTAGTCTTTTATATTGTATTTATATGTTCCTCTTATGAACTCTCCATGAACTGCAGATCACACACACCTGTTTCTCATCACTTGCTAATCAAGTACTGCACATATACTCACCACAAACTTTCTCTAAAGACTCACTTCTCCCCGGCACTCACTTCTTCAAACACTCAGATCTTCGCCAATCTCCCTTGTGGTTATACTCTCCGTCTGCTTCATTCCTCCTGTATGGATCCATCTTATTCAACAGGTCCACTGTTGGATGGACCTCTGATCAGGTTAAGCTCAAATACCTGTTCACCTGTTTCCCACTACTGTCAATAAAGATCTGCTGGGTTCAACCTCTTCCTTTGTGTGTTTACTCCTGTACAGACGTTAAAACAACTCCAGAGGTGTGGAGGAGCTCTGTAAACTGCGCTCTTTACAGTGAGAGGTTCAAAGATGGCCATTGTCATAGTCTTGCGACCAAAGATAGCCTGTGATAATTTTCTGAAAGTGTAAGAAATTTAGCATGTGTTTGCTGCTACGATCTACGTCTTTTGATTAGCCAATACAAATGCAGCATGAAATGGCGAATTGATCAACACGACATGGCTCTAAAACTTAAACTACTTACCTCAAGCTCATTTGCAAAATTGGCCTTTTTTTCCATAGCTATGACCGCATCCATATTCTCCTCTTTCACTTTCTCCTCTTTTTTCAACACACATAAAAACGCTAGTTACGCATGTAACTGTGGTTCTGTGAATTCTGGATGACCGCCAGAGGCAGTGTAAACACTATGGATTATCGCAGCGCCAGCTAGATAGGTCGAGAGAATATACCAACAAAGTCACGTGGCGTGACGTATGCTGAGCCCTGGAGGGTAAAGCTACAGTAAGCTCAGCACTCTACCTCGTTACGCCTTTCTCGCGCATTCCGAGTGACTGAGAACTCTGGCGGTCATCCAGAATTCACAGAACCACAGTTACATGCGTAACTAGCGTTCTGTTTCATTCTTACTGACCGCCAGAGGCAGTGTAAACACTATGGATGACACATACCAACATAGTCATGAGGAATGCCACCCACCTGAAGAAATCAAGGCTGCTCCAGAAGAACCGCAGAACTAACGGCATGAGCAGCAGCAATGTTGACCTTATAGAACCGGGCAAACGTGCATGGAGAAGCCCAGGTAGCGGCAGTGCAGATATCCACCAGGGAAACTCCCCTAAAAACAGCCCATGAAGATGAAATGGCCCTAGTGGAATGGCAAGCTAGTCTCCAGGGCAGTGGTCTCCCTGCTGCCTTGTAAGCCAGCGTAATGGTCTCTACTATCCAGTTCGACAACCTCTGCTTCGACACTGGAGCACCTTTCTTCACACCACCATGGCAGACAAATAACTGGTCTGACTGTCTAAATTGAACAGTAGAGTTCACATAACACTTCAATGCCCGAACAGGACACAAAAGTTGGGCACTTGAATCAGACCCTGAAGAAGTCTGAAAGGAGGCCAGTTCAATGTGCTGATTTATGAACTGAGGAAGAAGGACCTTCGGAAGAAAAGAAGGATTAGGTCGTAGAACCACCCCGGAGTCATCTGGTAACCAACGCAAGCACAGTTCACTAACAGACAATGCGTGCAACTCACTGACTCGTTTCGCAGTAGCAATAGCTAACAAAAAAGAAGTCTTTAAGGACAACCATTTAATGTCAATGCTTTGCAAGGGCTCAAATTGGGGTGAGCACAGGAATGCAAGCACGAGCGACAAATCCCACACAGGAAAATGAGGATTCCGAGCAGGGTTCAGACGGCGCGCGCCCTTAAGAAAACTGCAGACAAGACTGTGAGAGCCAAGAGAAGAGCCACCAACTGGAACATGATATGCAGAAATGGCAGCAACGTACACTTTCAATGTGGAAGCTGCTTTTCCTTGCTCCAGTAAATGCTGAAGAAAGCTTAAGATACTTGGAATATCGCATGTTGCAGGAACGAGCCCCCGTTCCTCACACCATGCAGAAAAAAGCTTCCAACGGGAAGCATAAATCTGTCGTGTGGAAGAAGCCCTAGCATTGGAGATGGTGTGAATAACAGCAGGGTCACAACGCTCCAGGGAAGGGGTTAACCCAATGGCCAGACCCAAAGCTGCAGATGAGTCGGGTCCGGGTGCCAGACACTGGCCTCCAGCTGGGAGAGGAGGTCCTTCCTGGGGGGAAGCTTCCATGGATTGCCTGTCAGAAGTCTCAGCAATAAAGGAAACCACGGTCTGGCTGGCCATCGTGGTGCCACGAGTAACACTCTGTGCTTGCACAGGGAGATCCTGTGCAACGTCTCCCATAACAGAGGGATAGGTGGAAACGCATAGAGCAGGCAGTTCGGCCATTCGTGAGACAGTGCATCCTGGCCCAGGGGGCTGGACACTTCTGTCCTTGCGAACCATAAGCGACAGTGAGTGGTCATCTCTGAAGCAAAAAGATCCACTTCTGCTCTTCCAAATCGTAGCCAGATCTCCTGCACTACATCTGGATGAAGCCTCCATTCTCCTGGATGTACTTGATCCCTGGAAAGAGCATCTGCTGTCTGATTGCACGAAGGGTAGCACCTTGAACTGATAAGCTTGATTCAGGAAACTGAAACGCAAAAACTTTCTGTGATGCACAGCAATTGGGACGTGAAAGTATGCATCCTTCAGGTCGACACTTACAAACCAATCGTCTGCTGTCACAGACCGGAGAACATCGGCTGTGCGCAGCATTCGAAAAGGAAGGACCTTCAGGTACAAATTCAGAAGCCTCAAATCGAGAATTGGGCGGAAACCACCGTCCTTCTTTGGAACAAGAAAATATGTTGAATAGAACCCGTCTCCCTGAACGAGGGGATGAACTTTTTCTATGGCTCCCTTCTCTAGGAGTGAACAAATTTCCAGAGAGAGAGCCACTGCACGAACTGTGTCTCTGACAATCGTAGGAACGATTCTTGAAAATCTGGGAGGCCGGCGTCGAAATTGTAGAGTATATCCCCTGCTCAGAGTTGCCAACACCCAGGGGTCTGTTGTGTTGGATCTCCAGTACTCCAGTTGATCTACAGTAAAACGATCGACCGCCGGCCTGACTGTCTCAGGCTTTGTGTGTACGATTTTTAGTGGTCGCGGGGGGGCGCTGACGGGGTCCTCCCGGGAACTGACGATGAGGTGGGCGAAAAACTCTCGCATCTTCAGGAACACGAGGTCTTTGTGGGGGCTGTGACTGAGGTGTAGCGTGCCGGCGGAAACGTTGCTCCGATGTGGCATAGTGATGTCGGGTCTGAACCGCTGGCATCCTAAAGGTAGGGTTGCGCTGCACCTGTGTCAGTTGACGAGTGGCTTCAGACAGCTTTACCCTCTTTTCCAACAGTTCTGGAACATTCGGACCAAAAAGATGCCCGGGAACAAATGGAAGATCTCTCAAGGTTTTCTTACAGTCCTCCGGCAGTCGTGCTTGGGCAAGCCACACTTGGCGGCGGGCTGCCAGAAGCGTGGCTGTAAGACTACCCAGCTCGCGGGTCACATGGCCCGTTGCCAACAGAGCAGTTTGCAGGAATTGTGAAACAGATGGGTCCGCATTTGCAGGTTCCAGCGTACTGGTGGCAGCAAGAAGTAACTGGCAGATTGTGTTTTCTGCTCGAGTAATGTAGGCAACAGACTCATATGCCTTCTTTAGCAAGGAATCCGTACGGCCGCATTGCGCACTGGGACATCGCACATTTCCTCGTAGAGCCTCATCAGGAGACACCACCAAAGCTGCCACAGGCTGCTCTATTTCTGGAGCACGACCCACCCCGATAGAATCTGCTTCAGCCATAGATGCTAGCGTTCGAGCAATCTTAGAGCGCCGCTTCGGCGGACCAGAACCAGTGAGAGCGTTTGAGAATTCAGCCACAAAATCCTTACATGGTGGCATGGCAAAAGAAGTTGCAGCTGTGGTCTGTCTGAAAAACACATTCGTTTGGGCAGATTGGACAGGTGACTCATCAAGTCCTAGACGAGCAGCTGCCATTCGAAGCACAGCCAAAGTATCATCGGAGGAGGACTGGGCTTGTCCAGACGATTGAACTGATCCCCCACTAGACCCCTCCGCTGCTGGGTAACCAGTGAAAACAGCCTGAGGTGATGGTTGCGCAGCAACATCCATAGTATCCCCATGATCATGAAAAAAGGAATCTGAAGCACTTGTAGAAAGCACATCAAACTCTGAACGATGAGAAAAACAAGGGGAATCAAGAGACTCTTCCCCAGCTCCTTGATTCTGAACATTCTCATCCTCCTGTGTCATTCTCACAGGTGTCGTAGATGTGACAGGCTGAAGCGAATGAAGCAGGCGTTTCAGCTCTGCCATTTCCGAAGAAAGCATCGACACCGTCATAGAAAGTGAACCTTTCTCAACATGTGAATGTTCATCACCTCGCGATTTGGCCTTCTTAGCTGGGAGATGAGCACCAGCTGCCGCTGACGCCCTGCGCTTCCGAGAGCGCGAAGGGGGTACATCTAACTGCCCAAGTTTCACTGTTGAATTAGGGTCTAATTCGGCAAGACGGAGCCGTCGTTCCGACATAGGCAAAAGGCTGCAGTGCACGCACGGGTCCGTGAGAGCCTCTCGCAGATGTTGAATACCCAAACACGACGGGCAGATGTCATGACCGTCGTCAGGGAGAAGATTATTAGGGCACAGCTTACAAGTCAGTGGAAAACCAGTGGCGATCGAGCCGTGAGCCATAGTTACTCGCTAATAACACCCTCGGATAGCACCGTAAGGTTAAGTTAAGCGGGATGAAAAATAATAAAAATAAAATTAAACGATTACCTCTGGAGAACCGACAGGTAATACCGACAAATATCACACGAAAAAGATAGTGTCTAAAATGGCCGGCGGATTGAACCGCGGGACAAAAAGTGAAAAATGGATTCGAGAAAAAAAAACACACTCAAAATAGAGTCACGGGAGACCGTTAACTCATAGGCGCGGAAAACACAAGCCACCGGATAGCACCGAGAGGCACAGTGTGTCACCGACGAAGCAATATAAACTCACCAAAATGTATTCCAATCCTTAAATGGCGTAGACACGCGCTGTCACAGCTTGTGAGGACGAATCTCGCTGCTCTTGTAAGCTGCACTTGACAGCGCGAATAATCACTCAATCAATACAACCTATCTCAACCAGGCGAGAAAGCGGAAGAGGTAGAGTGCTGAGCTTACTGTAGCTTTACCCTCCAGGGCTCAGCATACGTCACGCCACGTGACTTTGTTGGTATATTCTCTCGACCTATCTAGCTGGCGCTGCGATAATCCATAGTGTTTACACTGCCTCTGGCGGTCAGTAAGAATGAAACAGAACCACAATTAGCCTTTCGCCGAGCCCCGCCCCCCTTAGTTACTGTTGCTACGTCCGTCAAACAAATAGTCAAACACGACCAGTGGTTCAGATTGCCATGACGGGAATAGGTATACCCTTGCGTGTCAGTGATCTTTTTTGGAGCAATACCTCCACGATATCCTCCAGATCGAGGTAAAAGTGGTTACAGTATGCAGTGGAGAGATATATTCAAGTTTATAAAAATACGCAATGAAGGAGACACGACTACTATAGAGGCTGTCGGTACTGATCCACTTTTGCGACACGACTTTTGCGTGGTGTCACGACGCCTCTCCACCAAGGGGGTAATCCACCAGCCGGAGACTGAAGTCTCCCCGGGGGCCGCCATTGGCTAACAAGCCTTCACCTGCTGTTAGCATTCCATTGACTCCCATTCATTTTGCGTCACTTTGACAGCGAATAACTTTACATCTGAGGCTTTTAAAGACTCCATTGTTTATTTCTAAAGAAACACGACATGTATAAAAGGCTCCATTACCTTGTGTCTTTCGTTGTGGCCCCATAGAAGCAGTTTTTGCAAAAAAGGCTAACGATTGCGCCATAACACGACTCTCTGTCGCACAGAAGAGAAATTACCGTATAGACAGAAGTAGAAGCTTATGCCTCCACGTCGGGGGACGTGGAGGCATAAAGTCAAGAGAGAAGACCATAGAGAGTCATAAAGTTGATCCTGCTGCTGCTCATGAACAGCTAATACTCACGATCTCCGGCTCTGCAAGATTCGGAAGGGAATGATTCAGATTCCTCTTGGCACCGCTACTAAAAGACGTACAACTGTCAGTCAGGTTGCTCACGTCACATCTACGCTATCATGCTCAGTTTTTGTCTGCGCAGTGCGCTTGGCTATCAGGAGGTGAGTGCTTCTAATTGACTTCACTTTTATCCGTTGAATTCTATGGGGTCGCTGTGTCCATTTCTTTTACTGTCTATGCTCTCCACATTTGTAAGTTGATGGGCGCTCCGCAAGTTTACTGCTATAGGCGTGGTTTTGACCCAGCGGCCAGTCTAGAATAAAGCCCCCTCGAGAGACTTCTTCTATTGGATATACAGACGCGGCGCGTTTGACGGATTCATTTGCATAAAGATGGGCATCGGCCAGCTTTTTGACTCGCAGCATTTTTCCAAATGAAGCGCCGCCTTGCCGGGATGCTATGCGGGCGCGTTAAAGTCGCGTGACGTCACCCATAGGAATAAAGTGGGGTGCATAACCGCATACTGGTCTCAAGCGAAATCTGAAACCCATGACCTGTAAGTTACCTCAAATGCAACCAGCACAGCCTTGAAGAAGATTTTATAAGCTGGTTCAGTGGAAAATTACGAAGACCCTAAAGGGACCGTTGCAAAAATAAAAAAATAAAGACTATTGCGTGCGCGAAACGTATCTCGTGCGCACGCGATACATTTCTCGCGCGCACGAGATCAGTTTCTCGTGCGCACGCATTACAATTTTCGGTTTGCGTGCAATTTGCGTCATTGTCATTACTATGAGAACAAGAGCATGGATGTCAAAGTTTAAACTTATCCTCTAGATAAAAAAATACCAAAGTGTTATTAAACTGTTGGATTTAACAGGGATATTAATCATCTTATCAATATGTTTGATAATTATGGAAATATTTTAACATAGGCCTACAAAGTAAAAATAGAGCAGCTGCACACTCAGACACTGTGCAAGATCAAAAGATAAATTTATTAGCAAGCTTTCGGTCTTGCGACCTTCTTCAGGCCGAAAGCTTGCTAATAAATTTATCTTTTGATCTTGCACAGTGTCTGAGTGTGCGGCTGCTCTATTTTTACTTTTTACCATATGATTTATTAGTAGCAGCACCTCTCCACAAGACTTTTTTGACGGATGAGCGGTGGTTCTTTTCTATTTTTTCAACATAGGCCTACAAACAATTTATGCGAATCCATAGTTTTCCTGTGCATTTTAGAGTAGGGGAAATAGCTTTAATGACAGAATTAAATTCTTTGATTCATCTAATCAAAGTCATTAATGATAATCCAAAATTACTTTTAAATGGCATTGAATTGATTGATAAAAAATGCAATAATAAACATATTTGTACAATATTTCAAATACAAAATAAAATAGCACCTAGAGGATTTTTTTTGGAACTCTATTATTGATAATATTAATTGGAAGACTGCTTGGTTAATCCCCTTTAAATATTGCATTAATAATAAAACCAAATAAATACATTTTAAAATGTTGCATATCATTTATCCTGTTAAATCATTAATTGCAAGATGCACAGGTAACGATTTATCATTAATGTGGAGTTAAATAGAATATGACTTTGATAAGATGAATCAGAGTAGGGGAAATAGCTTTAATGACAGAATTAAATTCTTTAAAATGCACAGGAAAACTATGGATTCGCATAAATTGTTTGTAGGCCTATGTTAAAATATTTCCATAATTATCAAACATATTCATAAGATGATTAATATCCCTGTTAAACCAATTCCTTAAAAATAAGGATTTATTGGTCGTGTTGTAACCAACAGTTTAATAACACTTTGGTCTTTTTTTTATCTAGAGGATAAGTTTAAACTTTGACATCCATGCTCTTGTTTTCCTCATAGTAATGACAGTGAGGCAAATTGTATGCAAACAGGAAATTGTAATGCATGAGCACGAGAAACTATCGCGTGCGCACGAGAAACGTATCGCATGCGCACGAGAAACTATCACGTGCGCACGAGAAACGTATCGCGTGCGCACAGGAAACTATCGCGTGCGCACGAGATACTATCGCGTGCGCACGCGATACGTTTCGCGTGCGCACGCGATAGTCTTTATTTTTTTTATTTTTGCAAAGGTCCCTTTAGGGGCTCCGTAGAAAAATGTTTGGATTAAGAAATATATAACTCGCGCTGCATATTTAGTAATTTTGCCTCAGATACAGTATTATACATTTGCTTTAACAAGCTTGTTCATTACCACGGCAACCGCTTGCGTGTCATGCTGAATGCGATTTTCGTGTTTAAAAAGTAACTATTCGGTTGTTAAGTCTGACGTCACGCGTGACGTTTAGCCTCTTCCGGGCCCAAGCGCTCCGCTCGTCTTTCAGATCCTAGACTACATAAAACCTTTTCTTAAAGGGCTTTTTTCACTTCAGTGCCAGTGGGTGTTAATAGGGATTAAGGGATAGCACCCACTGGTGCCAAAGTTTCTTCATTCGTTTAAGATTTGTAACTTACCTAATCAACTGCCGCCATTTTCTCTTATCTTTCTCGTCGCAGGGAAAGTGGTAGATAGGAACGCTTCAGCTTTTGCCACCCAGAAGAACATCTGTTACTGTTGTGGTGAATTGTCGTATAAAGGTGACTTGACTTGACTATTGATAACGTTAAATGCCTCATTGATACTAGGTAGGGAATTAGTGCTTGTGTGATACTGTGTTATTTTGTTACAACGATCGTAAAGGAGCCCTGCGAAGTGTAGCTAACGTTATGCGGATACTGTATGAACGTTAACGTTATAAATATCCGGATAAGTTACGGCTGGCAATAAGGACGGATCCTTACTTAAGGCTATTGGGTCTATTTGATATGGGTCCACACAATCAAGCTTCTCTTCTCTTGATACCGATGAGATGAAGCCATTAGGCTACTGCTCACCTCAACTCAAATCTGCGTGCGGCTAGGGGCAGGACAGTTGTTATGTCAACAATATGGCCGCGGTTAGCTACTTCCGGTGTTTGCGAATAAGGTCTATAGAAGCAAGACTGTACGTCTTCAATACATAGGTTTACTCTGAAATGTGTTATCAATCACCAAAAAAACTGAGTAAGTGGTACATTATGATGGATTAGCAAGTTCTGTTCATAACAGCGGTTGAGTTTATAGATTGTGGTGGCTCATGGTTTTCTGGGCTTGCTATATGTCATTAGTTCATTGGTAAAGGTACACTCTAAGAAATAAATCCGTAAATTAAAAAAAAATACTGGCAGCTCATTACCCGGACTTTGTCCCGTAATTAAAAAATGCCCACTGTAAATAAAACAGAAATGTTCTGTTATATATAATGGTGTATCTATAGTAAAAGACCAGACACTTTCCGCCTTTTAATGATGTATTTATAATAAAAAAACAAGACACTTTCTGTTATTTAATGATCTAACTACAGTAAAAAAATTATTAAATAAATCCGTAAAATAATAGAAAATGTACTGGCAGCTCATTACCTGGACTTTGTTTAGTAATTAAAAGATGAAAAATTTCTGTTAATTTATGGTTTTCCTACAGTAAAAATAAAACAGATGAATTTAGGCAATATACCTACAGCAAATAGAAATTTTACTTTTCTGTTAGTTAACAGTGTTAACATTTCAAACAAATCTTCTGTGATTAAAAAATATTTTTATTTACTTAAAGATCTACAACAATTCCATGAAAACTAAAATATAATAATAAAATATAAAGGAAAAAAACACAAAAGGGAAAAGTATATATATTTTCTCATCTCTAAATTGTTTCAAGTCTGCTAATTCATGACACTTTGTTAATATTACAACAATTGCATCCACTGAATAAATTATTTTAAAATGTGTGAGGGGGAAAAGGTTTTTCAGAGGAACATGGATTGGGGGGGGGGGGGGGGGGGGGGGGTGACTCTTCTTGTCTTCAGGTAAGATGAAGGCTGTAAAAGGAATACATACAGAATGTGTCAAAACAAAGAAAACAAAGATTCTAGGTGGGAAAAACTCATCACTCACCAAGAAATGTGTAGTAAATTGTTCAGAGCCACTGGACTGATTGGACCAGGTCCTGGTAGGACTGCAGACTCAGGTTTAGCCACCAAAAACTACAGAGGGGAGAGAACAGTATGTGGTCTATCCATCAAGATGTTTCAAATTTAGTTGCCGTATACTGTAATGGTTCTGTCTGCGGTTACCCGTACCTGTCTGTCTCGCGGCGAGAGGCCTGCATCACGGCCCAGATGTCCCTCCAGGTTGTCGTTGTTCTCTCCGTGCCGACACAGGTAGAGGGTTCAGGGCTGGACGTAGATGTTCATCAGGTAGATTATCCTGGATCTGTTTGATGAGGAAGTGCTGATCCCCGTCTATCGCCTAGATGAAGGAGTGATCGTATGTTCAGTTAAAGTTCCATTTTGAGCTTTGACAAAAGCTAAAACTTGACATGGTTTTTCGAAGTTGTTCATACAGGAACTTCAGCAGTCTTGGAGGAATGTGTATACGTTTGGTTTCCTTCATCTCAGCCTTTTTGACCTTCGTTCAGGATTTCTGCACAGAAAAGTTGGATATGAAGAAAAAAAATAGATATATTTTAGCTACACAAGAAATTAAATGAAGGAAAATGAACTACAAAGTATCATGCAGACCAGGTTGAGGTTGAAAAACAATTGTACAGTATTTTACGTTCGTTAAATTATTAACTATAAATAATCAGCCTAATTCTTTCAAATTCAAACACTGTATATAAAATGCTAAGACTTTTGTTTTCAGTGGACTCCAATTGCATGTCATGTATGTTAGCTTGTCTGCTCAACTATACATTATAATATGTTCAATTATTTTCAACTAAATAAACAGAAACACAATAACAATCTATAAATCATTTAATTAAAAATGTGTTGCTTACCTTTATATGAACTCCAGGTTAAGTGCCATTTTCTTCAGGCTCACTGCCTCAATGGGGTAGATATGTGGGCAATAATGACAGCAATCCTGAATGTCCACCACCTTAAACAAAAAAGATATTACAAAATGATATTACATTACTAAAAATATACATTAGACGATCACTTCAGAAAACCGCTTTAAAGGGGTAGTTCACTTTCAAATGAAAATTCTGTCATCATTTACTCACCAATGTCGGTAACCAAACAGTTAACTAGAGCCATTGACTTCCATAGTAGGGAAAAAAATACTATGGGAGTCAATGGCTCCAAAATATCTTCCTTTGTGTTCAGCAGAAGAAAGAAATATATACAGGTTTGAAACAACTTTTTTTTTTGTTGTTGTTTAAATCCTCCCTATACAATCTGTATTTCTACTGATCTTTGAAGGGGGTTTTCAGCAACCACCTTTTTTATCAACATTTTTCCTCATACTTTAAATTTAAATGTGTGTTAGCAGTATTGAACACTCATAGTGATTAATAATATAAAAAATGCTAATAAAACAAAATACAAACCCATAAGCAGCATGCAGGTGGTGCTTGGGATGCAAACTACAGCAGCAAAGTCCTGTCAATAGATAAAACAACAGAAACACTATGAAACAAACTGAGGAGGGATCTGGTAAAGAATGCCTAACGTTACAGGCAGAAGAGTAGATAATAGCAGTCATGTTAAATGTAAATTAATATTTCATGGTCAATATTTGAGGTTTAAAAGTCGTGTGTGTGTGTGTGTGTGTGTGTGTGTGTGTGTGTGTTGTGTGTGTGTGTGTGTGTGTGTGTGTGTGTGTGTGTGTGTGTGTGTGTGTGTGTGTGTGTGTGTGTGTGTGTGTGTGTGTGTGTGTGTGTGTGTGTGTGTGTTTTCTAAAACAAAAACAAGTCTAGCAACGTAAACATAACGTTAACTTACCTCATTTGGCAGAAAAACTGGTGGTGTTTTCCTGACCCAGCTGTAACTGTTACTGCATCTTCACACACAGTATCTTCACATTGTATCTTCATGCCTTTTAAATCAAGCAAGTCTTAATGGCCTTTACATTTTTTGACGATTCCTCTGGTAGTTTTGGTTTGAAGGCATTAAATTGCTCCAAAAATACTAACGTTAGTAGGCTACTGCATTTATCACAACTGGTTAACGGATGCGCTCGTCAAGAAATAAACCGCATCACCGACAAATAAAAGTAAATAAACCAAATTACAACGAGGACACACTATAACACATATATCAGGGAACCTCCACGAGTGTATATTAAAATCTTTTAATGTGTGACGATATAAAATGATAAACGCTACGCCTCCAACATTCATTTGCCTAACATGCCAGATGGCAACTAAATAACGTTACGTTAACAGCTTATTTGAACATAAATTTCGTATTTTACCACAGAAGTGTCAGAGTGGCTTCCACACACCCGAAATCCGACTTTAATAAGCAACTTTGGCCGCGGTCATCTGCGTGTGTAATGGAGGTTGCGTCTTAAACTTTTCGCGCCGCCAGGTTCTTGTTCCCACAATGCAACGCGTAATTCAAAATAATACGGGGAAATGACCTGTAAAAGACAAATACGGAAAAATCCTTCAAATTTATATGGTACATTGTACCTTAGTTTTACGGAATTTTTTTACAGTGTAGCATTGGAAAGCAGATGTCCATTGTCCTGCCGTTTGGGTTGGCCAGGGCAGTACCTGCCATTCGGGAGACTAGTGCGGAGCAGGCTGTGCAGACCCTTCGGGCGGCCATGGTGGAGACGACCATTTGGGCAGCCATGGTGGAGACGACCATTCGGGCAGCCATGGTGGAGACGACCATTCGGGCAGCCATGGTGGAGATGACCATTCGGGCAGCCATGGTGGAGACGACCATTTGGGCAGCCATGGTGGAGACGACCATTTGGGCAGCCATGGTGGAGACGACCATTTGGGCAGCCATGGTGGAGACGACCATTCGGGCAGCCATGGTGGAGATGACCATTCGGGCAGCCATGGTGGAGATGACCATTCGGGCAGCCATGGTGGAGATGACCATTCGGGCAGCCATGGTGGAGATGACCAGGGTGGCGCAGGCTGTGCAGGCAGCCAGACCAGACCAGACAGTTCAGGCAACCAGGGTGGAAAAGACACCGGCTCAGGAACAGACACCGGCATGACCATCTTGTCTGGAGACACTGGCTCGGCGGTGACCATCCTGTCCAGAGACACTGGCATGGCTGCTCGGGGACGGTCCTTCTCTTCCTCCGTTTATGATGGCGAGGCGGTGGCATTGAGTTTACCGCCTCTGGGGGCGCTACCGTCTCTTGCAAGGGAATGGCGGCCATCTTGCCTGGAGAGACAGGCATAGCTGGTGTTGCCCATTGGCTATGATGATGTAGATATCTAGTAAAACCCCAAAAATCCAGGATTTCAAGCCCCTTCATCTCCCACCAAGGCAAAGGGTCATTAAGGCAGTTATTAAAAAGATCCTTCAGTGCTACATCATTAGAACCCATGCCTCTCGAGAGAGTCCAAAATGCCTGAGACAGACAACCCACCATCTGGCCCTGCTGACGTAGGGTTGCTAGATTACAGAATGGTCGAGAATGGTCTGGTTGATGGGTTTGTGAGGAGAGTGCTGTACTTTGAAAGTTAATCAGTACATTACATTTAAATAACCAAAACTACATATTTTTTGTTGTTGTTGTTGTGTCTTTTTATTTTTGTAAAATCTTTGCACTTTTGGTGTTTTTTAGGTATTATTATTGTTATTTGGTGATAGGGTGGGCTTAAGGGAGAGGGTATAGGGTGTTGGTGTGTGGTGAAGGGTTTGTATTTAGAGCAATGGCAACAGCCAAAAAAAGGAAGACTTCCCCTATCTGGGAATATTTTGAGCTTATAGCTTCCACTGGCTATGTATGCATTTATAAAAAAGAAGAAGAAAAAATAAATATATGTTTATTTATTATTTAAAATTGTACTTATTTTATTGTTGTATTTTATAATTGTTGACCTTTGATGTGTCTTATATGAAAATGTAAATGTACATGTACAGTCCCTCCCAATCATTTTTTTCTCCTCACACTCCTGAGGTGGAAACATTTGTCTTCTGTTGAACACTGCTGTAGACCAGCACAAACAAGCTCAAAAGCTTCTTCTGATGCGATCGTAGAATTGGATAAATACCTTACAGAGACAAACATACAAAGAGCTGAAGATCCACTTGAATACTGGAGAATGCAGAAACATGTCTACCCCCATCTCTATACATTGGCATTACAGTTTCTTTGTACCCCGGCCTCCTCTGTATGTGAAAGAGTGTTCTTCACGGCAGGGGAAGAACTGTCTAAGAGGAGACATAGACTCAGCCCAACACTGTGAAACAGCTCTTATTTCTTAATAAAAATAGTTTTATCCCTTTTTTTTATCAAACTTTATCACCTTTCTGTCATTCCTACAGTTACATAAGCACTATCACTGCCAAGTGTCATAAGCACGTTTAATAACAAATGATCCTATCACACAATGTGTGTGTGTGTGTGTGTGTGTGTGTGTGTGTGTGTGTGTGTGTGTGTGTGTGTGTGTGTGTGTGTGTGTGTGTGTGTGTGTGTGTGTGTGTGTGTGTGTGTGTGTGTGTGTGTGTGTGTGTGTGTGTGTGTGTGTGTGCGTGTGCGTGCGTGCGTGCGTGCGTGCGTGCGTGCGTGTGTGTCTTAGTGTTACCAATTTATTTTTTCGGTGGTTCTGCATTTTAGATTACTTTATTTTACAAATGATGAGAACAGTTTTTATAGTTTGTATGTATTCCTGTATATTGTATTCCTCTATATGTGTGTGTTTCTGTGTTTCTGTGTGTGAGCATGATAATGTTAGGGCTTAGAGACAGAGGACCAAAAAGCGAGATTCACAATGATACAGTCTTTAATGGAAATGAGGCACGAATCACTGAATCAATAAGGAACATAAATCTTCTCAGGTAACAGTTAAAACAGAAATCTTCGTTCGTAGAAACAGAACATAACCAGCAGGTAGTAAATATATAGTCACTGACTGGGATTCTTGATGCGCGGCAGCGCGTCTGGCGAGGCTGAGACCCCAGTGGAGACTGCAGAGGGAGACGAGACCCGCCGAGAGTACCGTAGACTGGATACCGCGTCTGGTCAGGAACACAGCGTCTGAATTGTCAGGGCAGAGTTCAGTGAGCGTGTAAGAGAACGGATAAATATACCGGCTCGAGGAGAGGCTTCCACACGAATCACACAGGACAGGACAGGACAGGACAGGACAGGACTTGATGAGAGAGGTAAGAGCAATGTTATCTGCATGAATAGCTTGCAATAAACTGACAAGGAGACAGACAAAGAGAGGGTTAGAAATAGTAGGAAGCATTAATGGAAAAGAGGAACAGGTGAGCGGAGATGGGGCGGGGCCAAGATGGTGCCTGTGTAAGTCGTGTTTTCAGTAGCTCTTAAGAGTTTATGTGCAATTCTTGACCTAACCGATCCTCATGTGAATAAATTCGATACTAAATATTACAGAGTTAAGAACCCTTACAACGGGATTTTTCTTGAAGATGATGGATGTTTCCTATACGCACATTCTTGGAAATTAATCTGTAGGCCTATGCTATTTGAGAAGTGACTGCTCTTTCCGTCAGTTATAACTTTCGGTCTTTTCCCTCATCGAAGCATATGGAAGACGCTTTAGCAGTAAAACGTGTGCATGATTACGCAATGTCGACCGTGCAGACGGATAAATCGGCTCTTTCAACGTTACCTGATACTCCCACCAAGAGTCCACAATCGAAGATGCGACGCCATACTACAGAGTGTAGCAACTGACCGAATCCTGTGTTCCTTTCACTACTGAACAAATATGAACACATATATGTTTAATTCACAAAACCTTGAATCATGTGATTTGGTGCCCCGAATGTCTAACATCAGGTCATTAATTTATGACGCACGAGCTAATTTCTCCCCCTCATCAATTATTGTCTTCTTACGCCGCTAGGCTGATAAGTGAATTTACATACACAACTACCCTTTTGTCTTGAAGACAACCAACCCTCACGTGGTGCACACCACACATACCCACACACAAACGTCCTTTGTATGCAACTTAGGATAGAAATGTCCTTAATGTATATAACACAGAATTGCCCGGAGGAAACGCTGACTGAACTCTGATACAGACACACACACACAAACAAACACACACACACACACACCCGCAACACAAACGTCCTTTGTGTGTAACTTAGGATAGAAATGTCCTTTTAATGTATATAACATAGAATTGTATCTGACCTTCCTGTATGCATGCATATTTAATTAGTTTTGTCTTATTCTTTAAATGTAATTTGAAGACTAGTCTGTAACTTCTTAAGTGTACTTCCAAAGAAAGATTCTCTTCAAAGACAGGATTACTTTCTTTAACTCTCCCTCGTGCTAGGTCATAAAACTTTATGACCCCGAAAAGAAATTCCAAGGGAATCACAGCTCCCACTTGAATTCTGATAAAGGGAGAGGAATAAACTCTGCAATCTTATATTTTCTATAAGTATAACCACTTAAGAAATGTATAAACATGAATTTGATCTTTCCTACGTCATGGTAGCCGGTATTATGGCTTTATAGTCGTGTGAGTGAACATTGATAGTGTGTAATTCTGCATATGAATTACTTTTATGTTTCTTCTACTTTTTTGTGACATTCTTGGTATGTGTGTGACCGTTGTGATGTGACCGAGCCAGTCATACATAGGATATTACAGTAAAATGTATTGTTCTGTGTGTACAATCTTTCTGGTTAGAAATGACACAATTTTATACCATCATAAATTATCCTGACAAGACAAAGAAGAACTTTTCCCGCTCGAGACACTCTTAAGATTATTGGTCACGTATGCGAAGCAGGCGTGAACCCCTCCTCTCCATAAGAGACTGACACAGAAGTTTCTCTGAGCACTTGAGCGCTTGGGCACTTCTGAGAACTTGAGAGCAATGTCCCTGTGAGAGGCTTCCGGTCCCATGGCTCCCTTTTAGGGAGCTTTCTCTCCGTTTTTCTTTTCTTTACTAAGTTTTATTTTCATATTCGCCTCTCCCTCCATGGGAGATGAACTCTGAATTATTTCCTTGGCAACTTCACGTTCGGTGAACCTTCACTCTTAAAAGAAATGGTTCTATTTAGAACCAGAAATGGTTCTATCACCCGCTTCATATATGGAACTCCAAAATGGTTCTATATAGAACCATTTTAATGGGTTCCATAAATAGAACCCCAAATGGTTCTTTGAATCCAAGTTAGATGGTTCTTTATAGAACCATTTAAGGGTTCTATATTTTTAAAACCATAATATGATATTTAATAAAATTATTATTAAATTATTATTATGAATACAAAAATATAACCAATCCAGAAAATTCCAAAAGTTTAAATTTATTCAATTGATTATACAAAAATATTAGTGTCACATTTAAAATTGCACATCTGTATACTCTGTATTTTACAGCAAAACATTTTTTTACATTTAAGATGTTAAATTACATTCAACCATTTAGTTTGAATTTAATTTAAGCAATTTTCACTTTGCAATAAACATACATAAGCTTGTTTATGTACTGTATGTACATGTACAGTACTTAACTTTTACATGCATCTCTGAAATGAGGAAAAACAAATCTTTGATTTCATATTTTTGATATTCAACAATGCAGATAAAAAACAATACATGAACAATTAAAACATCTAAATAAACAGCACTACAACTTACACAAGTTGACAGTAAATTTTTTAGTACAGGTATGGGTGTTCTTGTGTCATGCTCTTGTTTAAGTTTATGCATATATTTTTGAATAAAAGTCATTGTGCGACTGCAAACAGGCATTCCACAGCCTTTGTCATGTCAATGTCTGCCTCCATGATAATGCTGACACTTTCAGTCTTGAGGGGATCAGGACAGCCGTTAAACACCATGGTTGATGTAGGACCTTTGGGTTCCTGTAAAACAAACATTTCACCTTTTGAGTGCCTTTCACCAATTAACAGAAGTCATCAAATAGACCTAAAATTAATGTTGGTAACCGAACAATGCTGCTACCCATTCACTTAAATTATATGGACACAAAACCAATGCAGCAAGTCAATGGGCACCGCCATTGTTCGGTTACCATCCTTCTTCAAAATATCTTTTGTGTTCTGAAGAAGAAAGTCAAAGATTTGAAATGACAAGAGGTGAATAAATTATGACAATTTTCATTTTTGGATAAACTATTCCTTTAATACTTTCATTATTGTAATACATGTTTTCACTCATACAATTTATAGAAGCTACAACCTTTACATTGACAATGCAACTTTACACCGGGCATGGAACAGATAGGTTGGATGGGGAAAAATATATGGTGTTACCTTCTGTGGTTTCCTCTTCCTTCCTTTTTTTGCACTCCTGATGATGTTTCGGGCCATTTCATTTAGAGAAGTTTCCATGTTCTTCACCAAGTCTGTTCGAAACCTCATCGTCATTTCATGCAGCATCTTTAAAAAACACAAAACATTTGTTTACTTCAGGTGCTTATATCCAAATTACACACTTTCAGCCAAACAAGTTCCTTAAAGTTAGCATGAACTGGAGGTTGCAATTGACTACCATATAGTGATGTATTTCGAGAATGTTCAATAAGAAAAAAACTGGGCGTGGTAAAGTAATAAAAATTATTACATGCCTTGAGTCTCACTGCTGGCCAAGGTTTGGCAACAAATGAGCCCTCATTCTCACAGGGTTCTTGTCTGTTAACATGAATACAATGATGAAGTCTTTTTATACAGGATTTTCATTTTACTTGCCACAATAAACAGTCTGTTTAAACTTCAAAACAATGATACATACCGAGTACAAGATATTTGAGGCACTTCAGTTTCCAGGCTGTTTGAGGAAAAAGAAAAATATAAATTAAGATAAGGATTTTAAGCTTGCTTTAAGTCTGTTTAAACGTCAAAACAATGATACATACCGAGTACAAGATATTTGAGGCACTTCAGTTTCCAGCCTGTTTGAAGAAAAAGAAAAATATAAATTAAGATAAGGATTTTAAGCTTTCTTTAAGTTTGTTTATTTAGCAACAATGTTTAATATTTAACAACACAGACTTACTTTTTTAACTTATTAAGCTCTTTTTGTCAACCGTCGTTACCTGGGGGGAAATAAAACAGAGCATAAATAACACTTCACAAACCAACTATGCAATGCATTAAACACACCTACACATTTAGCCATGTGCTATCATCACTTTAATCCAGCGCATGCATCAGTAAACCACAGTAAACGATGTTACGAACGCTGCACTGACTGCAACCGTGCAGTTTTAATGGAGACCGGCCGGAAGTTCTCAACTGTAGCGGTGTCCACCTGCTGAGTTTAGCTCCCCACCCTGATAAAACACACATGAACAAGCTAACGTTAATCAAGATTTTCGGGATTACTGAAAAGTAACAGTCTGATCTGGGTTGGAGCTAAAAACTGCACGAAAGTGGACCTCGCAGGCCAAAGTTAACAGTTAAGAACTTCTACACCTGTTAATATAGGCCTGGGGAAAATACTCAACGCAAACTGAGTTAACGTTATGTGTATGAAACTGCGACAAACATTCACATATCATACACCTCCGTCTTCCACCCGGTTCGCTTTGATTTCAATCGGCGCCTATCGTTAACTTAACGTTAAATTACCATTAAAGAAAAACGAGCGTGCGCTTCATTGAGATTAAAATTCACGCTTCTGTCTCGAAGCTCGTCTCCTTATAACACAGCTGTCTTATTGTTATTGACCATTTCATTAACTATAACAAGGAAATAATGGGAGATTGTAACTTTATTACTTTAAAAACCGGAGCAAATTCAATTTAACAGGGCTTTCTGAACCTACGGCTGACGAAGCCCATCGGTGCTAAGTTACACAGCAGTGTTTTTAACTGAGGTGAAAAAATTCCATTTTGCTTCTAGTATCAGTATTTAAGACAAGGACTATATACTCTAACCAATAGAAATATTAACTGCAATACTAAATATTTCAGTAAAATGATTTCAAAAATGTAAAAACTTAACTTACCTGAGGGTATGAACGGGCAGAAATGGCGGACTCCTCAGTTTGAAAAATTAACTGTCACTTGTAGGTTCTTCTTCGCCAATCCACCAATAGGAATTCAAGGATGATGCAACGCATATACGCCACCAGAGGGCATTTTTACGATTATTATTTTTAATGTTCCCTTCAATAGATTAAAAGTTAACCATCACTATATGGTACACACAAAATAAAGAAAACACTTTGGTTGTTTATTATTAGGCCTATAATGTTTTATTACAAAATGATTGGTAAAAAAGGCAAACTTATAATGTATTAGGTAATATAAGTTGCATGCTAATGTACAAACGTGCATAAAGAAAACTCAAATCATACATTGACTAGATATGAAAATTTTGTTAACTCTGGTTTTTGACTACACCAGTCATTCTCATGCGTCTTGACTCAAACAGCTTTGTGAATGTGTTGTGTATAATTATTGTGTAACATGAATCTTTAGTTTACACTTCAGTAATAGAACATGAATTATAGAACCATTTTAATAAAAAAGGTTCTTTGCTCTCCAAGGGTTCTACATAGAACCATTTTGTCGTTAAAGGGTTCTATTTGCCAAGTACGGAACCCCAGGGTTCTATATAGAACCTCGAGGAACCCTTTTTTTTAAGAGTGTTTAAACTTCCCGCGAGTCTGCTCGCCCCGGAAGACACGAGAGAACACGCCTATAGCACCGAAGGACAAACACGCACACGACTCTGCGTTCCTCAGCTACACAAGAGAACCATATGCAAGTATAGGTTATTGATTTGATGATTGATGTGATTTCTTGTTGTCTCTCTAAGGGTTACGTTGTCTGTGAATTTTGCCATGTGATCAATATCTCTCTCTCTCTCTCTCTCTCTCTCTCTCTCTCTCCCTCCCTCACTCAATCTCTCTCTCTCGATCAATCTCTCTCTCTCTCTCTCTCTCTCTCTCTCTCTCTCTCTCTCCCTCCCTCACTCAATCTCTCTCTCTCTCTCTCTCTGTCTCTTCTCTCTCTCTCTCTCTCTCTCTCTCTCTCTCTCTCTCTCTCTCTCTCTCTCTCTCTCTCTCTCTGTTATTCATCTGTCTCATTAGTTTTACTGTTGACTGTACATACATGTATCCCGTGTTGAAATGTAGAATTCTGTATCCGTAGTTTCATTTTATTAAAATCATTATACTCTTAATTGTTTCTGGGAAAAATGCTCATTTTACAAAGTCAATGAATTGTTTGATCTTTAGCTACAAAGCTTTACAATTTGTTACTATTTGAGTAACCTAACTTTTATAATAACAAGAAGGTGATTTTTCATGGCCAGAAAATAGCTTTCTTGGAATTATTAAGAAAGAGATAATTTTTGTTGGAAATTGATGAGTTAATCTTACGGCCGTTTGCTGGACAAACAGCTCGATAGCTAAATTAATTCCATTAAAGGTTATCTCATATAATCGATTTGGAAGGGGACCATTGATATATGAATGAGGAATTATAATTCGTTATGATTGATCATTCATATGTAGGCTACAATCGACCTATTTAATCGACCTACCTATCATATTCATGATTAATTATTCAAATTCCCTATATATAATTTGAGCTAATTTAATGTAATACCAAATGTTGTTACAGAGCCATCGAATGCTGTTCTCTTGGAAGCAATTGAGAAACTAGGGAAAAAGCAAGACGATTTTTTAGAGAAGTTAACGGCAATTGAAAACTCTGTCTCTTGTAATTCAAACCGTATCGCTGAACTCGGATCTGAAATGAACGCGATCTCGGACAAGGCCGATTTTGCTGTTACAAACTCCACTGTGATGAAAGATCAAGTTACGTCGCTAAAGACCGAAAACAAACAACTTTGGGAAAAGCTGGATGAATTAGAGGCATACAAAAGACGGTGGAACCTAAGGATTGCTGGTATTCCTGAAGTGGAAGGTGAGAACGTAAAGATGGCTGTGATGGAAATACTGCGCTTTGTTTCACCATCTCTAGCAGATGTTCTCCAGTCTTCCATCGATGTGGCCCACAGGCTTGGGAAGAAAGGGCTCACTCAGCAGCCTCGTCGTATTATTGTGCAGTTCACCTCTCGCACACACCGTGACCTCATCTGGGCCGACGCAAAGCGTTCCGAAATTCTCAAACAAAAGAATGTCAGGATAACGGAGGACTTAACACAGCGCGCAAGGGAGGCTCGAAACAAACTGTGGCCACTTGTGAACCAAGCTAGACTGGAAGGTAAACGTGCAGGGTTTCAGGGCTCAGCTGCCATCATCGACGGAGAGAAAATTACAGCTGACCACATATAAGTGACTCTTTGCCGTGTTCCTAACATTCTGTGTGGTTTTTCATTCTCGGGGAACTTACGTCTTGTAAGGATGCCAACCTAGGTTAGAGAAACGTTAAACTTGTTCTAATTAACGTTATAATGAGGAGGTCTGGATAAGTGTTGCACTCACTTTTTGTCCACCTTAATCTAACTAAGTTTTAGTTTTATTTACTATATAATGGATTTTGGTTTCACGTTCTTGTTCGTTTGTTTTTATGTCATTTAAGTTGAACTGTTTTTCACTTAATGTTAGGGGAATCCGAGACTTAACCAAACGTAAAGCTTTATTTCTTTTTTGTAAATCGAAGAGTAGAGATGTCTATTTTTTACAAGAAACGCATTCAGTTGTGAAAGACGAAAGTTTCTGGTTTAATCAGTGGGGGAGTAAAATTATCTACTGTCATGGTTCCAATAATTCTGCTGGGGTTATGATTTTATTTAATCAACACTTTAATTACACTGTACTTGAATCACATTGTTCAAATGAAGGCAGGTGGTTAATTATTGTTATCCAGTTTGGGGAAAACATTGTTATTCTAGCAAATGTCTATGGCTTTAACCGATCCAGTCTTAATAGTTGTCTCTTTACAGATTTAACCGCCAAATTAATTTCTTTAAAAACAAAATACCCATCTACATCACTAATTATGGGTGGGGACTTTAATGAGGCTCCTGATTTATGCTATGATAGATTTCCTCCAAAATATGGCATTACTACTGTCAACAAAATAATTAGTGATATGTCTCTCTTTGGTAGATATTCATAGATTCTTACATAATGACTCTTCCCCTTCCTTCACCTGGTTTAAATCTGATTTGACACAAAAATCACGTATTGATTTTTGGTTAATATCTGATAATCTGATTTCTTCTGTTAAATCGTGTTCTATTTCCAATGCACCCTTAACTGATCATGCAGTTATCGAGTTAGAAATCTCTGACATTAATCATAACTTGTTTAGGAATCCAGGGTATTGGAAATTGAATAGCTCTTTATTAAACAATTCTGATTATTGTTTGGGTATTAAAGGCATAATTGATTCTTTTAAAAAAAATACTAATATTTCTAGTACCTTAAACTGGGAATTGTTTAAATATGAGTGTCGAAAGTTCTCCATAAAATTTAGTAAAGATCTTTTAAAGTCAAAAGGATTACAATTTGAAATTATATTGAAAGAAATTAACCGCATTACTTGTCTTCCCAACCCAAATGATGCAGAAAAAGAAAGTTTATACATATTAAGAGAAAAATTAGACTCCTTTTATATAGAAAAGGCTAAAGGGGCCTTATTAGATCTAGAGCCAAATGGCTAGAAGCCGGCGAAAAAAACTCTGCATACTTTTTCAATTTGGAAAAAAAACGAGCTGAACTAAAAAAAAATTCCTCTTTGTATATTGATAACACTCTTATATCAGATGATAAATTAATTTCAAAATTTGTTTCAGTTTTTTACCAAAAATTATATACATCATCTTTTAATCCTGATTCAAGTAGTTTATTTTTTAACAAGATACAGCCTTACATTCCTAGGATAAATATAAACAGCAAAAACCTTTGTGAAGAGGAGATGTCATTAATAGAATTAGATGATATCATCAAAAAAACACCATTTACCAAAAGCCCAGGACCCGATGGTTTACCTTTTGAGTTTTACAGATGTTTTTGGGAAGAAATTAGAGAGTTTATTTTGAATGTGTTCAATGAATGTGCAGTAAATGGAGAACTTACAGAATCTATGAAACAGGGAGTAATAACACTAGTTCCAAAACCAAATAAAGACGTTTTGCATTTAGATAATTGGCGCCCAATTACACTGCTCAACTCGGACTACAAATTGTTAGCATCTCTATACGCCAATAGGTTAAAACCCTGCTTGGAGGAAATCATATCTGTCACACAGTCTGGATTTACGAAAGGAAGAAGTATTTCAAACAATATTAGACTGATCTTAGACCTTTTAGATTATTCAGATTTGGTCAATGAGGAAGCTCTTATTTTGTTTTTAGATTTTTGTAAGGCTTTCGATACAGTAGAACACAATTTCATGTATCAAGCTCTTAATTATTTTGGTTTTGGCCCAACTTTTACAAATATGATGCACACACTTTACAAAAATATTTCTAGTAGTGTTTCTTTATCTAATGGTACGTCTGCTCGTTTTGGTATCCAAAGAGGCATTATGTCCTATTTCCCCATTTTTATTTTTATTAGTAGCCGAAACTTTGAATCTTTACACTCTGCATTGCTCTCAAATCAAAGGTATTGAAATAGGAGATTTCACTTTAACTATTAGTCAACTCGCTGATGACACTTGTTTATTTTTGAAAAACAAAGATCAGATCCCTGTTATTTTGGAGGCACTTAAATTGTTCTCTGATGCCTCAGGTCTAACTGTGAATCAGGCTAAGAGTGAGATTATGGCTGTACACCAACTTGAAGACTCAAATATATCTGGAATACAGGTTAAACAATTAGTCCGATACTTGGGTATTGTAATTAGTAAATCAGATTCTGAGAGTCAAGTCAAGTCAAGTCAAGTCAAATATATTTATATAGCGCTTTTCACAATACAGATTGTATCAAAGCTGCTTTACAGTATCAATCAAAACAACTCAACAATGTTTGTTTATTACTGGACATCCAAAAAGGACATCCAAGTTTGGTAGAGCTGATCAATGGTATGATTGTTTAATTAATTTGAATATCCCCAACTGAGCAAGCCAAAGGCAACAGTGGCAAGGAACCGAAAAACTCCATCAAGTGACCCAATGGTGTCCTAAAACTCCATCAGATCACCCAATGGAGAAAAAAAAACCTTGGGAGAACCCAGGCTCAGTCGGGGCCAGTTCTCCTCTGGCGTTTATGAACTAGAGGCCGAATTTACAGTAACTGTAAGATAAAAATTTATATGAATGCCTGGCTAAATAGATGCGTCTTTAGTCTAGTTTTAAACTGGGAGAGCGAGTCTGAGCAACGAACAATATCAGGAAGGCTATTCCAGAGCTAGATGTGAAAATGCTCTCTCTCCTTTGGTGGATCTGGATATCCTAGGAATGACCAGAAGCCTCGAATTTAGTGATCTTAAAGAGCGTGATGGATTGTAAGGCGATAGAAGATCCGTTAAATAGACTGGAGCTAAACCATTTAGAGCTTTATAGGTCAAAAGCAATACCTTGTAATTAATACGGAACTTTATAGGTAACCAATGAAGTGATGATAAAATCGGTGTTATATGATCATATTTTCTTGATCTAGTAAGAACTCTAGCGGCTGCATTTTGGACTAACTGTAGCTTGTTTATTGAGGATGCAGGACAACCAGCTAATAAAGCATTACAGTAATCTAGTCTCGAGGTCATGAATGCATGAACTAACTTTTCTGCATCAGAAACAGATAGCATATTACGTAGCTTAGCAATGTTTCTAAGGTGGAAAAAGGCAGTTTTTGTAACATATGAAATATGCTTTTCAAAAGACAGGTTGCAGTCTAATATAACACCCAGGTCTTTTACTGTAGCGGATAAAGTAACAGGGCATCCTACTATGTTAAAGTTGTGTTGTGAGAGGTTTTGTAGACGGTTTTTAGAACCGATAAGTATTACCTCTGTCTTATCTGGATTTAATAAAAGAAAGTTACGCGTCATCCAATCTTTTATATCTTTAACACAATCAGTCAATTTGGATAATTTAGCGTATTCATCTGGCCGTGATGAAATATATATTTGAGTGTCATCAGCATAGCAATGGAAACTAATTCCATGTTTCCTTAGAATATTACCAAGTGGCAGCATATATATTGAGAATAATAAAGGGCCTAACACAGATCCCTGTGGCACTCCATGGTTTGCCGAAGTCATGATCGATTTTTCTCCATTTAAGTAGACGAAATGGTAGCGATCAGATAAGTATGACCTGAACCAGCTTAATGCTTGTCCTTGAACACCAGTGTAATTTTGTAGTCGATCTAAGAGTATTGTGTGATCTATAGTATCGAACGCAGCACTAAGATCAAGTAAAACTAGTACTGAGATACAGCCTTGGTCCGAAGCTAAAAGTAGATCATTTATGATTCTAACAAGCGCAGTTTCAGTGCTATGATGTGGCCTGAATCCAGACTGAAACTTTTCATAGATGTCGTTTTCTTGCAAGAAAGAGCCGAGTTGAGCGGACACAACTTTTTCTAGTATTTTTGACATAAATGGAAGATTCGAAATGGGTCTGTAATTTGCTAGGTTATTTGGATCTAATTGTGGTTTCTTAATAAGAGGTTTTATAACTGCCAGCTTGAATGCTCTTGGAACATGACCTAAAGATAAAGACGAATTAATAATATTGAGAAGAGGCTCTTCCACTATAGGTAATACTTCTTTCAGTAGTTTAGTTGGTATAGGATCTAATAAACATGTTGTTGTTTTAGATGAAGTGATAAGTTTATTTAACTCTTTTTGTTCTATGGTTGTAAAGCATTGTAATTGTTCTTGCGGGGTGATAATTGCGGCTGAATTATAAGGCGCGAGCAAAGATTGAACGTTTACGATTTTGATTCTGATGCTTTCAATTTTCTCGGTGAAAAAGTTCATGAAATCATTACTACTGAACTGTAACAAGGTATTTTGTTCAGACGACTTCTGTTAGACTAACAGAAAACTTCTTGAAAAGATTACAAAAAACAAGAAATATTTTTAACTGTTGGCTCCAAAGAAATGTATCTATTCAAGGTCGTGTGTTGATTTCAAAGGCTGAAGGCATCTCCAGAGTTGTATATCCAGCATTATCTCTTTATGTAGATTCTAAAATGTGTGCTGCAGTTGATAAAATCTTATTTAAATTTATTTGGAGAGGTAAGACAGAATATATTAAAAGGAAAACCATAATTAGAAGTGTATCAGAAGGAGGACTAAATGCTTTAGACTTTGATACTATCAATAATATATTTAAAATTAATTGGATCAAACATTGCCTTTGTGATAATAACCTTCCATGGTTTTTCATTCCCAATTTAATCTTCAAAAAATGTGGTGGTCTTAATTTTCTACTTGCTTGTGATTTTAAATGTACTAAACTCCCAATTAAGCTGTCCAACTTTCATAAACAAGCTTTGAATGCGTGGAAATTAATTTACAAACACAATTTCTCTCCCCATTCATGTGTTATTTGGAATAATCAATATGTACTATTCAAAAACAAAACCATTTTTTGGAACGATTGGTTTAACAAAGGTTTAATTTTTGTTAAAGATTTGATAAATCAATCAGGTGACCTACTTAATTATAATGAATTTATTAATTATATTGGGACAAATGTATCTTCTAAAGAATACTTTAAACTTATTCGTTGTATCTCCCCAAAAGTACTTTATCTTATTAAAAAAAGAAAAGATGTATAATCCTGTAACTCCAAGTTTTCTTCCTAGTCTGACTGTTGGGGGCCTTTCCATTAGAGATAAAAAATTTAATAATATATATATATCAGAAGAATTTTAACCAAAGAAAAAAGTTCTTCACCTACGGCAATGGTGAAGTGGAAGCAGGCTTACCACTTTCTGGTTTTTAAAAATTTGTGGTCTGATATAAATAAATATGTACTCCCTAATAAAGTTAAAGAAACTCACTTTAAAATAATAAACAGATACTATCCTTGTAATGACTTTATTAGTAAATTTAAAGAAGGGTTTTCACCACTATGCAGTTTCTGTAATGAAGAAAATGAAACTTATTTTTTAGTTGTAATTATACTAATTTATTTTGGTCCCAAGTTTCTTGGTTTCTTTTTGAGTTATTTTATAAATTTGTCACAATAACTGAGGTAATGGTATTGTTTATGGATTGCAACTCTGATTTATTGGAAATGAATAATATAATGAAACTTCTCATTCTATTTGGAAAATATCATATACATAAAGCAAAATGTATATCCACTGTACCAAATGTTAGACTATTTTCCACTGATTTGAAGATGTTTTATGACTCTCTAACTTCAATACAAAACAACAGCAAAGCTCTAAAGACATCAAAATTGTTGAAAAGGATACTTAATGTATTAGAAAGATGATTGATATGTGAAATAAAATGCAGAATTGTGATTTTTTTTGTTTGTTTGTTTACGGATTTAAATGTCTCTGTATTTCCCTTTAACGTTTTCTCAAAAAAAAAAAAAAAAAAAAAGGTGAGCGGAGATTAGGGTAAACGGGAACAGCTGAATCTGATGAGACAAAAGTGATAGTGTAATGAATGAGTGTGTAATGTGACCACAAGAGGGAGACAGAGAAGGGAGGAACCCGGATCATGACAGATAATTTTGGATTGTGGATGTTTTTTGCATTGTTGGAAGTGTGCCACTTTATTTCTGTCATTTCTGTCTGTGTTCTGCGTTATTTCTGATTTTGATGATGAATTTTGTCTATTCTGAGTCCAATGATAAATAAATATTTATTTATTTATAGATATTTAAAAGATATCATAAATCTTCCAAAAACTGCACAAATGTTAGTAAAAACATTAATAAAAAGAGTAAAATTATATTTGTAAAAAAAAAAAAAAACTATTGTTCTGTTACAAAATTTTAGTCCGACCACGAGTGTGACTATTGTTGTCACGCCTACATAAAAACAGATAACATTCCATTTTAATTTTTTTTTGTAGATCTAGAAAGTGTTGAGAGCCTAGGAAGTTTCATACCATTTGGAAAATGAGAACATTTTTTTTTTAATTCAAGCAAAAGTCATTTAGAGTCCAGTGGACCCCGAAGACCATCAGAGGGTTAACATTTAATGACAAGTTCAAATTGCAGAAAAATATTCATGACACTGTTATAAAATAATTTGACAGAGTATTAACACTTAATGACATTTTAATGACACGTTCAATTTGTATCAATGGGCAAAAAAAGTGGTCAGAAAAATATTCATGACACAGTTATAATGGCCTCATGACAGCCAATGTCAAAACCAACCTCATGACAGTTTAATGTAATGTTAACCCATAAAGCTAAGTGGTTTCTTAAGTTTTATAATTAATCTGCTATGTCATGTTTATGACATTCATGACCGCTTGTGTTGTCTTAGTAATGTCAAGTTGTCATGACAAAGACACAGGTTATGATGTATTGGTTTTTGTCAAGGTGTCATAACAAAGACATCTCAAACAATGTCATATTTGCATTCAAAATGTCTTAATTGAGCGAATGACACTTTATGACAGTTGTCATAAACATGCATAAACTCTCCTTCATATTAATGAATATGTGTAATGTCATGATCATGAAGGTGTCATGTCAGTCGTATGCACACCCCTTCAAGTAAAGTGTGATGACATTATATGAAGGAAGTTTTATGCATGTTTATGACAACTGTCATTAAGTGTCATTCGCTCAATTATGACATTTTTAATGCAAATATGACATTGTTTGATATGTCTTTGTTATGACACTTTGACATAAACCAATATATCATAACCGGTCAGTGTCTTTGTCATGACAACTTGACATTACTAAGACAACACAACCTGTCATAAACATGACATAACAGATTAATTATCAAACTTAAGAAACGACTTAGCTTTATTGGTTAACATCACATTAAACTGTCAGGTGGTTGGTTTTGACATTGGCTGTCATGAAGCCATTATAACTTTTTAATTCAATTTGTGCCACTGTAGTTAGGTAGGTAGTTGAGGTCACAAAAATATTAATGACAGTTATAATGGCCTCATGACAGCCAATGTCAAAACCAACCTCATGACAGTTTAACTTAATTTAATGTAAGTTGTCATGACAAAGACACTGACAGGTTATGATGTATTGGTTTATGTCAAGATGTTAGTTAGTTAGTCATTTATTTCTTCGGTCATTTTGAACAATTAAATCTTAGGTCATATGTAATTCAAAAATCCTGTACATAATACAATGAAAAAACATAAAACAATGAAACAAATAGAGAAAGAAAAGAAAATTTAAATACATTAGAAAGATAGATACAAAATGAGTACCTTAGGAATTTAAATGCTAAATAATAGCTGACCGAAGGGGTTTAGGCTGAAGTCAAGACTTATTTTGCCTAACCCCTTTTACAACAAAAACACTATGTCCAAAGATGACACAATAATACGGTTTCTCTTAAACCAAAAATTATAACATGTAAGCACAGAACTTAAACTTCAACAATCAAAATTATATTATGCATCCACTTTCGCTTACTTTTCTAATGTTCTTCATTCAAGTGTTCTATACTTGTCCATAATGTTTAACTTATATCTTTTCTTAAATGCATTAATAGTTTTAGAGCTCTTAAGTTGAATAAGAAGACTGTTCCATAAATCAACTCCTTTAACTGATAAACACCTCCTCTTAATATTACTCTTCGCCATGTGTTTTTGTAACAAATCCATTCCTCTGAGGCTATATCTAGATTCTCTGATTCGAAACATCTCTTGTAAACCGTGAGGAAGCATACAATTGTGAGCCTTGTACATCACAACTGCTGTGTAAACAGCAACAAGATCATGAAATTTTAATATATTTAATTAATAAAAAGTGGATTTTGTAATCACTCTAATTGCTTTCTTCTGTAATAAATAGGTTGTATATTAGTTTTATAGTTATTCTCCCATATTTCCACACAATAGCTATGGAAAGATGAGGGAATTATACAATATATATAATGCGTTTTGATTCACAAAGTTTATTATTCTACACAGTAAGGCAATAAGTTTTTAAATTTTAGTCTTTAGTATATTTATATGCACTTTCCAATTTAACTTATCATCAATTTTAATTCCCAAAAACTTTACATACACCCTTTCAATTTCTACCTCCCCAATTTTGAGTTGACATAGTTTGTTTACTACCTTGTTTCCAAATACAATATATTTATTTTTTTGCAGATTTATGTAAAGTTTATTTACTTCAAACCATTTTCTGAGTCTCTTAAGTTCGGTTTCTACTGAATTCAAAAGCAGCTCAAGATCTTTTCCCGAAACATACAAACTAGTATCATCAGCAAATAGGATACATTGCAATTTATTAAGGACTTCACAAATGTCATTAATGTACATAATAAATAGTTTAGGTCCCAGAACGGAGCCCTGAGGAACACCGTGGGTTATTTTGTGGGATATTTTTTGGGATATTTTTTGGGATATTTTTTGGGATATTTTTTGGGTTATCCATTGAATGGATACCATTAATATGTACATACTGATTACGGTCACTTAGATAACTTTTTAGCCAAGTATGTCCTACGCCCCTGACACCATACCTTTCTAATTTATTTAAAAGCAATGAATGGTCTATAGTGTCAAAGGCCTTGCTAATTTAAAAATAGGTATTACTTTGGCAGGTTTAATTTTACTCAGAAAGATACCCATTAAAAAAGACTGATTACATATATTCGTTAAAGTAACACCAAGTAAATTTTCCTCTTCGGTTGCCCTACTGGTTGGAAACGAAATTGTCCATTGCCGCTGTCGTAAATAATTTCGCTGTTTATCCTGTTTATCCAGCACCGGCTTTAAAATGAACGACGTCAACAGACAAGGTAGAGTATGTTACATGATTTCATGAAAGGATGATGTATTGCGACATCAGAAACGAAGGAAAACGAAATAATGACTATTGTAGCGCTTGACGTAAAGCAGTCGAATTTTGTAGTACTTTTTGTGGTTGGGTAATTACCTGAACCCTGAAGTTACATAGTGCCAGTAAAAGTGATACAGACCCAGTCAGGCGATGGCAGACGAGTCATTTAACTTATTTTAAGTCGATGTACCATCACAAGGGTCTTGGAAATATATTATGAAGGTTGAAAAACTACTTAGTGCTACTTTAACGGAGTAACAATACAATCAATGATATCTTTCACGAGGACCATATCAATGTCAAATCCATCTGTTGTTCTCTTGGTCTTGAAGGAATGTACAATTTCCATGATTTCTCTCTCACTAACACTTGAAAAGTGAGTTTAAATTATTTTTAATGTTAATTTCTTCAAATTCTTTTACATTATTTGATTGCACAATTCCATTGGCTAACTTAAGCCCAACACCGACAAAAAAACTATTTAATGCATTCACAATTTCCTTTTTTTCACTGATTATTGAGTTATTCACTGTGAAGTAATTTGGATATTTTTCCTTTTTTTTCATTCCTTATAATACCATTCAAAACCCTTCAAGTACCTTGGATATCATTCTTGTTCTGCTCCTGCAAATTGCAATGGTATACTTTTTTATTAAATCTTATTATTTGAATTAACTTATTTTTATACATTTTATACCTTTCTTCATTCTGTTTAGTCCTTTGCCTTAAATAGACTCTATAGAGTTGTTGTTTTCTTTTACAGGCCTTAATTATGCCCTTGGTAAGCCATGGCTTATCCTAGCTATTTTTGTTTTTAATATAATATTTCTTACGCGGACAGTGCTGGTCATACAATTGGATTAGGGTAAGTAGGAAGGCATTGTATACCCTGTCAGGGTCAGGAGTTGTATACACTTCTTCCCAAGTTTGGGAACATAAGTCATCCCTTCATGTCATGATTATGAAGGTGTCATGTCAGTCTTATGCACACCCCTTCAAGTAAAGTGTTACCAAATAAAGCTTTTCTGCAGTCAACAGTCAAATCTTCCAATAAACAATTGTTTTTAAAAACTGCAGAAGTATATCATACCATGTTACATCACTTTTTAAAGCGCGAGCACAACACACTTACTTTGATACGTTAATACTTTGACCTAAAACAGAATTCCTGTAGCTCAAATCTGAGAGCAAGTGCTAGCGAAAGGTTCAGTTCAAGTCCCAGAGACCACATGGACTGATTTTTTACAATAACATTTGCCAAATGTAAAAATGTAAAAAAAAAAAAAAAAAAAAAAAAACACCTTCAATATCAGCTGAAATGAATTCGCATACTTAGAATTCAGGAAAACAATGCACATAGTAGATCTGATAGGCAAAGTGAGAAAAAAGGGAGAGAGCATAGATGGAGATCCCTATCCTCAGTTATTACGTTTCCTGTGGCACAAAAAGAAACCGTAATCAATATCACAGAAACATTTCACTATAAGATTAAATCCTTGAGCGTAATTCTTGAATACATACGCCAGGTTATTACGGCTTTGGACGATGACTTCTTTTAGACAGGTTCATTGGTTCCTGGAATAAGAGGAATGTTTTTACCCATGAGAACAATTTGCTTGCAATTCGTGAAATTTGAAGCAAATCTTGATGTAGGCCAAAATATAAAAGCTGAGAGAGTGTAGTCCCCAACTATGGAGGACCAGCTCTACCATATTTAAAAATAAATTCAGAAATAAATAAATGCTCAATAAATAAATAAGCATACAATTAATTGCCCCAAAAAATACAATAAACAAATAAATGTAGGTAGAAATTAAATTATACAGTGAGGCATAAATGTATATATCTCTTTTAATTAGCTTCTTTATTTATTCATCTTTGTAATAATTACCTTATTTATTTATTGTCCGTTATAATCTTCAACTTTATTTATTAATTACTTTTTTAAGGATTTATTTATGTGCATGTTATAATATTTTTGTCTTTTTTATTCTTCCTTTGTATGTTTTACCCTATTTATTTCTTCAATGCTATTTATTTCTGCCTGTCGTTTTTACATTTCTGTATGCATTTCTGCCTCATTATGCAAATGAGGAGGGGCTGTGTCTTAAGGGGTCAACTTCTGCCCATTGGTTGGTTAGCATTTTACTGCATCGGTTCAAATGCCGGTAACCGGGAAGTCCCAAAATAAAAGCTTGAGGAGGTCAGTGTGTGTTTTAGTGTCAAATAACAAATAAAAACCCATCTCATCCGGGAAAATGGACTCTTGGACATGGATTATCGTGATAACTACCTAAAATAACAAACACGTTTGTTATTATTATACACGTAGCATGACAGATCAGTCAAAGTGAGCCCCCTCGTGGCTGGCGATTATGGCTACAGGTCATATGTCCTGCACCTTTCATAAAAGTGACACTACAAACTCAAAGTAGCCTACTCTTCAAATACAGTTTCTCCAAACGTGTTTATTATTTTAGGTAGTTATTATCACGATAATCCATGTCCAAGAATCCATTTCCCCGGATGAGATAGTTTTTATTCGTTGTTTTACACTATAACTATACACTATACACTTTAACAAACACTGACCTCCTCAAGCTTTTATTTTGGCACTTCCGGTTACCGGCATTTTGAATTTGCATATTAGTTAAATATTTGGTTTCACCCAAAACATTTAGATTATACATTTAGATTTAAATTTAATATTTAGATTTAACATTTAGATTTAACATTTAGATTTCGCATTTAGATTTAACATTTAGGTGTAACATTTAATATTTAGATTTAACTATTTAAAATATCTCTAAGTTGACAAATAGGGTTGTAAATGTGCTAAAAAGTGACCGTCAAAAATTCATACCTGTTTTTGAAACATTGTTTGAAGCTAAATGTGACAAAATGTTGCTGTTATTTTCAGCGTGAGCCGCTTTACAAATGGCGCCCCATATTGTCAGGATGCGGTTCGCGACCCCTCCTCCTGGACTCTCCAGGGCTACGTCCACATTAATCCGGATACATTTGAAAACGGAGTTTTCGTTTAAAAACGCTCTCCGTCCACACTAGCGTTTTCAGGCGTTTTCAGACGTTTCAGTGTGGATGAGAAACTTATAAATTCACCTTACTGCGCATGCGTGAAACCTCACAAAAGCTCACTGACAGATGGAAAAATAAAGAAAGGTATCGCGCAATTCTTCTAACATGATAATTTTATTTAGCAAAATATCTCACCATTCACTGATGCGTCCAGGTCGCACTCAGTCACCATATGTTTGGTCTAAAACGCGACTGCTCTCCTGTATTGCCGCAGGACAGCAAATGTGAGTACATTTTCTGTCATCTGTGCAGTACTGTGATATGAAGAGTGTGCAAAGTAACATATTTTAGCAACAGTGTGAAAGTGAATAGCACATAACAGGCAAAATACCGGTAAACATCAGGTAAACATCTATTGGTACAACATGGATCACATGACTAAACTTACGTCATCGTTTTCAAATACCTCGGGCTTCACAGTCCACACTACAACGCGAAAACGGAGTTTTCAAATTTATCCACTTTGGAGAGCGTTTTCCAAAAGCTACGTTTTCGTTGACTTAAAACGCCGTTTCAGTGTGGACGGAAGGCCAAAACGGAGAGAAAAATATACGTTTTCAAACGAAAACGTATTAGTGTGGACATGGCCCAGATCACTCTCTCCTGAGTTCTAGGACCTCACTTCCCATCACCCCCGTCATCACTCATCTCCTTCCATCCCTGCCTCATCTCCATTATCACTGCCACCTGTTCTCACTCAGCTCCCCTTTGTCTGGACCTCGCTCCCCTTTGTTCCCTGCGAAGTCTTGTTTCTGCCACGGCGTGCAACTCTGAGCATTCTACAAACAAACTCTGTGTTCCCTGGCTCCTCGATCCTAGCCTGTTTCCACAGACTCTTAATGAACACTCGCTGCCTGCCCACGACCCTTGCCTGGTAACAACTCTGAGTTCTGGACTGCCTTTGAGTATATTGCATTGCTTTGTCTGCTCTGCTCTGTTTGCTTGTTTGTCTCAATAAAGTATTTGCACATGGATCCGAACGCCTCTGACTCTGCATCACACATATACAGTAGCATGATTATTTCCTGTTACTCTGCTCTCCTGATTTAAGAAAGGCAGAGAAGATTACAAATAAACTTAAAGGGATACTCTACTGGTTTTTCAAATTAAACTATGTTATTCCCTTAAAGGCACAATATGGAACTTTTCGGCTTTCAAAATAGCAAAAATAACTGTATCTATGTTATATATTTCTTTTAGTTGTGTACTAACATTATCCCAAAAGTTCCCACCAACTTTCAAATCCGGAGAAATTTATATTTTAATTTGAAGACACGGGCCGTGTCTTTATTTCCGTTTCGTCGCCCGTCTATGACGTCATATAACCTTTGACTCTAGTTTCTCTAACTTCGTGTGGATCCCGGCGAAAAACCGCCAAACGCAAATGTAAACACCGGACGCACGTCACTAAAATAAAAGAAGACGATAAAGAATCAATAGTTGGATATCAATAATGGACCATGATTATGCTTTGCCTGCACGTTCTGATGCTGGAGGAAGATCCGTTGAAGCGGAAACGCACGGGTGACAGAAATGACTCGAGAAGGGTTTGGGACAGGAGAAGAGACATGACTCGCGTTAACATTGGAGTTGCATTTCCACGAGCTTCGTGACAACTGGAACTACAGAGAGATGCCGATCTCGCTTGCATTCTAATAAACAAGTAAGCACCCATTCAGCTAACTATATCTATCCGTAACTTATATGTTGTGAAACGATGATGGCATGTGCAAAACGCAGACGGACTAGCTCTCATGTACAGTATAATGTAAATTCACATTTGTTGTAGATATAGCTGCAGAAAGTAGATTCATATGCAGTTCACCATCTTTTTCAATATCATAGTATAAACGTAATTATAATTATTAACGAAAGGTGACCGTGTTTTTTAACATCTATTAATACTAGCTAGATGGAATATTGATTCAATAGCCCTGATAATTCATATATCTCTCCGTTCGAAGAGACGTGATTTTAAAAACACTAAGTTAGAATGAGTGAGGAATGTGGGGAGCGACAGAGCGCGCGTGTTCATTACAATGGCATTACATAAAGTTAATAGCCGTAACTTAACGTAACAAGAATAGAGATATAATATAAATAACAACACATTACCTCGTCAGTGAACATGTTATCTGCTGGAGATGCTAGATGGCTGGGGAATGACCGCGCGTGTCCCAAATGAACATCGTATAGCTGGTTCGCGCGCGCACTCCCTCTCTCTCTCTCTCTCTCTCTCTCTCTCTCGACAATGACAACAACTCCCATGAGCACATGCTCTTTCACGACGTCATCAGAATACGTCTTTTGCTATTATTTTGATTGAGTGACCCCTGGTGGCCAAAAGTTACATACTGTACGTTTAACTAAGACGAGTTGATACATACCTCTCTCGTCACACTGTCTTGCCGCGAACCTTTGTTAGATCTTATCTCAGCCCTGTTCATTCAATACGGGCCAAGCAGAGAAGCGACCAAACACCTCCATGTTTTCCCTATTTAAATACAGTTACTAGAGTAGTGTAACTCGACCAAGAACGGTGACACAAAATAAAACGTTGCGCTTTTCTAAGCGTGTAAAATGGATAACTATATTGTATGGCAGAATACCATAGCAAGTTCTTGGGAGCACTTCGACTCGGCGCAGTTATATCATCACTCGTGAAAAGTACGCTCCCGTTGAAATGAGAGGGAGGAGGAGAGGGAGCGGGGCGAGAGATGATATTACTGCGCCGAGTCGTTTGGTCGCTTCTCTTCTTGGACCGTATTGAATGAACAGGGCTGAGATAAGATCTAACAAAGGTTCGCGGCAAGACAGCGATTAAGTGCACGCACTGAGACGAGAGAGGTATGTATCAACTCGTCTTAGTTAATGGAATAACATAGTTTAATATGAAAAACCAGTAGAGTATCCCTTTAAAGATTATAAATACAGTTACAATCTACATGAATGGCAGTCAGAGGCAGAGATTTATCAAGTGAAGTCTGGATAGCACAAACAATTTGTTCTTAAGAGTTAGTTGTTGTTTGTAACCATTACATTAATATAGATTTCAATGGACTATTTCAAGATTTTGGACATACTGTCCACCCTAGTGAAACAATATTTTTTTTCCATCTCTCTGAAGCATCCCTGTCAATGTATGTGACAGTTGAAGTATACCTGTATTAAAGAAAAGTATTTTAAAAAAGTGTGGCCAGAATCTGCATTTATGTTGTAATACTTACCAATTCTCTTAGTCTTATAAAGGTAAATAACGATCCCTAAAACAATAGCTAGTACAGCTACAGCTCCAATCGCAATTCCAATATCCAGGAAAGAGCCTTCATTGCAGTCCTTGCATGTTCCATCTGCAAAAAAATAAAAAATAATAATAAATGGACAAAGCTAATGTATGTAAAGCCTAAATGTCTACTACATTTAGAAAATTCAATTCCATTGTTAAGCCTTTAATAAAGAGTCATTTTAAGGGGTCATAAAACACAATTACATTTTCTGCTTTTAAAAAAAATAGTGTTTAAAGATTTGCATCTGTTAATTTTAATTGTAATAGAAAATAGTCTTATTTTTAAGCTGTTCGGCACCATTTGTTACTTTGGGGTTTAAAATCTTCAGAGTGTCACCATCACAAGTTGTGAGGTTTTGTCACATTATGGTGTACTGATGACTTATTATTCATGAGACTGTGTGCACTTATCCTATGAGAGACACATTGATGGACCGCAAGTGTTTGTTTTTGCTTTGTAAGAGTTTCTGCTTGGCATAATTTCTCTTCCATAGAACCTGAGTCTGACACAAACGAAAGTGTAAGTGTAACGCTCAGTAATGATTACAGACGTACCTATAATCTCACCGGGCGAATTGCTCACTAAAAAACTTACAGATCATGCTTTCAAGTAGGCACTTCCACCATTGGTTCCCCAGAGGAAAGACCCCTGCTTTAATGATTAAATACTTTCACTTTACCTACCCCATTTGGCAATAATTGGTTCTTTGAGAGTTTTGTGGGACACAAAACAGTCATATTCTGCTTTTTCATTCTCCTTGATCTCCACACTCTTCCTCCGCTGAAAGGTTCCATCATGGTTTGGTCTGGTTCCTGTGGATTCAATCTCATCCTCGGGCACGGCTGTGCGATATTTCCTTATTTCCAACATCATATCTTTGGGGTAGAATCCAGTGGCCATACAGGTGAGTTTCAGCTTAGTTTTGTCTTTGGTAGACTTTTTCAAAAACACATGAACATCCGGAAGAGCTGGTGACAAAGTGTATCAATCAGTTCTATCTCTATGACAGCTGCATACATTCAACAAATACAAATACTCTATATTTACTCACGTCCATTTTTCAGCTCCTCATCTTCGAAGTCTCTGAATTTGTTGAGCCAGTCCACACACTCTTTCTCCAGGTAGCCCTTGGTGTACTGGTTCAGGATGGGCACATCATCCCATTTCCTCTTGGTTGGAAGAGCTTCACTAACTGAGGCAACCCACTGAGACTCCTTATCATCAAAAGACAGGAAGTTGTCGCCATCATAACTGTACTCATCAATGCCTTTGGAAAACTTCTGTTCATTTCCCTCTTGATCAATTTCACACCCATGTCTCCACTGAAGAACATGAACATCTGAAAAGGACAGAAAACTAAGTATTTTTCAGATAATAACAATATAATATTGTAATATTATATTGTGCATATATTATATTATACGTATGTGCAGGTGAATATTATACATATATGCAGGTTAGGGGTGGAACGGTACACAAGTCACGGTTCGGTTCAGACATCACGGTTCAGTACGAGTTCGGTACAATGGAGGGAAAAGCACAACAAAAATGCAGAAGGCACATTTTTTTATTGTTAACACTCATTATTTTTTAAATACTTTTTCCAGACTTTGTGCAGTTGAGTTCTGTTGACAACTATGCGTCGCTCAACATACATCACTTACTGCGTTTCTCTGATTGGTTGTAGGTCTATCCAATTTAGTGCAGTTGTTGTTTTTTCCTGGTTCGGTTAAGACACGTCTCATAATCAAAGCCCTATGGAGCAGTATCAGACTCATAATCTGGCTAGAATATGAGTATGACGAAATCAGGCTAGTATAAAGTGTTTTAATTCTACAATATATGGTGTAAAAACGTCTAATTGCTGCCCTCTTCAGGTTGAAGGGTGGCTACTGCAGTTGAATTTTCCTATTGGATGTTTGCGGTGGTTCGTGACGTAAGCGGTGCGAGGTGACATAAGCAGGTTCTAGCTCACCACGCCCTTGGTACTATAAAAACCATCTCGATTCGTCAAAACCACTGTAGCGAGTCAGGAGTTGGAATTGCGAGTATTGAAAACGGTCAGGATAGAGTTTCGGTTCGTCCCCTCTATCTCAGCTGGGCTCCGCCCACTTTTCCAGCATTTTTCAAATATTGCCAGTGGGTGGAGTCAGGCTCTGACCAGGGGTTTAGTTGCCCTTTAATTATTGTAACTGACTGGGGAACCGAAGTCTTACCAAACTTCTTAAATAACTATCTTAAAAGGGTCATATAATGGTACATGCACTTTTACAAGTTGATTGTACTGAAATGTGTGTTGGCAGTGCCTGTACACAACCATCATATAATGATAAAAATCCATCCAGTGTTTTTGTTTTAATCTCCTTATATGTTTTTCCGTCTCAAATCGAGCCTTTCGACCGTGTGACGTCAACGCTTCACGATGAATGTGGCTAATGTTTACACTCAGGGAACATTATGGCATGTTTTCTATGTACGACGTTCTCAATATATTTCATAATCCCACGTTTATAATGAACAACTCGTTATGGTTATTGTGTTATTACAAAACTGAGAACATACATCAGTAAAAACATAGCGTTCGTACATCTCACTAAGTTACTCAAACGTTACCCTGCCAGTACAAAGATAGATCAAAGTGACATTATGTTATAGTCTGGTAAAAACCAGACCCTTTTCAGTTGAAACTGAGTTAGGGTCTGGCAAAGCTCCATAGACAAATTCATTTCCAAAGGGGCGTCACCAACGGACGTCCCTCAAATGCCTCTTGGCGCAATTGGATAGACCTAAAACCAATCAGAGCGATGAAGGATTTGACGTATGCAGAGGGCTCTGGCTAAGACAGTCCATGGCTAAGACCCACCCATTCGTTTAATATTGACCAACGGGGCTCGTTGTTATGGGAAGGAGGAGGTGGAAACCGGCGAACATTCACACATTTTAATGACGAAATAAAACAAATACAAAGTCCCTCACGGTCGACTGCCGCCCCACATAATAAAACAAAACATCAAATAAAATTCAGGCCTGTCCTCTCTCGATCTTCACCGTCGTCGCTCCTCCTTTTATGCTTCCACTCCTCCGTGAGAGATGCGAGACCGGCCTCACTCACGCCGTTCTCTCACGTCCCTCGGCCTCGATCGTCCTGCTCGCCACACTGGTATATCAGTCTTTTGCCGAATCCAGTCGGTAAGACAGCGATAACATATTTTTTAGACATGAAGGCTTTGAGTGTTGTTCTTTGCTTTGGTTATAACAAAAAGGAATTTTTTAAATCGCTTAAAACAGACGCGATAGCTGATTCGAATGAGTGATGTTTGACGGCGGCATCCATCTTTGTAATGTAGGCTTCAAAATCCCAGCGCTGTCGCTATCATGTAAAGCCCGCCCCAACGCTTCTGATTGGTGGCGGATTGGAAATGGACTTGAATGAGCTCTTTGCCAGACTAACTTTCAGAGCAAATCTAAATTTGCCGGAAGTTGTCTGGGTTTTCCCAGGCTAATTATGTTAACCAACCATTAAGAAACGTCGAACTTCTTTGCGGCCGTCATCTTGTTCCAGGTCCGACTCCGGTTCAAACTGATACGGTTGCACAGATGTATCCTAAGAGACTCCCGCTGCCACTCTTTCTCCAAAATATACCCTCAACTGTTGTAAAGGCAACACTCCACGTGCATTGTGTCAAAACGCCCACAGAACAGAGGGGCGGAGTCAGCGAAGCTCATTATCATTTAAAGGCATATGCACTGAAACGGCGTGCTGAACACAGAGCTGTTTTTGACCAGGTAAAATGATTGTTTTCTTACAATACTAGTGAGAATTTTTAATTAAAGTATATTACAAACTTTTCATTTAGACCCTAAAGAATCAAATTAACTTGTATGAAAATGGCATTATATGACCCCTTTAAATTGGCCGGCGGGTCCTCTAACTCGTGTGGGTCAGTACCACTCGCCATAATCGTCTTTAGTGCTGCTATCTCTGACTCACTCATTGGACCGTTGTCGAGTCGATCTAACAAAATACTGTCTAAGGCGGGGCTACAGATTATGTGTCCCTAAAGAACCCATGCATCTAACAGTAGTTCCGCATTACATTAATTAATTTGCATGCAAGTTTTATTTATAGCGTGTATTCTCCGTGTAAATTCATGCACCGAACCGTGATGCCCGTACTGTTTCAGTTCAGTACGAATACATGTACCGTTCCACCCCTAATGCAGGTTAATATGTATCAGTGTTCCTCACCTGAATCATTGTGTCTCATACGCTCCATCAGAATTTTGACATTCACATTAAACCACTGTTCTTTGCTCTTTCTTGACTGGGTGCCTTTTTCCCAGTAATCCTCCTGCATTTTCTCTTTCATCCATTTCTGTGTGGGAATCTTTCTCTTGTCCTTGCTATTGTAATAGTCAATCTGTCTGTCATCTAGAAGACCCATAGCTGTGAAATCATAGATGCCTGGAAGTTCGACAGGTTTGGACAAGGCAGTGTAAATGTAGTACAGGGAGTGTTTGTCTGCAACACAAAGGAATAAAATAGACTTTGCATAAAACAAGCATATGTGGTAAAATTGGTTTGTGAAGAGAACAGATCAAATAAGCGGTGGGCTAGGCATATACGCAGAACAGTCTCAAAACATTTCAGTTTCAGCCAGACTAAATAGACTCCATCTATTGTAAAAAAAATAAAACAACGTATTATTAGGCCATTTAACGTTTATCAAAATTTGTGCAACCAAAAAACAATCCTACCTGGAACTGAAATGGTTTCACTATTTTCAGGTTACTCTTTGAGAATTTCCGTATATCCAGATTGTATTCAGTTAAAAAAATGTTTATAAAATAATTTGAAGTGGCTAATTCTGGTATATTGATTTTATGATCCGTAATAATTTGGCCGCTGCCATGTTGATCAATGTCAAATTTGAGAAAGTAAGCTTTTTTGATATGACAAAACTCATAGCCTATCAAAATTATTCCTACGCCATATAACGCTTTGCGCGAATTACGGGTGTAACTTCCGTTAAGCTGTAAACAATCAGTGACAGACTAGGCTAGCTCTATGGACACAATAATATATTTTTAAAATGTGTACAATGACATTACATTATTCTACTCACCCTTCGACCATTGAACATTAAAAGGACATTTAAAAGTGTGAAAGCATCAACAAGGTAGTTTCAACAGACCATGAATAACCCCCAAAAGCGCAAATATTTCTACAGCAAAATTGGAGAGTTAAATATCACTGCGGTATATCACCGTCTGTATTATGTAATTGGTTATTAAATGGCTTATCTTAAATTAACCCGTTGAGAACAGACCACAAATGTGCAGTAGGCTATGTTGACCTTTTTCATACTATTACAGCGGAATGCAAAAAAAAAAAAAAAGAAAATAATCATGAGGAAAAGAATGGAGAGACTGAAAAGAGCTTTTGCCAAAGATATTCTTGTAATAACGTCACGTTAAAATACCTAGTGTTACGATATTCTCATGTTATTCTTAAATAAAACATGAAATTAAACTGATAGCTCGTTGGGTCAAACTGAGAGATAAGCTTTATTTGTAGGGCAACCTTATGATTTGAGTTTCAGTGAATGGAAGTTCTTACTTGTTTGAAGTGAAGGCGAAGTATTACAAAGAAAAAACAAAGCAAAGCAAAGCAAAGCAAACTCTTTGTCGCTGTCACAGTCCTCGTCTGCACCTGTCTGTCTTTGTCTCTGCACTACACTACCCAGAATCCTCCTCGTTTCCACACCTGTATTCACTCCCTCACTTACCAGCCTGTCCCTCGTTATCATCATCAGTGTCACCTGTTTTCACCTTGTTATGTTTGATTCCTGCTTGTATTTAGCCTGTTTCTGTTCAGTCTGTCCTTGTCGGTCGTTGTATATGTTACCTGATGTTTTGTATCTTCTGCCCGCCTGTAACCGTTTGATTTTGGATTCTATTGAGTAAATGTTAGTGATGGGCAGATCGAGGCTTCGTGAAGCAATGAAACAGTTGAAGCAAATGTGCCATTTTGTTTCGAGGCTTCGAATCAATCCGAAACCCGTCTCCACGGTGACACCTAGTGGTCACTTGCAGGTGTTGATCTCAAACAACCTTTACAAAGAGCTCATCAAAAATGTGTTGTGTTTTTTTTTTTATTATTGTATTTTTGTAATATATGAAGCTTGTAACCAGTAGTCTCTTCACATTGCATAATGTGATTTTGGTCATGAAAAATGAATATTAATAAAAATAAATCAAGCCACAATGTCTCACTTTCTTATAGATTTTTATTCAAAAATATTAATTTCTCTGCTGTTGAAGGACTCAGCCTACTTCTTTTTTTTACAGATAATTTCTCCAGCCTTTGAAAAAATTCTCTCACAAGGGACACTTGTTGCTGGCATATGCAATGGCACTTATTGCAATGCATACAAAGATATTTTTATAGCTAGGACATACAAATGAGGAAAGATTACTGCTCTCTCTTTCCAGTAAGTTAGCTTTCCATATTACCTTGCTTAGATGGCCCAGCAGTGTCAGTAGCAGGCCTTGGTACAGGGGGAACACTACCATCCTCTGCACCCTGCAGAATGGCAGGATGAGTGCTCCTCAAATGGCGCATCATGGATGATGTATTGTTGCAGTAGGCGAGCTGCCGATCACAATACACACATCTCACTTTATTTGGGGTTTCCAAATGGAAATGCTCCCACACCACAGATCTACGGCATCTCTTCTGTGGAGCCTCCATTTCTTTCTATCTATCTATCTATCTATCTATCTATCTATCTATCTATCTATCTATCTATCTATCTATCTTATCTATCTATCTATCTATCTATCTATCTATCTATCTATATGTATCTATATATTAATTATTTATTATATATCTATATGTATCTATATATTAGCCTAGCTATCTAATAATCTATATGTATCTGTAATATGTATCTATCTATTAATCTATTAATATATATATATATATATATATATATATATATATATATATATATATATATATATATATATATATATATATATATATTTCTATCAATGCATCTATTAATGTGTCACTGTATGTACTCTGTGTGTCTCTAAGTCAATGTGTAAATGTAAATTAAATCCTAAATATAACTAAACAAATCCCACTATAAATGTCACTATATCACCAAAAATCCGCTATCTCAAAACCAAACTCCTCTCACAAAAACCCACGATATGAAAATGCGTTAACATAACTTTTATACTGTGTGATTGTGTGATTTGTTCCCGAATCGACCAATCAATGAAACCCCGATTCGGCGGAGCACGCCACCTGATGAAACACTTAGAAGCTTCATTTAGCTGTTGTCACGTGACGTGGGTGTTTTGAATCACGCTTCGAATCAGTGTTTCGAATCATCTTTGCTTCGGGATCTCGCAAAGCTTCGAAACGTCTGTTTCGCGCCAGCCATCCTTAGTAAATGTTGGAATTGGAACTTTCTGACTCAGCCTGCCTTCTTCTACCCACACCACACCCGTGACAGAACGACCGACCAAGTAAAGAGTCAGCATGGGAATTTTCCTCACCCCGGTTGACCCAGCTCACTCTCCATTCCCCCCAGCCGATCGTCTGGTCCATTTTTTCCAGGATGGCTGCCAGATTGAGGAATATGTGGCTAAATACCTCGAAATTTCTCACCTCGTGGACTGGGCTGATGGTGTTTTAAAAACCGTATTCTGGTGTGGACTGGATGAATCTTTATACCAACAGGCTCCAGCGGCGGCTATCCCAGGCTCGTTTGCCCAGTAACTGGACCATGTGCTGTGGTTGAGTGGCTCAACCTTCACCGTAGGTGAGGTTGATGACATCGCCACTCAACCACAATCTCCAGCCATCTCCACCACTCCAAACATATAGCCTTCACCGCTCGTCCCGTCCAGCCCAGTCAAGCCTTCACCGCTGGTCCCGTCCAGCCCAGTCAAGCCTTCACCGCTGGTCCCGTCCAGCCCAGTCAAGCCTTCACCGCTGGTCCCATCCAGCCCAGTCAAGCCTTCACCGCTGGTCCCGTCCAGCCCAGTCAAGCCTTCACCGCTGGTCCCGTCCAGCCCAGTCAAGCCTTCACCGCTGGTCCCGTCCAGCCCAGTCAAGCCTTCACCGCTGGTCCCGTCCAGCCCAGTCAAGCCTTCACCGCTGGTCCCGTCCAGCCCAGTCAAGCCTTCACCGCTGGTCCCGTCCAGCCCAGTCAAGCCTTCACCGCTGGTCCCGTCCAGCCCAGTCAAGCCTTCACCGCTGGTCCCGTCCAGCCACGTCCAGCCAGAGCTTCACGTCAGCCACGTCCAGCCAGAGACCGCCGTCCAGCCAGAGACCGCCGTCCAGCCAGAGACCGCCGTCCAGCCAGAGACCGCCGTCCAGCCAGAGACCGCCGTCCAGCCAGAGACCGCCGTCCAGCCAGAGACTTCTTCCCCGCTGGTCCCGTCCAGCCCTGCCGAGCCCTCACCGCTGGTCCCGTCCAGCCCTGCCGAGCCCTCACCGCTGGTCCACGTCAGTCACGTCCCGTCTGCCCAGCCAGAGACTGTGTACGTCACGTCTGCCCAGCCTGTCCCAGAGCCTGTCCCTCATCCAGTCACTCTCCCCAATAATTTTTTTGGGGGGGGCCATAGGGGTCCCGAGGGGGTCTCACCGCCGTGGCCACCCGAAGGGGTCTCACCGCCGTGACCACCCGAAGGGGTCTCACCGCCGTGGCCACCCGAAGGGGTCTCACCGCCGTGGCCACGCCCTCAGCCTGCTCCGCCCTGGCCACGCCCTCAGCCTGCTCCGCCCTGGCCACGCCCACGTCCTGCTCTGCCATGGCCGCCTGATCCATCCTGGAGTCCGTCCTCCTGCACCCGATCCGCCTCCCCGTCACGGACTCCAGGATGCCCACCCTCCCACCCCTGTTCCACGGCGTGAGGCCACGCCTACCGGGAGGGGGGAGTAATGTCACAGTCCTCGTCTGCACCTGTCTGTCTTTGTCTCTGCACTACACTACCCAGAATCCTCCTCGTTTCCACAGCTGTATTCACTCCCTCACTTACCAGCCTGTCCCTCGTTATCATCATCAGTGTCACCTGTTTTCACCTTGTTATGTTTTGATTCCTGCTTGTATTTAGCCTGTTTCTGTTCAGTCTGTCCTTGTCGGTCGTTGTATATGTTACCTGATGTTTTGTATCTTCTGCCCGCCTGTAACCGTTTGATTTTGGATTCTATTGAGTAAATGTTGGAATTGGAACTTTCTGACTCAGCCTGCCTTCTTCTACCCACACCACACCCGTGACAGTCGCGACACCCGTGTCCATGATTATACTTTTGATTAGGCTATCTAATTCCGCTGTTTACTGGTGTCGGTCTGAACTCAAAACTTTCAACGACAGTAATCTGGCTGCAGAAAATGGCGGCAGTGATGGGCGATTTGATTCAAAACACTGCGTCATTATGGCGGCAAATCAATAGGCTTGTTTGAGATGAGCAAAATCTGCGCAGAACAGATCACCGGTGATCACCGTGAGATGCATGCCGTGATGGAAATGTGTCCGAGTGTCGCCTTGCTCTGATGTCATGCTGACTTATGTCAAAAAACTCTCGCGACCGCAAGGCGCACGTGTCGGATTCTGCAGTCGCATGCAGTTGCTCGCTTCTTCTCCTTCTCTTAGTTAATGGCGGATTGCAAACAACTTAACTTCTTAAGCCAGGTTCTGGCTTCTCAAGTTAAGATACAGTACACATCATTAATTATAGCTTCAAAATGCCTTTTCAGAATTTGCTACTGAATACAGAGAAACAATATTAAATCCAGCAAATTATTAAACCCAGCAAAGCTATTACAACATTATATAATGATCTTAATCATCTAACTTTTTGTAAGCTAATAACTTAAGAGAAAGTATGAGGCAAGAAATACACAGCATAAATGATTAAACACCATCTGCACATAACATATCTTAAAAAAATTAAATGCATTCATGCTGCCAGATCACTTTTTACATTTAATAGAAAATATAATGAACCACTCAAAATTGAACTAATAGTAATACAGAGGATGAAAACAAAAAGCTTACACAACAACTCTTCTTTATTGATATAAACAAGTAATTTATCTTTCATCCAATGCCCTTGTTATATTTACAACTTTAATGGACACTTTTTACATTCTGAGGTTCTCAGATCCACTTTAATTTTGGTTGGTGATTTTTTGGTTTGGTGGTAAATGGGGTCGGTCTAGTGGTAGTGGTGAACTACAGCAAATATGACTTTTTCTCCAATTTATTTTTGATATTTTAAGCCAATCACTAACTTTTAAATATAAAATAAAAATATATAAGAATTTTGGTAGATTTACAATGCTAATAACCATGGAAATGTGTCATTACAGTCTGTAAATATCTCTTAAAGTAACATTAAGTATTTTTTCCTCTTCGGTCATCCTACTGGTTGGAAACGAAATTGTCCATTGCCGCTGTCGTAAATAATTTAGTCTACCGTCGCACGCACGCTCGCTGTTTACCCAGCACCGGCTTTAGAACGAACGATGTCCACAGACAAGGTAGAGTATGTTACATGATTTCATGAAAGGATGATGTATTGCGACATCAGAAACAAAGAAAAACTAAATAATGACTATTGTAGCGCTTGACGTAAAGCAGTCGAGTTTGTAGTTCTTTTTTGTGCATGGGTTACTACCCGAAACGAAAAAAGTTACATAGTGCCAGTAAAAGCGATACAGACCCCGCCAGGCTATGGCAGACGAGTCAGTTAACTTATTTTAAGTCGATGTACCATCACAAGGGTCTTGGAAATATATTATGAAGGTTGGAAAACTACTTAGTGTTACTTTAACAACACAATGCAATCACTAGTAATACTTTCTGTTAAAAAAATATCTGGTAAGAATATATTCTATATTAACAATGCATTAAATCACATTACACATTAATTAACCACAATAAATAAAACAAATTAAGTGATGTCTCAAGTCAAGTGAATTACACGTCATTGGACAGGCGTCCAATCACAACTGACTTCCGGAAAAGGGGAGTCCCGCCCCTCGACTGTCAAAAATAAAATTGTTCGAGTGAGCAAGAGCAGATCAACCGCGAGAGCGTGTGGAATGATCATTCGCGCGCGAGGGCTTGTATTGCGTGCAGAGGAGATGTCATGAGCGCGCGCAGGGTATGAATGAGCTCACGAGTCCCCATTTCCTCGCGTGTGGATCTGTTATCCTCTCGCGAAAGTCATTTACCGCACACGCCAGCATCAGTTGTGCGCTCGGTTCTTATTGACATTAGCTGTGTCCCAATGTGAAGCCTGTATCCTTCGAATGACGCACCATGTAGCCTTCGTAGGATATTCTAATTGTGCAACCAGGTGTTCCCGATTACTACTCCTGGCGCCAAGCAACAGTGCGAGAGTACAGCTGCCATTCGGATCATTCATTTGTTTATAATATATGCCGCTTTTCCACTGCATGGTACGGTTCGCTTCGCTTCGCTTTTCCACTGCGTGGTACGACTCGACTCGGTACAGCACGGTTCGGTTCGCTTTTTTTTTCGGTTGCTTTTCCACTGCAGTTAGTACCCCTTCAAAGTGGGTGGGACTGATCGTTATTTGCGCCGCCTCTACTGCCATTACATCATCGTAAACGCGCCACATTTCAAACGCACAACACAGGAACAATGGAGCCTATCGAGGGGATGGTGTTCCTGATTCTCGGCATGTGAATGTTTTTAACTGCAAGACGGAGAAATGTGTTTAAAATGAGGCTGATGGCAGCAAAACAAAATACTGCTAAAAAAAAACAAAAGAGTCTGGGATCTCTTACAACGAAGCGCAGATGACGACATCACCCGGTTTGCCCGACGGCGCACTTGGGTAAGCTAATCTTGTTTAGGGTCTCAATCGCTATATCGTCACAAAGCATATAATGAATTTAGCTGGCAATATTATGTATTAAGAAGTGTAATCTGTGTATTTCAGATGTATCATATTTCGCAAAGCCGCCGCCGCCACAGACCATCTGTTTGGACGTTTAACAGAGCTTCTGAGTGGTGGGATGTGATTGTTCCTGGTTTTACAAACGCAGTGGTTGGAGAACTTTAGAATGTCGGAAGAAACGTTTATCCATTTGTGCAACAAACTGCGCCCTGCGATGGAGCGACAGGACACAAACTTCCGCGTATGTGTACTAGGGGTGTCACGATTCTCCAAATCCTCGATTCGATTCCATTTTCGATTCTAAGGTCACGGTTCGATTCGATTCTCGATTTTTACATTTATTTTTTTTAAGCACAGTTTGCGATGCCATTTTTAGACTAGACTTTTATGTAATATAATATATGACCTTTGTTCGCAATGTACCACACTACATTGTCAAATTTTAAACATTTAACAAAATAATGTTACAATAACTTATATCTTCAGTCAATTAGAAACTTAAGCAAAATAACCTGCCATGCAGTTTCTCTTTTGTAACTGCAGTCTTATTCACAGAAGATGACATTCAAATTCACAACAAAACAAACACGGGTTAACAGATACATATATGTTTTCCTTGCTTTACCTCGGTCTTAAAGTACAAACATGACTGTGAAAAAATTAGTATTTAATTTAGAATTTAATTAAATGCATTTATGATGAAATTACAACATTTTCATGTCATGTTCATTTTGACCACGAACTGTGCGCTGTCGCTTTAACTCGGCGCGTGCAGCAGAAATAGACTCGGTGCGGAAATGAACGACACTCGTCTCATTCGTGGAGGTGGAGAATCAAGTTATTTGTGACATGCAAGATTTATAGATTTATACTGTTCTGAGTCTGCTGTTTTTGTCAATTTAAAGTTTTAATTTAAAAAGTGGAAGAATGGTACACGCGCTGACGCACATACAGTAGCAGAGCCTTTTATACAGTCTATGAGCAGAGCTTGCAAACTGTGGCTTTTTTGAAGCGCGTACTTTGAACGCGAATGTGAACGTTGTCAACATAACTCACTGGAAATCAGAAATACTCCCACTGTCCCACACCGGCGACTTTAGTGAAAGAGGAGGTCAGAAGTCCTGCATCTGCAGCCATGCTATCTTTTGACTGGCTCTAGCCATAGCTCTAGCTGAGATAGAGGACTCGCAGCACTTCAACACGTGTGCTTTTTTCCCCTTTGCAAACCGACTGGACGTGACAGGGGGGCGTGGCAGTATCGACGATTCCGTTTTTGAATTCGATTATCGAGATTGCGACTTAATTTCGATCGATTTCGATTTAAAATCGAAATCGTGACACCCCTAATGTGTACCTCTAAAGAAGAGAGTAGCCATTGCACTGTGGAAGCTTGCAACCGGCTCTGAGTACAGAAGTGTTGGACATCTTTTTGGAGCAAGCATTTCAACTGCGTGTCAGTGTGTTCAGGAGTTCTGTGCTGCAGCAGAGACGTTGTTGGTACCTGAACAACTCCCACAGTGTATTGGTGCTATTGATGGATCACTGTCGCGGGGTCCTCATCCAACCTCCTCACAATAGGGAAAAACACAGGCGTAGTCGAAGAATAGTGAGGTGTTTTATTATGCCGGCCTCCAAAATACAAATGGTGAAGAGAAATAATAATTTAAAAAAAATAACTATTTGAAAAAAAAATTACTTACTATAATAAAGTTATACACAAAACAAACAAACAAACAAACAAACAAACAAAAAAAATCCTCAATAACTCTATTTCTCTTTCCACAAAAAAATTACCAGCCCAGTTACCCTCTCTGTAACCAGACCAAGACTGACTTCACAGGTCCAAAGCTGCAACTCTTAAAGCCATTAGCCCCTCCCACTAGGCTCAACCATCATTTACCTAATACAATCAACACAATGTATTAACTACAGAAAAGGACTTATATCTATTATACTTCAGCATTTTCCACAATAATTATAATAATCTTCACAAACATTTTTCCTTCCCCATACACAGTTACTTGCATCACAAATTATTATTGCAACCCAAAACCCATAATTATGCAGTTCACGTGACCATGAAAGCGTGCGACAATCGCGCTATTTAACAACCGGAAATGTTACACTTCGGGGAAGCAGAGCAAACCCGCGACACATCCCCACACTGTAAGTGTTTATCATGTTCGTTTAAATGTATGTTTACAGAAGAGTAGAACTATCAAGTGTGCACCCTTGACCGCGCTACTTAACAGTAGGAGAAAAGTGCATAATCCCGAAGTTTATGACCAGTTTAATTGAGACTCTAAGGGAACGGGGAATGTATGTGTATGAGGTGTGTGTGTGTGTGTGTGTGTGTGTGTGTGTGTGTGTGTGTGTGTGTGTGTGTGTGTGTGTGTGTGTGTGTGTGTGTGCGTGTGTCACACTCAGTGACGGAGTCACTCCGTCACATCCCCCTCCTCCGGGAGGTTGGCGATGTGCGGCAACCGTGAAAGGTAATCTGCTGCCACATTGGCCTGACCTAGTCAGTGTCGAATGGTAAATCTGAATGGCTGGAGTGAAAGATACCATCGAGTAAGGCGCCTATTGTGGTCCTTCATTGAGTTAATCCAAGTGAGAGCTTGGTGGTCAGTTTCCAGATCAAACTTCCATCCTAGCAAGTAGTACCGTAGGCTCTCCAGTGCCCACTTAACCCTTAGAGGTCGGAAACCGCGTCCACGCGTTTTGCTGGATTTTTTCCTTATCAGTGCAAAAGAGAATCAAATTACTCTGTTGATTTTGATCTTAAATATAAGTGTTGTACATCATTAGATCCTGTTAAGTGTGTATTTTTTTTGTGGATACTCACAATAAAAACAAAGTGTAGTGCTTTTCGTCAAATAAAGAAAAATAAACATGATTCACGTTTTACCTTGTCTCTGTCTGTGAGGTCCGTTCTGAAACGCGTCCGAAACATTAACTGTAACTCTTTCAATACTTGTCACAGAGATACGAGACATGTCTCTTTATGAAGCAGAGATTCTCTTCTTTTAAATGAAGTAATTTATTTTAAAAAAAAATATTTCCAGTTGATGTAATCCGTTTGAAACCAAGGAGAGTTACAGTTTTTTCGCTCTCCCTTCATTATAGATAATTAGGTGAGCCCGCCACACCCCCAGCGCTTTTGACATGGTAAATAGGCGATATGCATCGCACACGCGGCACGCCCCCGATTACTGCATAACAACAGAAGATTCTTCATCAGAGATTCACTGATAGTTCATCGCGTTTTAGGGATGGAAGCACGCTACTCCTTCAGAGGATTTGAAACTCAGACGAACGGTTGCATTTTGAAGAACGAATTGACCCCGAGGATACAAGTTCGGAGTAAGTTGTTTAGTGTTTTATAATTCCTTTTCTGATCATAGAGCTCAAATGCATTTTCAGACTATAGTAAATATTAACTCACAACATTCGTGTATACGCTCGTGTAAACTTTTTAAATAACTGCTTAGGTTGTAATTATTTAGTGAAATATATTGATCTGCAAGTTTTGTTTGAGTTCTCCTGTGGTCTAGTGGTTAGATCGTTTGCCAAGCGTGTCAGAGGTTTATGGGTTCGCATCCGCCATCGATGTAGTTTTTTTTTCTCTCATCAAAACCAAATATTTTCATCAGTGGTTACAGTCTATATCAAACACACACGTATATAGGACACACGTTTGTGTGCATTTTATTTTGTGATTTCACCAGAATGAATAGTGTCCGCAATGGCAATATATTGAAGAGCACGTCCTAAGAGCGAGTGAAGACCGCGCGCGCGCGCCACCACAAGAGACTGTAGTGTATCCATGACACTGATAGCAGGACACGAGCGCTCAGCTTGAGTTCAAAAACAAAACATTTTAGCTCTAGATCTCTTATTTAAGAGCGGACTAAATGAATGCTCTGCTAGTTAACTGGAGATGTTTTATTTGTATTAGGTACAGCCATTCATTGAGTGTATCAGTAAATGCGTGCGGTCTATATGGGCCATAAACAGATACTCGCGGTTACGCGGTCTACCCATCAATAGATGTTTCTCTGTCCATCAACAAATACATTGTGCATCTATAATCATAATTGTCCATCAGTTTACTTTGGATAATGTGCTAAGAGTTTTTTGCTTTTGTTTTGTTGTGTTTACATCGTCACCATCAGTCTTCAGAAATCATTCTGATATACTTTTTTTTTTTTAAATCAATGTTGTAAACAGCTGTGCTGCTTAATTTTTTTTAACCTGTGATAGTTTTTTAGGATTCTTTGAATGCACTTTTTTTTTTATTTATATAACCACTATATAAGCAATATTTTTTGTATATATATTTTTATATAAAAAAAACAAGTTTGGTCTTTTTATTATATTTTTTATTTTTTGAAAGGAAGTGTTTAAGTGATATGAATGACTTTAAGTCTTTATGTTCTTAGGAAAGGAAAATTTTGAATAAATGCTGTTCTTTTTAACTTTTTATTCATCAGTGAATCATTCTTAGTTCAGGCTGCCTCACAGCACCTTGATGGGGCATTAGCACATTGGGGGAGTGTCTTTAGTCTTCCCAGGTGTAAATCACATTAATATTCATGGGCATTAACACTCCCACGAATACAGCAGTAATGACCCAAAAACTGATGTAAGAAATTCAAATCGTTATATTGATCTTTCTGAAAGAGTGGTCAGAATGATTTTCACTTCATTTTGAAGTAAAAATTCTAGCCTACAAGAATAGTAACTCAAAAGTATTGTTTACAACTATTCAGTATGTGTTAAATGGCCTTATTGCGGTGACATTTATTTTCCCAAAACGTACTAACCACGCATATTATTTTTTTTCTATAAAATGCAAACATGTACATCCATTTTGCTCACATATTATTGTAGCAGAGTTTGTGCTGAATACAGCAAATTTTTATGTTGGAAAATGGTATGTTTTAAGTAGCTGAAATAAACACAAATGTCAGGGCATATCAAAACACAGAAAGAGCCCCAAAACAGCTCAGGCCCTTAAGGGTTAATGGCCAAGCCTTCTTTTTCCACCGTAGAATACCGAGTCTCACGTGGCTGCAGTTTCCGGCTTAGGTACAGTATGGGATGTTCATTACCAGGGTCTCCTTGGGCCAAAACTGCTCCAAGGCCGACTGCAGATGCATCAACTTGTACCAAAAATCTTTTCTTGAAATTTGGACTCTTGAGGACAGGGGAGGAGCACAGACAGGTTTTCAATGTGCTGAAGGCGGTTTCACAGTCATCTGTCCAGGTTACTGGGTTCCTCTGGTCCTTCCTGGTAAGGGCTGTGAGGGGTACAGCAATAGTTGCAAACTGGGGCACAAATCGCCTATACCAGCCTGCCAAACCCAGGAAGGACCGGACTTTCTTCTTAGTGCGGGGACGAGGACAGTTCTGGATAGCTTCCACCTTATCCACCTGCGGACGCACTTCTCCTCGCCCTAGTTGGTAACCTAGGTACCGTGTCTCCTGTCGTGCCCACTCACATATGGAGGGGTTGAGCGTCAACCCTGCCTTCTTGATCCTTTCCAGTACCAGTGACAGATGTTGGATATGCTCCTCCCAGGTGTTGCTAAAAATCACCACATCATCGAGGTAAGCTGCGCTACAGTAGTCACAACCCCGAAGGGCCCTGTCCATCAACCTCTGGAAGGTGGCTGGTGCTCCGTGAAGCCCAAATGGCATCACAGTGAAGTGGAAAAGCCGGCACGACTCCTCCAATGGCACCTGCCAGTAACCCTTACACAGATCCAGGGTGGTAATGTATTTGGCAGCACCAATTTTCTCCAGTAAGTCATTGATTCTTGGCATTGGGTAGGCGTCAAACTCTGAGATTGCATTGAGTTTCCTGAAATCAATGCATATGCGGAGAGAGCCATCCTTCTTATAGACGATGACCACTGGGCTGCACCACTCTGAGTTAGAAGGCTCGATCACTCCAAGCTTCAACATCTCTTCTACCTCCTGCTGCAGTTTTTCCACTAGATGTTGTGGCACACGGTAGGGACGTTGGCGGATGGGTCGTCCCTCCTTTAGACGCACAACATGCTCAACTAAGGTGGTTCGTCCCGGAACTGGCTGCAAAGAGCGAAGGAGTCTTTTGGAAGACTTGAAGGAGCTGTGCCGCTTGCTCTGGAGCCAGATGAGCGAGAAGGAGAGGAGCAGTTGCAGTGACAGGTTCCAGTCCAACCTCCTCCTCCACTTCCATGTCCACCTCCCTCACCATCAGAGATTGCTCTGGACCTGGGATTGGACATTCCTTCCACTCTTTCAGTAAGTTTACATGGTAGGTCTGTTTGGGTTTCTTCTTATCAGGGTGATGGACCTCATAGGTGACTGGACCCATCTTACGGAGGATGATATATGGCCCTTGCCATTTTGCCAGGAGTTTGCTGTTGGACGAAGGGAGAAGCAACAGTACTTTTTGGCCAGGTTGGAACTCTCGTTGCCGCGCCTGTTGGTCATACCAGATCTTTTGGCTTTTCTGGGCTGCACGCAGGTTGACCTCTGCTTCCCCCTGTTATCTTGCCAGCCGATCCTTCATCTCTAACACAAACTGCACCACCCCTCTTTCACTTGAAGTGGAGGATGGCACCTCCCAGCCCTTGCGGATCAGATCCAATGGCCCCTGCACATCCCAGCCATATAGCAGCTCAAATGGGGAAAAACCCGTAGATGCCTGGGGAACTTCACGATAGGCAAAGAGCAGAAACGGCAACCAATGGTCCCAATCCTTGCCCGTATCATCCACAAACTTCTGCAGCATCCTCTTCAGTGTTTGGTTGAACCGTTCAACCAGACCTCCGTCTGTGGATGGTAGGGTGTGGTTTTGATTGCTGAGATACCCAGTTGTTTGTGGAATAGTTGCATCAAGTTAGGGGTGAAATTAGTTCCCTGGTCCATCAGAATCTCATCCGGTATCCCCACCCTGGAAAACAGTTGTACCAAAGCACGCAGAACAGTGGGAGCAGTAATGGTGCGCAGGGGAAAGGCCTCAGGGAAACGTGTAGCATAGCCACACACCACCAAGATATACTGATGGCCCCCGCTACTTTTCACCAGAGGGCCCACAATGTCCATGGCAATTCTGCGGAATGGAGTGGCAATAACCGGAAGTGGTTGCAGGCAGGCTCTGTCCGACTTACGGGGAATACTGGTTTTCTGACATGTGGGCCAGGTGGTGCAATATTTCTGAGTGTCTGTGTACATGGAGGGCCAATAAAAACGCTTACTAATGCGAAGATAGGTTTTATGGCGGCCAAGATGCCCTGCCCATGGAAGTGTGTGTGCCAAGTGCAGGACCAGAGATCTACAGCTAGCAGGAACTACTAAACGTCTATGGTCATCATCAACTGCATACAAAACATCGTTATCAACAATGAACCGCTCCTTTCCCACACAATTCCCATTTGTACCTTCTTCTACCTTAGCAAATAACGGTTTCAAAGTTTCATCCCCCATCTGCAGTTCAGAAACATTTTCAGGTACTTCCCACATTTTATCTGACAGCAAATATTATAAAAAGAATATTTTCCCATATTCTGATGGCCTTAGCTGCTTCTCAAAGCGACGTTGTCGGCGGGATTTTCTTTCCCCTTTGGTGTCACCCTCCCACAGTCTACTATCCAAGTCTGGGAGTGGTTGGACACCAGTTTTCGCCAGGGCTCGAGTAATCACAGGGCAAGACACATTCAAATCAACCTCTCCTTCCTCCCCACAGTCAATTTCCCCTGGCAGTTCAGTTTCCTGTAATAAGTCCATAAGTACCGGTAAATCCCAACCCAGAATGGCATCTACAGGCAAGTGTTCAACCACCCCAACAGTCAACAGGTAATGCTGTTCATCAATGGTAACAGTTAAATCTGCTTTGGGATAAGGGTGCTTATCCCCATGAACCCACAAAATGTCTGTTTGTCTACTGTAGTCCACACTGCCTACTGGTACCCAACTATACTTAACCAGAGACATAAAGCTCTCAGTGTCTAATAGTGCAGTAACCTGCTGTCCATTAATAGTCACAGTTTTATAGCGCTGAACTCTCGCTTCCTTATCCCCGACAGGCCCTCTTTCAGGCCGGGGTGCATAGCAAGCGTCGGTGACCTTAGCTTTGCGTATGGGGCACACAGAAGCTTTATGGCCTGGCTGCTGGCAATAAAAACAAACAAGTTCCTTACTGGATGTTCGTTGATTTGGTACCGCTCTGGAATTACCCGGAAAGTCCTGGCTATCTTCTCACTTTATAGACCTTGGCTGGGGTGGCTGGAATGCTGGTCGATGGGCTGCACCGGTGGGTCGAGTAGCTGGTCCTCCTCTCCTGGCGTTGAGGTACTGTAAGGCCAGCCTGGCCGCTGTAAGGCCCTCCACTGGCTCATGCTCCTTCACCCATGTCCTCACCTCGATAGGAAGTACCCGAAGTAACTGCTCCAAGATGATAGCCTCACCAATCTCCTCCTTTGTGTGCTGCTCTGGCCGAATCCAGCGCGGGTAGAGGCCCTTAAGGCGGTGGTAGGTCTCGGTGGGGTTCTCTCCAGATGGTATCATCGTTGATCGGAATCGTTGCCGGTACGTCTCTGGGGAGATGTCAAACTTGATCAGCAGCACTGCCTTCTGGTCTGTATAGCAGTGGGCTTGCTCCTCATTCATTGCAGTGTAGGCCTCCAATGCCTTTCCAGACAGCAGGGGAACAAGTCTGCATGCCCATTCACTCTCTGGCCATTTCCACGTTTTGGCAATGCGTTCAAAATGTAACAAATAATTTTCAATGTCCTCATCCATATGATATGGCGGAATTTTTGGCTCACTATAATGTCTCCATTCTGACCTTGGCTGGTCATCTCTGCCGCTTGAGTCATTGAATTGGAGAGGGGCTCCCTCCAAAGATATATCACGTTGCCCCCGCCGGGGTGCGGGTGTAGGAAGTTCCAGCCTGGGACTACTTGCTGTCACTGTACTTGGGGTTGCTGCCACAACTGGCCGGTTGATAGCAGGAAGTGTCTGGGCAGGTGCTCTACTTGGCCAGGTGGAAGGTTGAGAAACCTGGTGAATTAATGCAAGAGAGGCCCTCAGCCCTCTGAGCTCTGCCAACAGCCCCTACTCTCTTCTTTGTTGGGCTGCCAAGAAGTCTCTCATCATTGTATGTAATCCATCGCCTGATCCACTTGTTGTTGGTGGGGTGGAACGTGCTGCTGGAACATTCCAGAAACTTCCCTCCTCCTCACCTTCCTCTGATGACGACGCCAATGAAGGTACTGTCTCCCAAGCCGGGTCTACATTGCCGGTTGCCATCCCTTCCAGCTGTCCCTAGCGCTGGGACCGCAGCCCTGTGCGCTGCCTTGGAGGGCGAGATACCTTTCTCCGACTAGCCATCCCACTTCTGACACCATATGTCGTGGGGTCCTCATCCAACCTCCTCACAATAGGGAAAAACACAGGCGTAGTCGAAGAATAGTTATGCCGGCCTCCAAAATACAAATGGTGAAGAGAAATAATAATTTAAAAATTAAAGCTGCAAGCAGCATTTAGCGGTGTTCAAGCTGTTAAGGCCTTTAAGATTTTTAAGCACACAAGCATCAAAAGACATTAAGTTTTATGTAGCAAGCATTTAACCACTGACATCATAGATGGAATAGACCATGTTTTAGCATGATTTACTATGATATACCACATTTAGTGTGATTTTTCATGATTTACCATGTTCCAGTATGATTTACCATGAATCTAGCATGATTTACCATAGATTACCATGATATACCACATTCTAGAATGATTTACCAGGATTCTAGCATTATTTGCCTTATTTACTATGATTTACCATGTTTCTAGCTTTATTTACCATGATTTACCACGTGGCTAGCCATTATGTGAAGCATCAGAACAAATGAAGTGATAATCTCTGACAAAATAACATTTTGTTATAATAGTAATAGTTTTACAAGAGATTTTTAAGAGTCTAAATATATGAATGCACATGTGAAAAGACTGTTAATAAGTAAAATGGCCAGCAGATGGCAGTAGAAGACCACTTATTGGCTCACTTTCATTTTGATCTACTTGGTTTCACCAGTATTCACTAAAGCAAACCAGTTTTTCCATGTTAACTCCATTATGCATGCTTACACACACACACACACACACACACACACACACACACACACACACACACACACACACACACACACACACACACACACACACACACACACACACACACGTTGTACAGGCAATTTACCATATTGTTTTAAAGCTTTTTAACAGTTATAGCGCCACCTATTGTCCGATCTCCATGAAACTGTGCATGCTTCTTCAACATGTTATGACACATATGCTCACCAATTTTTGTGAAGTTCTGAGTTTTTATTTATGATTTATAGGCGTTTGAGTGTATTTTGACACGCCCATTTTCTAAATGACCCTGTTATAGCAAACCAAAGGGCAAAGTTCAACTTTTTTTTGATAATTATTGACCTAGAGAGTCCAGAGAATTGTACTGCACTGATTTTGAGCATTATGATATAAAGATTATATGATTATAGATGGAACACACCATTTACAGCCAATACATTCAATTTACCATAGGAAATACATAGTTTTAAAGCTTTTCAACAGTTATAGCGCCACCTATTATCCGATCACCATGAAACTTTGCATGCTTCTTCACGATGGTATGACACATATGCTCATCAATTTTTGTGAAGTTCTGAGTTTTTATTTATGATTTATAGGCTTTTGAGTGTATTTTGACACGCCCATCTTCAAAACGCCCCTGTTATAGCCATGTGCAAAATGCAAAAGTTCAACTTTTTTTTGATAATTATTGATCTACAGAGTCCAGAGAATTGTCCTAGACTGGTCTGGTTTTGATCGGGCGAAAAACCAGGGACTAGTTCGCAAAAGTAGGTTTTTAACATTTTCGTGAATATTTAATGAACGATTTGATTGACAGTAATGGTTCCAGAGGCAAAGTTGTTATGGCCAACCAAATCCAGAATTTCAACATTTTTTCGATAATTATTGATATTCAGACTCCAGAGAACATTTCTGCACTGGTCTGGTTCCGATTGGGCAAAAAACCAGGGACTAGTTCGCAAAAGTAGGTTTTGAACAAAATTGGCCATAACAATTTTTTTTTTGCATGCTTCTTCACGATGGTATGACACATATGCTCATCAATTTTTGTGAAGTTCTGAGTTTTTATTTATGATTTATAGGCTTTTGAGTGTATTTTGACACGCCCATCTTCAAAACGCCCCTGTTATAGCCATGTGCAAAATGCAAAAGTTCAACTTTTTTTTGATAATTATTGATCTACAGAGTCCAGAGAATTGTCCTAGACTGGTCTGGTTTTGATCGGGCGAAAAACCAGGGACTAGTTCGCAAAAGTAGGTTTTTAACATATTCGTGAATATTTAATGAACGATTTGATTGACAGTAATGGTTCCAGAGGCAAAGTTGTTCAGCATGAGGAGATCTATCAAATGATATGCATTTTGGGGGAATGTGTGAAACACCACGTGATTACAGAGCCATAAAACTCGTTAGCGCCAACTAGTGGCCGATTTCTTTCAAAACTCTTACAGACCTCTTGGGCCATGAGTCGAACATGCCCATCGAGTTTCGTTCCGATCGGCCTCCGTTAACCTTGTTTAATAGGTGCTTAAATTTCATTGGTCGATGGCGGCCATGTTTTTTTAGATAATCCAATATCCTTTTACACATACATGGCACCTTGGTCCAAGACACTGCATACCAAATTTCAAGTCAATTGGACTAACGGTCAGGTGGCCACACCCCTTTTTATGTTTTTTTAATGTTATAGCGCCACCTAGTGTTCGATCGTCGCGATTTTTTTAATGTGACCTCAAAATGATCTCATGCATATGTGTACCAAGTTTGGTGAACCTACCTCATTTACTTCTGGAGTTATAGCCAATTTAGTAAAATAGGCTCCTCCCACAACGTTCTTTTTGTGCCCCCTAGCGCCCGGAAATCGAAATTTCAACATTTTTTCGATAATTATTGATATTCAGACTCCAGAGAACATTTCTGCACTGGTCTGGTTCCGATTGGGCAAAAAACCAGGGACTACTTTGCAAAAGTAGGTTTTGAACAAAATTGGCCATAACAAATTCGAAATCCGAGATATATACATCTTGTTCGTCTTGAGCCAGGGATTACAGTGGTGTAAAAAGCTTGATTCTAAGTCAAACGGTCTAGGAGTTATGAGCAATTTAGTACTTTTGGTTGCTGTAGCGCCACCTATGGGCCAAACGGGGTCATACTCTGATAGGTTGTCCCCATATTTGAGGCCTACCATCTGGCCGAGTTTCAAGTCTCTAGGCCTTACGGTTTGGGCTGCACGATGCGTTTTAGGTTTTTTTTTTTTTTCAAATAGCAAATACAATAGTTTTTCAGCACTAAAGTGCTTGAACACCTAATAACAATGAGACATTTTTGACGGTTATAGCGCCACCTTTTGTCCAATCTCCATGAAACTCTGCATGCTCCTTCAGCATGGTATGACACATATGCTCATCAATTTATATATATATATATATATATTATATATATATATATATATATATATATATATATATATATATATATATATATATATATATATATATATATATATTACGTTTGAGCTTATATATCTCAATATTATTAACGGTCTGATTAATTCTGAGTCTTGAACTGTAAACTCTTTGTAACCCACACACGGTTACTGAAGTGCAAACCCTCTAATTCACGTGGGGGTGGGGCGTACACTCCAGGGAGTTTTGAAAAAAATCACGCCTTTCTTCCGTTGAAGACATTGTCTGAACTCATCGACTGGTTGAAAGCTGTGAGAGAGAAAGAGAAATCGCACACCTTTGCGTTCTCCTAAAGATATCTCCGATTGGTTTTTTAGAGAGGAATGAGTCATCCGAATCTGACCTACGGTCAGTGGCGAGCCAACCAAAGAAACCATTGAGCGGACCGAGAACCTGCCGTGGCCAGCCGTGGCATCTGCGGAACCATCTTCATCTTGTGCCTTCTTTACATGCAGATAAGAACATATAAACCTACCCGGGTAGTGAAACGACCATACGTACTTTGAGGAACACACACAAACACCAAACACTTTCATGGACTCTTTCTTTTGTTTGAAATTGTTTATTTTGGGGTTCATTGTGCGAATGTGCACTCAGGGAGCCGGCTTAGGTAGGCAGGGAATGTAAATAACTGTCATTAACTTGTACAATACATCTCTTGATCTTTACCTCTGTTGTATTCTCTTTTCTGCTAACATTTCTATCGTTTCAGGCTCCGTAGTCGTACCTGGAAATCTGATATTGGCCCAGTTTGATCCATAGCTAATAAAATTAGTCGTCAAGTATACTTACGAAACCGTATCAGGGTTACATCTTACTTCTAGACTTGGCTTTCTTAATGTATGTTGGTTATGTCTCCATTCAGACTATATTCAAGTGGGGCATACATGACACCCAGAATAAAAAGGTTGCTGCTCATAAGTCACAGCAACCCCTTTTTATTTAGGGTGTCATTTATGCCCCACTTGAATATAGTCTATTCTGAATGGAGACATAACCAACACATTGGTTATGTGTTGACCCTCACATTGTCGGGTCAGACGACACGCACCTGATCACCCCAGTGGAGCCGGTTCGTATGGGTCCGCCTGGAGGACCAGCTGCTGTAAAGACCAAATTGGGCTGGACTATTCAGGGCCCAACCAAAATCCTCGGATATCATCTCCAGCCACAGCAGTGTTTGCATATCCACCTTTTTCTTCGCCTGTTCTATTTCCCATGATTCAAAGCGGGTTCAACTGACTAAACGGTTTTCTACTTCCGTTTGAAAGGTTTGTTTACATAGAATGCTAGCACTCTAGTCGAGACATTAGAAAAATATCAGTCTACACATGCGTTTTATATTTAATATGAGCAAAATACATATGTGACATGACACAACAAATCTTTAACTTTTAGGTGGCAATTACACTGCGCAAAACAAAAGTAATACTAACCGGATAAAGAAGGGTCGGCCTCCACAGAACATAAAATATATTTTATTTTATTTGCCGTGTTCACATTTATGAGGGAAACATTTTTTACGGACGTGATAGTTTTATAGACATGATCGCTCTGAAAGCGACTTTAAAACTTTCACAGAGACCTCAAACAGAAGCACAAAGCCTTTCTTTAAAGTGAATTTCGTTTTTTATTAATTGTATCTTAATTTTAATCAATGTTTCATCAACCAATTGCCTGGATTTAATAAATAAGTAGTAAACATAGTAGAAACTAGATCACCATGACACAGAGGCGCCGGCGGCGGTGCGTGAACTGGACTCTCGTCTTAATGAACCACAACTCAGCGTACAGCGCATTTCTTTGCTGAAGCACGGACATTTGTTTTTGAAAGCAGAGGTACCGTAGACAGGAGTCATAGTGATAACCAGCCTAAACGTATTGCTTGGGTTATTCTGCAGTGCAGCAGTCGGGGGTGATAGAGACTGTCGGATGTTCATGTATTGTATTAGGGAGATCGTGCAGTCATGCATCAGCTATCCGTTTGGAAGGTATGAAGAAAATAAATAGTTCATTTTGTTTTTATCTGTGATTTAATAAAAAATAACGTGATCAGATCACATTTGATGAATATTTTTTTCGATTTAGTTTAGCCATGTGGGGATTACACAATCTGAAACGCATGGCAAAAGCATAGACCAGATTCGAACCGTTAGTTGGCAACCGGAGTCGTAGTCATGGCAGCGCGCATTGTTTAAAGCAGAAAAAGGTGGATAGCCACACAGTCACCCTCTGCAGAGCTCCTTTATCATGTGGAGAAGCTATGGCAAATGGACGTATTGCCTTATAGGAGTGAAAAGATGGTGATCCGCTCAAAGCTAGATCAAGAGGCAGTTTACATGCTGGAAACCAGGACAGTGAGGGTTGAAGTCGACGAGTCCATCGCTACGCCACCCTTTTACTTAGAGTAAAGAACATGCCTTGCCTCTACACCTCCAAAGATGCTGTACTGGCGAGTCTGCGGAGCACCGAAATATGTCTGATGAAAGACCCAATATGAGCATCAGCCTATGCAGCAGAGATCCTGAAATTGGAACAGGCGGGATACGTGAAGAAGGTAGCAGAGGAAAAGCTGAGTTTTGTCAACAGAGTCCTGGTTTATACCTCACCACATGGTGAGTCATAATGGGAAAAACAGACTCGTATTCAACTGCTCCTTTGCATACAAGGGCTATAACCGAAATGAGCTTCTACTACCGGGGCCCACATTGACCTCCAGCCTGTTAGGTGTCCTGCTGAGATTCAGGGAGCATTCTGTTGCTATAAGCAGCGACATCAAAGGCATGTTCCACCAGGTTAGGTTGCTGCCAGAAGACAGATCTCTGCTTCATTTTGTGTGGAGGGATCTGAACAAAGAGGCCCCGGCACCTATGAGTGGCAGGTCCTCCCCTTCGGAACAACTATGCAGCCCCTGCTGTGCAACGTTTGCACTACAGAAGCATGTGACAGACCACAGCCAGCCAGAGGAGGACGTCCGGGTGGCTATTGAGCGTTATTTTTATGTGGATAACCACTTACAGAGCCTCTCCTCCCCTACAGCAGCTAGACAGCTGGTTGACAAATTGAAGATGTTGTTAGCCTCAGGACGGTTTGAGCTGCGTCAGTGGGCTAGTAACGTCCCAGAAGTTATCAGTCACCTTCCAAAAGGGGCAAGATCCAAGAGCAGCGAGTTATGGCTCACAGAGTCAATGGAGGATCCACAGGAGCTCGCACTTGGACTCCGATGGCTTTGCACCTCAGACACTCTGGCATACAAGTGCAGCCTCACTGACCGTCCCACACCGACTATGAGGAACATCTATAGTACACTGGCACAGCTTTTTGATACGCTAGGTTTCCTCGTTCCCTTCGCCACCGGGCCAAAATCATTGTGCAGCACCTATGGAACAAAGAGAGAGAGTGGGATGACCCGTCAATGCCAGAGGATGCTCTCAAGGCCTGGCTAACTTGGGAGAATGAGCTGCAACACCTTCCAGAGATTGTCTTGTCACGATGCTACTCAAGCCCTCCTCTGGACCACCCCAGTTCTGTCAGAAGCCTCCACATATTCTGTGACGCGTCTGAGAAAGCTTACGGTTCCGTTGCGTATCTTCGTACGGAGGGTTCAGGTGGTGAGGTGGAGGTGGCCTTTCTGACTGCACGTTCGAGAGTGGCTCCCAAGCGCCAGCAGTCGATACCTCGATTAGAGGTATGTGCAGCGGTGACTGGAGCTCAGTTGAAAAGGCTGTTGCAGAGTGAACTCACCCTGGTACTTCATGAAGTGGTGCTCTGGACTGACTCCACCACAGTTCTGACATGGCTTCAGTCAGACTCTTGTAGGTTTAAGGTGTTTGTGGGCACCAGAGTCGCTGAGATCCAGGAGCTGACTGAGGCTCAAGCATGGAGGTACATGGATTCTGCAAATAATCCTGCAGATGACATTACATGCGGGAAGACCCTAATGGAGCTGGCAGGGGAGAGCCCGTGGAAGCACGGCCCAGGATTTTTGTGCTTGTCATCTACCCACTGGCCTACTAAGCCAGAGAATGAGCAGTTGGATGCCACAGAGCTTCGAAAGGCCACATTTTGCGGCTCTATCACCACTGCTCCTTCTCCGCCCTTACTTGATGCCAGCCAATTCAATGGTTTCAGGGACATGATAGAGGCGGTTGTGAGGTCCTGTCACGGGGCGGCAGGTAGCCAGTCAATGGCAAATGCACAAGACTACCAGGATGCTGAGAGGGATCTACTGAGAAAAGTCCAGGTAGACTGCTTGAGGAGGACTTTCAACACCTCTCAGAAAAAAAATCTGTCCCTTTCCACCAGCCGATTTTTCACATTAGCCCCTGAATATGATTACCAACTGAAGCTGATCCGGGTTGGAGGCAGATTGCGTCACAGTGACTTGCTGGACACAGAAGCCATTCATCCCATAGTTTTGGACCCAGCTCACCAGGTGACTAAACTCATCATTCAAGATGCTGACCGAGACCTCCGTCATCCAGGTTCAAAGCGACTCTTTGCAGAACTTCGCAGACAGTACTGGATTCTCAGTGGAAGAGAAGCTGTGAAGCGTCACCAGCACTCCTGCCCTAATTGTCAGAGATGGAGAGCGAAGCCCGCAGTGCCACAAATGGCGGACTTACCTCTGGCCTGTCTGCGGTTGATGAAACCACCTTTCTTCTCAACAGGAACGGATTGTTTTGGGCCCTTCATGGTCAAAATCGGACAGCGTAATGAGAAGCGTTGGGGTATTTTTATTTAAGTGCCTTACTACCCGAGCTGTCTACATAGACGTCCTGACTAGTTTAGACCAGGATTCCTTTCTGATGGCCCTCCGCAGATTCATCTCATGCTGGGGAAAACCAGCGGAGGTGAGAAGGAAATCCACGAGTCTTTCAAGGCACTGCACCCCACTCTACAGGCAGAACTGGCCAAACATCAGATCAAGTTCAGATTCAACCCTCCAAGTGCGCCTCACTTTGGTGGTGCATGGGAGAGGGAAATAAAATCTATCAAAGCTGCCCTGTATGCCACAATCCAGATGCAGACTGTGACAGAAGAAGTCCTGTGCACGGTCCTGATCGAGATAGAGGGCATCTTAAACTCTAAGCCCTTGGGGTATGTATCCAGTGACGTCGCAGGCCCTGACCCAGTAACCCCCAATCTGCTTGTGATGGGGGCGGCCTGACCCGTCGCTGCCTCAGGTGTTGTATCTGGAGTCCGAGCTGTTGAGCCGCCGCCGCTGGAGGCATACGCAGGTCCTTGCCGACCAATTCTGGAGGACATTTATTAGGCACTATCTTCCTCCCCTGCAGACGTGTACCAAGTGGCACAAAGAAGTAGCCCCACTACAACCTGGTGCTGAGGGCACTCTGGCCTATTGGCCGCATCACAAAGGTTATCCCAGGTGCAGATGGGTGGATAAGGGCAGCGGAGATCCAGATCAACAACAGAAACTACACCCGGCCAGTTGCCCGTCTTGTCCCACTTCCTGCCATACCTGAGACAGTACCTGAGACCACTGGTCCTTCTATGGGACAGCAAATTTGACAGTGCAATAAACGCGTCTCATAAATGAACTGAAACAAAATATAGGCTACATATAAAGCTTGAAATGTCCACTTTTAAACGAACAATTAAAATGGCTCGTTAATTTTTCAGGCACATTTATTATTATTAGCCTATAAATCACCTCTCTGTAGGGGAACTCTTCTCATTCAGCACTGCAGGAAAGATATCATTTCCAGGTTCTAATTTGGCCTTATAAAAACAGTTAAATCGACATTTTTCCATATTAATTTGTGAGTATTTTACATGTTTAATAAAGGGGCAAAAAGTCATAAACATTTATTTTTTTTCGCAACATTTGTGTAGCCAGTTCAAATTCAAATTTTGGTGTTGAACTTTGAGTTTTAAAAATAGCTACACCAATATGGAATTACGATTGTGTCAATAATAATGAATGTAACTATAAAACTGAACGTAACTTTATAAAACTGAACGTAACTTTTTCAGAAACTATGAAAAATACTCCATTACAAAAGAAGAAAAACACAATTAAAATGAAAAAAAAAAAAATGAACTCAGTCGCACGAATTTAACAGGCTCTTCAAATATGCTTCATTTTTTGTTAATGTTTTTCAAAGATTCGTTTTCGCAAATCGTGGATTCTGAATACATTGCCACAGATTTCGCTTACACAGGGCAGTTTTTTGTTTGCTGCCACAGATTTCGCTTACGCTTCGCAGTTTTTCGTTTGCTGTTTTGAGACAAACCTCTCGTGGGGGTGGGCTTAACAGTGATCTACTCTGATTGGATAGTGAGCTTTTGATGGACAGGTCAGGTGCTCTCTGACCCGGAAGTACAGACGTCACTCAGTGGCGCGCATTTTGGACTCACGGTGATTTGTAGTTATGCAATACGTTGTGCTTTGTTGTATTACTAACAATATGTAAATAATATTTGACGTATAATTATTAGGGCTGACTTCTAAAAGTCGAGGATTCGACGATTCGATTCGGAGAGGTCTGATTCGACTATGAACCTCATAGTCGAATAGTAGGGGGTGTGTTCACATATCGCGTCTTTTGCGCGCTCAAGTTCGTTATTTCAAAATAGGCGCGCCGCGCGCGGTATGCAACCAAGCAGCAGCAGCACACTACATGCCTGTAACGTCTGGACCACATTTGTTAACATTTACGGATTTATTGGCTCACAATGGCTTCTAAAAAGTCATCAAAAGTGTGGGAGTATTTCGAGAAGGTTAAAGATGACCCAAAGAATTTGAAAGTTAAGTGCAAGTTGTGCCAGCAGCTTCTTTCATATCACACGACGACAACCAACATGGCTCATTTGAAACGGGTAAGGCTTGTTAACTTTACAAACAAACAGTTCTACCACTCTTTTGTCAATACAGACATAAACCCTATATTAGTATAATTTTTGGGGAGACGTGTGCATATTAATGAGTAGCCTACTCTCTAGCACACACACGCAAGGTCTCTCGCGCTCTCCCTCTCTGTGCGCGCGTGTAATTAATGCTAGCACACACACGCAAGGTCTCTCGCTCGCTCTCTCCATCTCTTGCGCTTATTCAACGAAACCTATAATATGTAAAATTATTCATCTGGCTTTAGATGAATAAAAGGTATTTGTTACAAACCATGTTTTTCTTTTAGTTTTTTTAGCTCTTTTGTTTGAATGGAAAAAATCAAGCTGCTATCTAAAAAAAAAAAATAAAAAAATAAAAAAGGATCGACTATCAGTCGACTACGGCAAAATCTAACGAATCAGATTCGACTATGAAAATCCTTAGTCGAAAACAGCCCTAATAATTATATAATTTAATATTATATGATTTTTATTTATTTATTTAAGTTTATTTGAATAGGGACAAGTATGTTACATAAGCTTATGTTCCATACTACAACATTTTAGCCAAGGCTAATTCTCAATGTTAGTCCCTAGTGGGCCTTTACATAAAATGACACAATACTTAGTTAAAATAAACAACATAATACAATATAACACAATATAAATGCAGCGGACCGTCAGTGGTCACATTTCTGACCTCTGATTAAAGAGTCTTTTAGGTTGTTTTTGAAAAGGACCCAGTTTGTCTCTCCTTTCAGTTCAGTGGGTAAACAATTCCAGGCTTTAATGCCTTGTACAGAAAAAGCTGATTGTCCAAATGAAGTATTACATTTCGGTATCTGACAGTTCCCGTTCTGAGCTCCTCTAGTCCTTGAACCCACAGCCCTGAGAGAAACTATGCACTCACTCAAGACCTGTGGGGCTCGCTGATTTAAACATTTAAACATCAACTTCAACATAGAAAATTTAATGAAATTTGCAAAAGATAACATATTCAAATTCCTCAGACTAACACAATGATGTGACCTAACGGGCTTCCTATCTAGAATTTTAACCGCTCTGTTGTAAATCATTTGAAGTGGCTTAACTGTAGTAACCGCAGCCTGTGACCATGAGCAGATGCAGTAACTCAGATGCGAGAAGATCATGGCGTGCATAAAAGTGTGAGCAGCATGAAACGGTAAATAGTCCCTGATTAGTCTGAATGTATAAAGATTTGCTTTGGCTACTCGACAGATTTTTTTAATATGATTTTCAAATTTAAGTTGAGAGTCAAGTACAAGGCCCAGGTATTTAATCTCTGAGACCTGCTGGATCTTATGCCCATTTATCCGTAGATTTAGTTCTTCTGGTATGGACTTGAATCTAGAGGCAAAGCAAACAGACATAGTCTTTTTACCATTCAACGTCAGACCTGCATTTTGAAACCACGTCGCCACATTTTGCAGTATTTTGCCAGTTCATCAGAAACTGCATGCACACTTCTCCCTCGCACATAAACCACTGCATCGTCAGCGTACATCTGAAATCCTGCTGTAGGACATGAGTCTGGCAGATCATTAATGTACAGTGTAAAAAGCAAGGGCCCAAGAATGGACCCTTGCGGTACTCCTGTATTAATTTTTAAAAATGTAGACATTTCATTATTGACCACCACACACTGATCTCTCAATTCAAGATATGATTTGAACCACTGTAAAGTTAAAGTTGTGAAGTTAAAATTGGACAATTTTTGAATAAGGATGTCATGATTTAGCGTATCAAACGCCTTTTTGAGATCTAAAAAGACAGCGCCAACAATTTCTCCACTATCAATTGCAGATTTAAGTTGTTCCACAAAGAAGCAGTTTGCCGTTTCGGTGGAGTATTGAGGACGGAAGCCAAACTGTAAAGGGTGTAAAATGTTATTTGATTGTAAAAAAGCCATAAGCTGACCATACACAACTTTTTCTAACACCTTTGAAAATATAGGTAAGATACTTATAGGTCGATAATTGCATGCCTGGTCAGGTTTTCCTGACTTAAATAATGGCATAACTTTTGCCTGTTTCCATGGTGTGGGGAATTGACCGCTCTGAATAGACAAATTGATCAAGTGTGTCAACGGCTTTAAAAAAGTGTTTTTATTTCGTTTCAAAAAGACTGAATTTATTTGAAAAAGATCCTTACTATAACTGTTTTTAACTGAATTTATAGCTTCAAGCACTGTTGCTTCTTTGATCTGCTGAAGTGAGAATGGAGAATATTGGGTTAATGATTGATTTTTACTGAATTTTAATTGCTGTTCTGCATTAACTTGTTGCACCAGTTCTTCCACTGATGAAACAAAAAATGTATTAAATTCCAATGCTATTTGTTTACTGTCCGTAATCTGCCTACCTCCATTTCTAAGCTCGTGGATGATTTTTAATTTTCCTGACGGTTTCACAATATCATTTATTTGCTTCTACATTATGAGAGGGCTTCCCTTAGCTTCTGTTATCGTTGTAATGTAGTACTCCGCTTTTGCTTTTCTTATATTTTTAGTGACTCGATTTCTTAAACTTTTAAAACTATTTATATCACTACTTAATTTGGTTTTAACCGATTTTTTCAGGGCCAGATCTCTTTCTTTCATTAGTTTTCTCAACTCCTCATTAATCCAGGGTAACGTTTTCTTTTTCAAATGTTTTTGCTTTTTAAGAAATTTAGAAATGATCCCTTCAACCTTATGCATTACCTCTTTACAGCAGCTATGGACATCATCATTGTCCATAATTGTGCCCCAGTCAAGAGCATTTAATTCATTATCGACAGCAGGAAAATCTCGCTTTAGAATGGTCAGTATATTTGACTGTGTTTTGTTTATATTTAGCAGACGTTTCTTTGATAATTTTCGGGCAACGAAAATCATGTTATGGTCAGATAAACCTGTTAAAAGATTATATGATTTCAAAATCCGATCATCCTTGTTCAAAAAAATTAGGTCTATTTGTGTCCTAGATGATTTTGAGATCCTTGTGGCACCCTTAATTAATTGGGTAAAATCAAATTTAGTCATTAGAGTTTTAAGTTTTTTCCTTTTACCAGAATTAGACCAATCTATGTTAAAATCACCTAGTACGATAACCTCGGACTTATGGGACACCAATTTCATCAATTTACACAACTCATCATAAAATACATCTCTAAAAGAGGGAGGATTATATAAAACCACAATTTTAAAATGCATACTTGATGATAATGAGATTTCTACACAAATATATTCAATATTTAATTCATGATCAAAAGTGACTTCTGTGCATGTCATGTTATCTCTTAAATAAAGTGCCACACCTCCTCCTCTTCCAGTTTTCCTATCATTTCTATAACATTTGTAACCTGGGATATCTATTAAACCAGTTTGAATCCCACTATGAAGCCAAGTTTCACTTAGGCCTAAAAAGTGTAAATTCGAGTCCATTAACAGTGATTTAACCTCATCATGCTTTGGCAACAGGCTCCTAATGTTCAAATGCGCTCCAAAAATGCCCTTAGGTTTACTTTTACTGTCCCATAGAATTTTCGCATGGTTCAAGGTAGAAAAAAACTGGTAAGATTCATGTTTACTCACTGCTTTTAAAAATGTATCAGGAATCTGTCCTTCATTTCGATATGGAAAACAATGCTTTCCCAAATCCTTCTGCGCTTGCATCTCCGCGGTGCTGGACACTGTTCCACCGACAGGGCTGGACAACCTTGCCACTCGAACAGGGCACACGCGCAGTAGTAAGTCCTCCTGCAATAGAATTCTCCTCTCCTCCTGCGCTGGAAAATATAGCGCCGATTCAGCCCCGCTTACCGGCGCCAGTCCTCTTGCATGCTCCTCTCTGGGCTCCGGGGCACAGCCTCCCTCCGGCAGCAACGCACCCATCGTGGAAAGGAGAGCATCCGCAGCGGTGTTTGAGACGCAGAAAGACGGCGTACCCAGCCGGGCGGTGTCCGTTACCGGCGTCGTCCCCACCTCTAGTGTGGACCGGGCTGCAATAACGGCCGAAGGACTTGGTGTATGCGGGATGTCGCCGTGCGCAACAGGACCCGGATTGAGGTGAATGTCACCGGCTAACAACATTAGCAAACATAGCACTTTAGTAGTTTTTGTCCAATTGGCTAGCATCTTTCTCAAAATATGAGACCTTCGATCGTCTAATAATCGTCTTCGATCAGTCTGTAAAGATGAGCTCTCAGGAGAGACACGGAGCGGCAACATCTTCCTCCTCCTCTTGTCCTTCAAGGCAGCTTGAAGTAAGTTTGTGAAGTAACCAATAACATCGATAAACGTTTTATTCATGTACAGTGTGCAACAGTTCGTTGCAGGTTATTATTGTCATTCACAAATTTGCAATGCACTGATGTCATGTCATGATGTTATGTAGTTTGATTGTTTGCTCTTTTGCACAGTTATTATATTCAAGGACGTGTTAATGTAGACAGTGCATAGATCAAACTGGTCTTTATTCTACAGCAAGGCAGAAATCTTGGTGCAGATGCTGCATCTGCAGTTCATGACATCCTTGAAATTCTTAACCAGTCGCTCGGGAATACCAGCACAAGGCAGGGTCAGCAGCGGTCCGTTCAGCAGTCGGGGCAGAGTCAAACAGTAGACCAAGATATGGCCAGGTTTCAGTTTTGCAGTCATGACAATGACAAAACAGCAACATTGTATTTAGCATACATTTACAAAAATTTGAGCACTTATAGATTAGTGTCACGTTTTGGATGTGTTCTGTTATGTTTTAAGATCTTGTTTCCCCCTGTCTTTGTGCTTTTTGGTTTAGTCCTGTTAAGTTTTCCCGCTCCTCGTTTGTGTTCAGTTTTATCACCTGTGTTCTGTTAATTATTCTATTATTCCATGTTCATTTAAACCCTGTGTTTTCCCTGAGTGTTTGTCGATCGTCGTCAATGTATGGTTGTGTGTTAACCCTGAAGTCCTGGAGTTTTGTTCTTGTTTGTTTTTGGACGTTTTAAGTTTGTTTAAATAAATCTATTATATTGAAGCTCCCGTGTCCTCGTCTTCAGCTACCTGCAGCAACCCTGACAGAACGATCGACCCTAAAAAAATGGGCCGAAGGAGGAAAGACAGAGAGGTGAGCCCCTTCGAAAACCCAATCCTCTTCCAAGAGGAGCGCTCACTCGAAGAGTATGCGGGGCTCTATTTAGAGCTTTATGATGATGTGTCGTTGGAGGAAGAGGAACTAACAAGGAGTTTCTGGGGTGGACTGAAAGACCCACTAGCCCAGATAATTCTGGTAAGGGACCTCCATCTATCCTTCCTGGAGTTCGTGGATCACACGCTGTGGTCGTGTGGATCTGAATACCACATGGAAGATCTCCCACTCCAGCCAAATCCAAGTCCGGTATGCCCTGAGCCCGTCACCTGCCCGTCAGAGCCTGAGCCCATTGCATACCCGCCAGAGCCTGAACCCATCACCTGCCCGTCAGCCCCTGAGCCCATCACCTCACGCCAGCGCCTGAGCCCATCACCTGCACGCTAACGCCAGAGCCTGAGCACATCGTCTGTCCGCCAGAGCCTGAGCCCATCGCCTGCCCGCCAGAGCCTGCACACCGCACCAGCCCTGCCGCCAGATCGGTCCTGGACTTCCCCGGCTGATATCCTGTTTGACTGATCCCCCGCTGATATCAGTACGATTAGCCAGAAGGATGGCTGCCGAGGCTGGGGTTCACGTCAGCCACATCCAGCCAGAGACCGTCGCCTGCCCGCCAGAGCATGAATCCAGCCCCAAGCTCCCTGATGTGCTGATGTGCCCGTCCAGTTCCGAGTCCCCTGATGTGCTGGCCCCGTCCAGTTCCGAGTCCCCTGATGTGCTGGCCCCGTCCAGTTCCGAGTTCCCTGATGTGCTGGCCCCGTCCAGTTCCGAGTTCCATGATGTGCTGGCCCCGTCCAGTTCCGAGTCCCATGATGCGCCAGGCGAGCCCGTTGACCAGAGCCAGAGCCCGTTGACCGCGCCAGAGCCAGAGCCCGTTGACCGAGCGCCAGAGCCCGTTGACCGAGGCCAGAGCCAGAGCCCGTTGACCGAGCGCCAGAGCCAGAGCCCGTTGACCGAGCGCCAGAGCCAGAGCCCGTTGACCCAGCGCCAGAGCCAGAGCCCGTTGACCCAGCGCCAGACCCAGAGCCCGTTGACCCAGACCCAGAGCCCGTTGACCCAGACCCAGAGCCCGTTGACCCAGACCCAGAACCCGTTGACCCAGACCCCGTTGACCCAGCGCCCGTTGATGTCAAGTTTGTTTCCGTTCCTGAACCTGTCCTTCTCCCCAAGAAAATTTTGGGGGGGGGCTATACGCCTTCGCCGTGGCCGGCCAAAGATCCACGGAGGCCCGAAAAAATAACACCGCCGTGGCCACCTGACGGGTCTTCACCGCCGTGGCCACCTGAAGGGTCTTCACCGCGTGGCCACCTGAAGGGACTGCTCCGCCCTGGCCACGCCCACAGCCTGTTCCGCCCTGCCACGCCCACAGCCTGCACCGCCGTGGCCACGCCCACAGCCTGCACCGTCGTGGCCACGCCCACAGCCTGCTCCGCCCTGGCCACGCCCACAGCCTGCTCCGCCTGGCCACGCCCACAGCTGCTCCGCCATGGCCACGCCCACAGCCTGCTCCGCCATGGCCACGCCCACAGCCTGCTCCGCCATGGCCACGCCCACAGCCTGCTCCGCCATGGCCACGCCCACGCCTGCTCCGCCATGGCCACGCCCACAGCCTGCTCCGCCCTGGAGGCTTCCTGGACCTGCACCATGTCCTCGTCAGCCTCCAGGGCGCCACCTCCCACCCCTTTGGATGTTATACGGCGCGAGGACGCGCCTTCGGGGAGGGGGGAGGTACTGTCACGTTTTGGATGTGTTCTGTTATGTTTTAAGATCATGTTTCCCCCTGTCTTTGTGCTTTTTGGTTTAGTCCTGTTAAGTTTTCCCGCTCCTCGTTTGTGTTCAGTTTTATCACCTGTGTTCTGTTAATTATTCTATTATTCCATGTTCATTTAAACCCTGTGTTTTCCCTGAGTGTTTGTCGATCGTCGTCAATGTATGGTTGTGTGTTAACCCTGAAGTCCTGGAGTTCTGTTCTTTTGTTCTCGTTTGTTTTTGGACGTTTTAAGTTTGTTTAAATAAATCTATTATATTGAAGCTCCCGTGTCCTCGTCTTCAGCTACCTGCAGCAACCCTGACAATTAGTGGTAGTAGTCAGGGGCCATTTTGAGGTTCATTGTGTTCCCAATAAACACATTCATGTAACAAAAATAATGCAATACTAATTTTTATATTCGATCTATTGAAGGTCTTTCCCTGGATTTTTTAAGCGCTGTTCGAAGAGATGGCTACCCAGCTGTAGTAGACCAGCAAAGCTCAACAAACTATGGAAACCCTTTGTGTTTTCAGTGTTTCTTTTAAACAAAAATTCAGACATGGCCCCTTCACCAGCTGATGAGGTGCAGCTTTTGCAAGCTGGCTTGGGAAAACGGAATCTTACTATGCCTGATGACTTGAAACATTCAGAGGTGATGTATATATTTACACACCATTCGTTTATTAAACAGCTATGCCTTCCTTATTTATTAACCTTATTTATACAACTAAAAACCTTTGTAAGAATTATTTTCTAATCTTGAGTTAAATGTGGATTTTAGGTCTTTAGCTTGTTCAGTGATGCATACCCAAAAATGAACTCCGCATCTGGAGGCTGGCTTCTCTACAAAGCAACTGGTATGATCTGTAAACTAACACAACGGGAACTCGTTTTACATAATCACACAGTGCAGATAGTTTTGTGAATGTCATTTCATTTGTTTTTGTACATTTCAATAGATTGGCACTGACAGTATTTTTTTCTGTTTCAAACATAATGAAAAGATCATTTGCAGAGTTAAGATTGTATGACAAAATCTTACTTTATTTGATTTGTTTTGTTTGTTTTATTGTTACTTTATTTGAATCTGTTATTTTTTGTAAAGTACTTTTGTCATAGAAGGCACTATATTAACAAAGTTGCACTTACAATTACATCATATACAGTTTTAATGGAATTGGATGGCATTTTAATTTCATAATTTGTTATTTATTCAGGTGGACAGGGTAGAAGGCGGTTAAATCTAGTTCCTCCAGAGTCTGAAGGCTACTGTGGGAGCACAATTAGAAGTGCAACTGTAGGGGGGAAAACAATGTTGTACATTGTTCCATGTACACAGGCTTGTACCCTTGACTTTTTTGGGATTTTCTCTTCATTTTTTCACTCGAAATGATATGTTGTATGCTTATGAGTTCAGCCGTAGCTGGTTATCCTCAGACATGCTCTTATACTCTTTAGATATGGATTTTACAAAATGTCAATGGGAGAAATGAATGGGAAATTTACTTCCGGCACCGACGCTCTCTCAGGCTGTGGGCAAGACTGTGATCCTCTATTCTATACTTTTATTAATTCTATTGAGAAAACATGAGAAAAATCTAAATAAAGACTGAGAGTCAATGTTCAGAAATCAATAAGTATTATTATGTTTTAAACTATGCTGTATAACTGTTTTCCAGTGTGTTTGTTGTCAAACTCAAAAAATTGTTTATTTTTAATTATTAAAAAATGCCATTATTTTATATGAAAAAGTTAACAATTATATTTTATTGAGAAAATATTTTGGTTTGACTTGTATATTTTTTTGATTAGATCAGATAGCATTTTAAGCTGTCATATGGTCATTTTAAAATGTGCCCCACCTATGGGGCATGTTGTCACATTTCACTTCCATTCTTTCAGGGTAAATCAAGAAAAAAGTAAACACTGTATTAATAAAACAAAGCCACATAATTGTACTAGACATGTTGGAAAATAATGTGGGGAAAAATAAATACTCTAACCCCTAAGTAGATTCACACATACTCAGAAAGTGAAAAAACGTTACGTTGTGCCCCGCTCTCCCCTAATCACTTACCCGTTTGAAGAGAAGGCGAAATCCCACAAAGAAAGAAAAGGCAAAGCAGAGCAAAACTCTTTTTCGCGACACACGTGTCCATGATTAATGTTCCCCGTGTCCACTGATCCATAGACATCATATAGATAGACGGGAGGCGTCAATGCATTTTTGTTATTCATACAGACGGTTGGTCTGGGAACGCTCCCGGGAACGCCCCGTCACATGATGTGAATTTAGCCCGTGGGGAAAAACATTGCCTTCAGTGTTGACAACTTAACGACTTTAACGAGTATTTAGACCCCTCTAGCGACAAATTTTCAAAAAAGCGACTAGCGACAAATCTAACGACTTTTTCTGGTGTTATTGGAGACTTTTGGAGACTCTCTGACGTGAAAGCACATCGTTCTTACTCTTCTCAACGAGAAGCGGGTGCTGCCGTGGGTCCCACTCCCACCCCCGTCCCAAAGCACTCACAGGCGGCCCAGTCCTCACGCAGCAGCCCCAGCTGCAGTCAGAGCAGGAGATGTTCACTCCTCCGCGTACAGACTGCAAAAGAATCGCCCAAATGAGTCGCTATTTTTCACTTTTCAAACGTCACTCACTCTAGTACGTCTACCCGGTTCAGTGAAAGGCTGAGAGGAGCAGCAGTACATTCATCTGTTGAGCACACGGCCGCTGAGAGACGTGAATGAGCAGTGCTTTTCCACGCATTTATCACTTATCTGCTTTTCTTTTTTATTTCATTTAAATAATTTAGTTTCCTTCCTTTTCTTGTGCTTACAGTATTACTTGTTATACTCACTATTACAGAGCTTTTGTTCATCCGGCTCCCGTATGGGGCGCCGTTTGTAAAGCGGCTCACGCTGAAAATAACAGCAACATTTTGTCACATTCAGCTTCGAACTATGTTTCAAAAACTGGTATGAATTTTTGACGGTCACTTTTTAGCACATTTACAACAATATTTGTCAACTTAGAGATATTTTAAATAGTTAAATCTAAATATTAAATGTTACACCTAAATGTTAATGTTAAATCTAAATGTTAAATCTAAATTTAAACCTAAATTTAAATCTAAATGTTGAATCTAAATTTAAATCTAAATGTTAAATCTACATATTAAATCTAAATCTAAATGTTGAATCTAAATGTTAAATCTAAATGCTAAATCTAAATCTAAATGTTAAATCTACATATTAAATCTAAATCTAAATGTTGAATCTAAATGTTAAATCTAAACGCTAAATCTAAATCTAAATGTTAAATCTAAATGTTAAATCTAGCCTAAATTTGAAATCTAAATGTTAATTCTAAATCTAAATGTTAAATCTAAATGTTAAATCTAAATGTTAAATCTAAATGTTAAATCTAGCCTAAATTTGAAATCTAAATGTTAAATCTAGCCTAAATTTGAAATCTAAATGTTAAATCTAAATCTAAATGTTAAATCTAAATGTTAAATCTAAATCTAAATGTTAAATCTAAATCTAAATGTTAAATCTAAATGTTAGGCTAAATCTAAATGTTAAATCTAAATGTTAAATCTAAATTTAAATCTAAATGTTAAATCTACGTATTAAATCTAAATCTAAATGTTGAATCTAAATGTTAAATCTAAATGCTAAATCTAAATCTAAATGTTAAATCTAAATCTAAATGTTAAATCTAAATTTGAAATCTAAATGTTAAATCTAAATGTTAAATCTAAATGTTAAAATCTAAATTTTAAATCTAAATTTAAATCTAAATGTTAAATCTATGTATAGCCTACATACAGTCGGTTGCGCGTCATAGTTGGGGGGCGTGGTCGGCGTGGGGGAAAACGGCATGAGCATCCATCGTGTGTATTTGAATGACAAAAATGTCTTATTGTGAGGCTTATGCTGCGTTCCAGGCATTTTTTGAGCTCGTAAATTACGACTTCAAACCACGACTCACGACTTTGTAGCGTTCCAGGCCAGTCACGCAAAAATACCTGAGCGCAATATACATACTTATTGTTTCAGACACATAACATTGTAATACATAATCGTGTGTGTATATACATACGTATTGTTTCAGACACATAACATTGAAATACATAATCGTGTGTGTATTATTATCATTATTATTATATTATTATTAATTTGACTGCAACGTTATATTGTCCTCAAGTGTATTCTCATCGTGTACCGCCGGCAGAAACACTGCATCCGTATAGGGGCTGCCATTGTTGTTTTGTATGGTTTTGCGGGCTATGTGACGTCAGAACTCGTAACTGGGAGTACATGGATCTAGTACCAGTTCACGGGTGGGAAGTCACGGGTTTGACTGCCGTTCCAGTGCACTTTCACGGGTATAAGGTTGGAAAAACACGAGTTACAGGTTGCCTGGAACACGGCATTATTGTGAGGCCGACCGGCAACGATACATTGCAAAATTAACTGCAATAGGATATGATTGCCCTTATTTAATTAAAAACTGGGTCAATGACCCAACCAAATGGCCGGAGGTGTCATTTCGAGATATATTCTGTTATGGTTGAATCTAAATGTTAAATCTAAATCTAAATATTTAACTAATATGCAAATTCAAAATGCGGTAACAGGAAGTCCCAAAATAAAAGTTCGAGGAGGTCAGTGTGTGTTTATAGTGTCAAATAACGAATAAAAACATCTCATCCGGGGAAATGGACTCTTGGACATGGATTATCGTGATAATAACTACCTAAAATAATAAACACGTTTGGAGAAACTGTATTTGAAGAGTAGGCTACTTTGAGTTTGTAGTGTCACTTTTATGAAAGGTGCAGGACTTATGACCTGTAGCCATAATCGAGGGGGTTTACTTTGACTGTCATGTTCGCTTGCATAAAACGTGTAATAACAAACATGTTTGTTATTTTAGGTAGTTACCCAGATAGCAATGAGTCGGCGGACCAAGCGTCAGAATGGCGAAATCGCAAACACGTTTGACGGCGGACCGCCGGCGGCAGCCGCTCTTTAAAACCGGCAGCCGCCGTTCTACCGCCTTCGTTCCGCGGCCGGCCCGCAGGCCAACCGCCGTTCCGCCGCCGTTATACCGAAGGCGGACCTTCCGCGGCCTGTCGGAGGCAAACGCTATTTTCGAGCGAGCTATATATATTTATTTAATATTTATAGCATGCAGTTTATCAAGAATAATGATTGATCAAACCAGACACATTTCCATTTGGCATTTTAATTCCACATTTCAAAGTAGCCTACAGTAACTGTCATTAAAAAAAGATGTCAGATCACTGAAATATAACAGAAAAATACAAATACACACACACTAACATGCAGGTTCTCTTACGAGAGTATCTCTCGTACTGCGTAATATCTTACGCTATGGGGAAAACTCTTTTCCTCGAGATATTGAAGCCAAAAATTATCCTTAATTTTTAATCAATGTAAAACGCTTTGCAGCAGCAAGCAGACAAGGGCGAGGCAGCTCGCGCGCCCATTGGCTGCCTTGCTGGAAAAGCTGCAGCCTATCGAGTGAGGCACTGCGTGACGCAATGACGAATGGGGGCGCTTCGCGCCCATTTCGTCATGTCCCGCCAGTAAAGGCGTGGTCTCGCCCTATAAATACCCTCGATAGCTGAATTTCCTCTGATTTTTCTACTCTTCAGCGAAGCTCACGCATCGCTGGATCCGGAGTGAGAAGCCGCGCCGTTGACTCGTAGCCTTCTCAGCGGGACGTGCCATCATCTGGAGTCGCTGGCCCAGCCGCCTTCAGCCGCCGTACCTGCTGCGCTTTCCGGCATACTATATCCTTTACTCTGCTCAAGTGTGTGTTTGCTTACGTGACGCAACACTCATTTCTCTGTTCTAAAAGAGCTGCGTCGTTTTAAAGATGCCTTCCTGTGGCTCGTACCGCGCCCAGCTAAGTGAAGAGGACCGTCACGTCATCTGTGTGTCCTGCCTGGGTCATGATCACGCGGCTATCGCGCTCACGGATGGTGGATGCCCTCACTGTGAACTTCTGCCTATGGTGACTCTGAGGACTCGCCTGGCGTCGTTCTCTGAGCCCGCGTCCCAGTCTTCTGTGCCGCGCCGTAAGAAGCGTCGCGCCCAGCGCGCTCCCGAGCCTTCTCCAGCCCACCAAAGCTCGCCGGTTCGCCCGCCTGCTTCGCCGGCTTCACTTCAGTCGCTCCCGGACGGACAGCACCCGCCGTCAGCCGCCGCATCCGCTCCCGAGTTCGACGAACCTGCTGAGGTATGCTCTCTCGTGGCTTCTGACAGCGAGGATTGGGCGAGCTCCGTGGACCTCCCCCCCGCTGACGTGTCTAGCCAACCCTCGGGGAAGAGACCCGGCATTGAGGCTGAGCTGATGCGTCTGCTCACCCAGGCCGTGGAATGCATCGGCCTCGAGTGGGAGGCGCCTGCGTTGCCGCCGCGCAACAGACTTGACGGACGTTTTCTCAAAAAGGACGAAGCCCCGTCTAAGTCTAGGGCCGCCCCCTTCCTCCCAGAGCTTCACGATGAAGTCGCCAAGTCATGGACCGCCCCATTCTCCGCCAGGCTGCGCACTTCCACCTCTGCGGCTTTTTCCTCCGTTGTCGGCGCAGGAGACGTAGGATATCTCTCCATCCCTCCTGTGGAAGCGGCGGTTGCGTCTCATCTCTGCCCGCCCTCTGCGGGACGGCGCGTGCAGACGACGCTTCCTTCTAAAGCCTGCCGGGTGACGTCATCGCTGCACGGGCGCGCTTACACAGCCGCTGGACAGGTGGTCTCAGCGCTGCATACTATGGCGGTCTTGCAGATTTACCAGGCTGACCTTCTCCTTAAACTGGACGAGGAAGGGCCCGGGGCTATCAGTGTGGCGGATTTACGAGGCGCTACGGACCTCGCTCTACGCGCCGCTAAAGCCGCTGCTCAGGCCATGGGGCGGAATATGGCCTCTCTCGCCGTTGCTGAGAGACATCTGTGGTTGACGCTGTCTGAGATGACGGATGCTGAGCGCTCTGTATTCCTCGACGCGCCCATCTCCCCTGCGGGCCTCTTCGGATCTGCCGTCAAGGATTTCGCGGACAGATATTCTGAGGTGCAGAAGACTTCGCAGGCCATGAAGCACTTCCTCCCGAAGCGCTCGAGCTCCGCTGCAGGTCGCTCTAAACAGCCGTCTGCTCGCAGCTCTCAGCCTCAGCCTGCACCGCCCGCGGCCGCCGCTACACAGCGCCGCCAGGCCCGGGACCAGAGACCGCGCTCTCGCTCTGCTGGAAGCCGCCCTGCTCAGCGCATTTTCTGGTGTCCCGGCCACGGCCGATGGTGTTATGAGTGTTGTAAGAATGCCCACGCCCCAGTGCCCATTCCCACACACACAGACACAGCCCGCCACGGTGCGAGGCTAGCACACATAAATCTGACTCAGGTCGATTGTGCAGACAGTGTAGTGAACGCGCCCATACAATGCCCGCTCACACTACACGCCGCGTGTCCCTTGGTTTCTGTAAAAACGAAACCAATACACAGTCTATCGGTTCCGACCGAGAGCGTGTGCAGTGCAGTAGATGTGCCCGTAGTTTTGCGCCCACATCCCCCCGCAAACACGCCGAATCCTACGGGATTCGCCCCGCTCACTCTCGCTGTGCGTCCCGCCATAGAGAATTTGAGTGCGCCAGGCTGCCCGCTGTGATCAGCGCGCCCCCCGCCTCGAACGCTGTAAACACGGCGATGTGTTCCCAGGGTACCGGGGCTCTCGAGCCGCCGCTTTGTCGCGGCCAGAGCCCGGTCTGCATTCTACCTCTAGCTATTCACGCAGACGCGTGGTCAATGCTACCCGGGGTATCAGACTGGGTGCTGAACACTATAAAGAGAGGCTATTCGCTACAATTCGCACGACGTCCCCGCCGTTATACGGCGCGCGTCGAGACTACGGTGAGAAACGAAGTATCTCATCTACTTCGAGCCGAGATAGCGAAACTGCTGAGCAAAGGGGCCATAGAGCCCCTATCTCAGGCTCAAAGCGAAGGGGGCTTATACAGCAGATATTTTCTGGTACCGAAAAAAGATGGGGGTTTCAGACCCATTCTAGATCTGAAACAGCTGAACAAAGCGCTTGTGAGGCGCCAGTTCAGGATGCTTACGACCAGGAAAATCCTCGCGCAAGTGCGCCACGGGGACTGGTTTATGTCAATAGATCTGAAAGACGCCTATTTCCAAATACAAATAGCGTCCCATCACAGGCGATTCTTGAGATTCGCATTCGAGGGCCAGGCATATCAATACACAGTCCTGCCGTTCGGCCTGTCCTTGGCACCCCGTACATTTACGAAGTGCATGGACGCGGCTCTCGCACCCCTGAGACTTCGGGGCATGCGAGTTATGAACTACTTGGACGATTGGCTGATTCTAGCTCGATCACGGTCAGAGCTCATAGAACACAGGGCCACACTGCTCGAGCACCTCGAGAAACTGGGCCTGACAGTCAACTGGGAAAAGAGCTCGCTGTGTCCCAGCCAGACAATTTCTTTCCTGGGAACAGTGTTAGACTCGCTATCCATGACGGCATGCCTGTCACCGGAGCGCGTACTAAGTATTCAGCTCGTCGCGAAATCCTTCCGCCACGGCTCTATAGTTCCGCTCAGAGGGTTTCAGAAAATGCTGGGCCTGATGGCCTCGGCAGCCTCTGTACTCCAGTTGGGCCTGCTTCGCATGCGCCCACTGCAGATGTGGCTGAGAGCACGGGTCCCGCCCCGGGCATGGGCCACGGGTTGGTGCCGCCTCAGGGTCGACCAACTGTGCGTTTCGGCTCTGGAACCCTGGAAAGTAACCAGCTGGTATCAGTCTGGTGTGAGTCTGGGGACCGCCTCAAGGGTGAAAGTGGTGTCTACGGACGCCTCCACCACGGGATGGGGAACGCTGCTCGAGGGCAGACCGCTGGCTGGCCTGTGGTCAGAGCGGGAGAAGCTCCTTCACATAAACTGCCTGGAAATGATAGCTGAAATGATATTAATGTGCAATATCAAATATCAGGCATAAAATAGGATTTACAAACTATAATAGAATCGTTAAGCACTGACAGAATTAAATAAGCCAATACTGAAGTCACGGTAAGTAGAATATTTGATACCAGATAATGTGCAGATATCAAGTATTAGATGTATAATCTAGGATTTACAAGCTATATTTAAAAATAGAATAGTTAAACACTGTAACAAGGTTTAAGGGGTCGGCTGTGGGTCCCTCTCAGCGGTGCGCCGCTTTTTCCGCCTTCACGGTCAGATGCTCCTTTAAGGTAACGCATAACGTTAACCTGGATCTCCTCATCAGTGGCATCCTGGGTCGCCGGGTTCTTCCGGATGGCTCCTGTAGAAAATACAGATCTGTGATTCTATTTGAATAGCATAAGGTCATACACATCTAGTTAAATATTAAAAAAAAAATATCCAACTTACTTTGAACAATGGTCTTCAGGAACATGTCTCTAAAACATGCTTTATCCCCTACACCAGTCCAGATTGTATTGATGGAAAGGTGATTAGAGAAGATACTCTGAAGCATTCGCCACACGGTTGTCTTTAGGTCCCTCCCGCATTTGATTGCCAAAAACCGAAGCTGAAAATACAAAAAAAGTGTAACAAATTACATTTCTCTGAAGCTTCTCATAAATTTAAAATGTAACAGGCTGTGGATTCAGACTGTAGAATATGCAGTGTACAATCTTAATTTTACTTTTTAGATTACCCTATGGTGTTATAAATGAAATCAGAACACTTACAAATCGTTCCTGGAGCTCTTTATCCTGCCTCATACTGTTGTCAAGTAACGCCAAATCTTCCTGGGTGTCTAGGGGGAGTAACGGATCTCCTGGCAGGGATAACTCTCCAACAGACACATTGGCACTGAAAATGTTGCAGCATAGTGTCCATTTTGTTGTCCATGCTACGGGGTCAGCATTGGGGTCTGATCTGCACCTACAGGGGTTCCCAGAATAAAAGAATAAAGTAGTCAGTCCTGGCCCCTCAACTACTAAACTATGACAGTTATATCTAGATCTACTACATGTACAGATGGCCCCAGTAGGAATTAAACCAACGCCTGCGTTGTTTGCGAGTTGTACCTGATTGCCCAGTGCGAGCAAACATCTTCAACATTGTCCCAACTTGCTTCACCTGCTCTCGAAGTGAGCCGCTGTCATTTGAAGCTACAAAATAAAAGGCATATGGTAATTTTGGACACACACACAAAAGTTAAATTTAAGAAAGAGTGCATGTTCTCACCTGCTGGTGCATTGCTTTCCCTCAGGGCTTGTTTTGACATTCTGGAGTCTCTGGAAATCTACCTAAAAAAAAAAAATATATATATATATATATATATTATATAATATATATATAAAAATAATATATATATATATAAAATAACACAACTAAAGGCACTATTTTTAATACTGTTAAAACACTGGAAGACACCGGCTCCGGAACAGACACCGGCTCAGGAACAGACACCAGCTCAGGAACAAACACCGGCTCAGGAACAGACACCGGCTCAGGAACAGACACCGGCTCAGGAACAGACACCGGCTCAGGAACAGACACCGACTCAGGAACAGACACCGACTCAGGAACAGACACCGACTCAGGAACAGACACCGGCTCCGGAACAGACACCGGCTCAGGAACAGTGACCGGCTCAGGAACAGACACCGGCTCAGGAACAGACACCGGCTCCGGAACAGACACAGGCTCAGGAACAGACACCCGGCTCAGGAACAGACAACGGCTCAGGAACAGACACCGGCTCCGGAACAGACACCGGCTCAGGAACAGACACCGACTCAGGAACAGACACCAGCTCAGGAACAGACACCGGCTCAGGAACAGACACCGGCTCAGGAACAGACACCGGCTCAGGAACAGTGACTGGCTCAGGAACAGACACCGGCTCAGGAACAGACACCGGCTCAGGAACAGACACCGGCTCCGGAACAGACAACGCTCAGGAACAGACACCGGCTCAGGAACAGACACCGGCTCAGGAACAGACACCGGCTCAGGAACAGACACCGGCTCAGGAACAGACAACCAGCTCAGGAACAGACACCGGCTCAGGAACAGTGACCGGCTCAGGAACAGACACCGGCTCAGGAACAGACACCGGCTCGGAACAGACATCGACTCAGGAACAGACACCGGCTCAGGAACAGACCGGCTCAGGAACAGACACCGGCTCAGGAACAGACACCGGCTCAGGAAAAGACACCGTCTCTGGCTCGCCAAATGTGATGTGAACAGTCTCTTGTGCAGCAGGCATGACGTGTACACCTGAAAGACCCCTGAAATCGGGTCCTCTCGGACCACCAGGCCTGGGACCACAGTAGTCGGGTCCTCCTGAACGATAGCTGACTGCTCGAGGACAGCTTCTGGAACGATAGCGGGCTGCTAGGGGACGGTCTCCGGGCCTTGAGGGACGGTGGATGCCTGCTTCCTCCTCTTCCTCCAGTTATTATGGCGAGGCGGTGGCATTGAGTTTACCGCCTCTGGGGGCGCACCGTCTCTTGCAAGGGCATGGCAGCCATCTTGCCTGGAGAGACAGGCATAGCTGGTGTTGCCCATTGGCTATGATGATGTAGATATCTAGTGAAACCCCAAAAATCCAGGATTTCAAGCCCCTTCATCTCCCACCAAGGCAAAGGGTCATTAAGGCAGTTATTAAAAAGATCCTTCAGTGCTACATCATTAGAACCCATGCCTCTCGAGAGAGTCCAAAATGCCTGAGACAGACAACCCACCATCTGGCCCTGCTGACGTAGGGTTGCTAGATTACAGAATCGTCCCCTTCTCTCCTTCTCAGTGGTTGGGGAAAGGATAAGGGTAAGATTCATGTGTTAGTGATGTTACGTATGACACTGAAGCTTCGATGTGCATAATGCACATGCGACGCAATTTCTTTTGAAGCCCCGTATCGGGGTGTGTATTGGTTTCCCAGTGTCACATGATCAATGACAAATGAAGCCTCACTTTCTGTCCAATCATGCGCGCGTTTTACTTTGGGTGTAAAACCCCAGATCTTACTTAACTAGTCCTTGTTGGCTCAGTCTGGTTGATGGGTTTGTGAGGAGAGTGCTGTACTTTGAAAGTTAATCAATACATTACATTTAAATAACCAAAACTACGTATTTTTTTGTTGTTGTTGTTGTGTCTTTTTATTTTTGTAAAATCTTTGCACTTTTGGTGTTTTTTTAGGTATTATTATTGTTATTTGGTGATAGGGTGGGCTTAAGGGAGAGGGGATAGGGTGTTGGTGTATGTTGAAGGGTTTGTATTTAGAGCAATGGCAACAGCCAAAAAAAGGAAGACTTCCCCTATATGGGAATATTTTGAGCTTATAGCTTCCAATGGCTATGTATGCATTTATAAAAAAGAAGAAGGAAAAATAAATATATGTTTATTTATTATTTAAAACTGTACTTATTTTATTGTTGTATTTTATAATTGTTGACCTTTGATGTGTCTTATATTCAGTAAATGTACATGTACAGTCCCTCCCAATCATTTTTTTCTCCTCACACTTCTGAGGTGGAAACCTTTGTCTTCTGTTGGACACTTCTGTAGACCAGCACAAACAAGCTCAAATGGCACTTCTGATCGTAGAAGTGGATAAATGTGTGTATGTATATGTTGGTGTGTGTGTGTGTGTGTGTGTGTGTGTGTGTGTGTGTGTGTGTGTGTGTGTGTGTGTGGTGTGTGTGTGTGTGTGTGTGTGGAGAGATAGTAGGCCTACATTAGATCTTATTGAATCATATAAGCTCATTTTATATTTTATTGTCACACTTTAATGGGTAAATGAATTTTTTTAATGGACAAATCAATGTAAAGCTTTTATTTGTAAACACACATAACATTGAAACTATGGAGTGTGTTGTGGTTTCTTCATCTGACAGAGCTTCTTACACAGGCTTCTGCTTTATTTTAAATAAGCACCAGATGGGCTGTTATTGACACTCTCGAAGCTTTGAATCTTTTCCCGGAACAGTTAGGGGAAAGTTTCATTGCTTCATGAGGCTTCATTTCCCCATCCCTACTGTGCAGTTCAATTGGGTAATCCGTAATTATAAACCAGCCAGGCAAAGGGTCAAAATCCATACAAAGGCAGTCCAAAACAAGAAACAAAACCAGGAATGGAACTCAGAAGGGCAATCTGATATCAAACAAGGACTCAATGACAATAACTGAAAAGACAGGGTATACATAGACAGATACAAACAATGTGAGTGGGAACAGCTGAGTGCAATGAACAGTGATGATTTCAGATAAAGGATTATGGGAAATGCAGTTCAAGATGTGGTGGTGACGGTAAGGGAAAGAGACCTCTATTGGACACCCATCAGGGTACACAAATCTGCGACATAATCACTCATTGGCCTAGGACCTCAATACATTGCAGATATGCTTCTGATCACTCAGATCATTAGGATCACATCAGCTAAAAATACCAGTTTACTCAAGGCATAGTGAGTCTGCTTTTAGCTATTATGCTGGAACCAGCTTCCAGAGGAGATCAGATGTGCTCCTACAGTATCACATTCGAATCCAGACTCAAAACACTTCTGTTTAGCTGTGCATTTACTGAATTTGCACTGTGCCACTGTTCGTCCGACTGTTTGCACTGTATTTTATTTCCTTTTTATTCTAAACTGTTCTTATTTCTTTTGATTATTTCAATTACTTCTATGTAAAGCACTTTGAATTACCATTGTGTATGAAATGTGCTATATGAATAAACTTGTCTTGCCGAGGTGGAACCAGAGGAACTGAAGACCAGAGCACCAGTAGAGCACCAGTAGAGCACCAGTAGAGCTGGTGGACCCACAGGGCTTTTCAAAGGATCAGGGGACCCTGCAGTGTATGGCTCTGCCCGAAGAGAAGCTGCCGTGGATACAGCCAGGAACATGGGGTAGTCTTCGGGCCAGAGACTGACTCGGGCAAAGCTTTTTGAAGCAGTTGGATTTTTAAGACAGATGGGACTGGTGAAGGATGAGGGTCAAATCTCCTGGATGGAGGCTGGAGGTCTCAGGAATGGGCTGCAGGGCTGGAGTGGACTGGTTCTGGGGAAACTGGAGCAGACTGTGGAGACTCTAGAGAAGCTGGGTTGGTTGTGTCAAGATCCTCTTTAGAGTCTTCCACCATGAAAGATGAACAGGGTGCAATTTACCACGGAAACCATGAATAAATAGGTTAGTTTAAAGTCTGTGTAAAGGCAATTCAGAGATTTGTTTCTGATTTTTTTTTTTTTTTTTTTTTTTTAGATTTTTGACCTACCCAATTGGTCCCTTTTCCCCATGCACCTGCAGGTGTGTGATGGTGATTGCCAATCGATAGACAGACCACAAATACTCTAATGTCTCAAAATAAAGTGGTCATTTAATGTTATCTTAGATAAACATCTTGCAGTGTACGGGCTAACCCCTCAGAGTGTGAAAACATGAAAACTAGATATGTTTGTGCCTTGTGTGTCTGCTTCGATGTAATATATGAAAAGAGGAGTTAAGCTCCGATAAGCTACTGTAAATTAGGGTTTAGTTCCGATAAGCAACAGTAAATTAGGGAGATCAATTTCTCTACAGGTCAGTCCTTGGACTCGGACCTTGCTCCTTCGCAACCTGTCTTTTCAAAGATCAACTTTAATTATCTTTAGGCTAAGGATATTATACTCAGATTGTTTTAATTATATTTTACTTAGAAGTGTTAGAAGTGATTTTAACTGTTCATTTCAGCCCATTCTCACCCCAAGGCGTCATCTAACTGACGCCTTGGGAATCAGTTTGACCATGCTTCAATATTCGACGCTAAAGGCACCCTTCAGCGTCAGTTAGTTGACGCGATCCCAGGGCGTCATCTAACTGACGCGTTACCCTTAGCGTCAGTTAGATGACGCCCTCCTACCCAGACCTAAACCTACCCGCGTCATCTAACTGACGCTAAAGGTAACGCGTCAGTTAGATGACGCCCTGGGATCGCGTCAACTAACTGACGCTAAAGGGTGCCTTTAGCGTCGAATATTGAAGCATGGTCAAAATTGTCAGTTAGATGACGCCTTGGGGTGAGAACGCGTTGTTCATTTATGTTTTTAAATTAAACTTTTAAGCAAATTATTTTTACTCTTCATTTATTATTTGGATGTCTGCTGTTAAGAAAATGTTACTTCATCATCTGACTGGATCTCCTCTCTGCATCAGTTTCTAAACACATTATGAATAGAAATGTATTGCTGAAAACACTTTAGACTGTGAACTATGTAGTACTGAATTGTGGAGTTAGACTGTTAAACAGTTTTTAACCATTTTTGTGTTCAGGATTTTTTGGCGGGCATGAAATCATGGCTCGATGATGCACTGGAACCACTGAGTACGGCCCCTCTCCTAGTAACTAGCGTGAATTAGCATCAGTGGTTCGCCTACTCAAATGCGAGTTACTGTCATTACTGTTAGTTACAACAGCCTACAGCTAGCTATGCCTCTAAGTGTATTTTACATGGTTGCGATCATTTACCAAAGTCAAGTCACATTTATTTATATTGCACTTTTTATAATTGTTTCAAAGCGGCTTTACAGAGGACAAGAATAACAATAGCAGGATATTAATGCAAAAAAAGTTTGTTTCCAGAAGAAAATAGTGTCACAGTCCAGCTTAAGTAATAAAAAAGGTTATTTAGTTCATTTATATATAGCCACTCTATATAGTTTTTGTTTAATAGTGTCAATGCAGGCAGATCACTATTATTGTTGAATATAAATTTAAATGTCCATGATCAAGAATATGCTAAATCACATAAACAAAAGAATGAAAGGCTTAAACAATACTACTGAATAAACACTAAGCATGCTCACACATTTTGTTGTAGATATAGATATTTGAAATAAATGATTTGAAATAAATGATAGGTAACCATGTTTACTGCAAATCTCCTCTGTATAACATTTTTCAGGTTTCACAATAATCGTTATGTGGCACAATTGTCAAAACTGAGAGCTCAGTACAAATGAAGTGATAAACTTTGACAAAATGTGATTTTAAGTGTTATAATAGTGACTTTATATCTAAATATCAATGCAAACACAAAAATTGAGTAAAAAGAACTTTTTTTTTTAAGTAGAATGACAATCATAATTATTGGCTCATTTTAAAATTGTGTAATCTCCACTAAAGCAAAGCAATTTTTCCATTGTAAGTCAGGCATCTTCAGTGGACAACAGTATCATTACAGCCTTAATCTTTCAGCTGAAATGATTGATAGTTTAGAATTTAATTTAATTCTCTGAGCATCAGAAATCTACGAAACCTGCCATGTTTTTTTTTCCAAAATGACCTGTTCTTCATATGTGCACCGTTTTGTGAAGTTTCTACTTTGTCCACAGAATAGACACATGTGATAGAAATAGTTTTTTATTTTATGTACAGAGAAATGCAGACTAAGGATGCTTAGGTCAAAGACATTATATAACCAAAAAGTGCTTAAAGTAGAACTAACAGTCATACTTCTATAGAGCTTAGATCATTACAAACTAATCAGAACAAATCCAGAACAAATCACAGTGAAGAAGACTTGCGTGACATTGATTTTTCCTCAACTGTATGATATAAATGTACATGCATCTTTCTGTTCAGGAGACTCACTTGGTTGTTGTGGCCAGTGAATAAAACTTCAATCCTACAAAGAGCAACTTGGAAGTCGTGTAAACTGCAAGTTGTTTAAATTGTCCATGGTGAAGAAGTCAGATTAAGTAGATTGTATACGTTGTCTGCATATTAAGAATTTCCATGACATGTTACTCAGATAACTATAAAAATTGTATCTGCTAAACAGTTAATTCAATCAAAATTCTGTTGATAACTTTTTTTCCATGAGGGCCCCTAGATGATGCATGTCAATTTTCAACTTGAGCAAATCGGATAAACAGTGTTTTAAAAAAAAAAAGAATATATATAAAAATATTACAAAATATTTGATCAAATATTAAATGACTAATTTGATTGACAGCAGTGGTTCTTGAAGCAAGTTTGGCGTCCCGTCGTGAGCGTGAATTACTGATCATTAGGACCAGGACTTTCAGTGGAAGAATAATAATACAATCTTAACAATTACTATAGGGTTTCAGCATTTCCTCCTAGAACCCCTAAAAAAAGCTTTTCAGCAGTCAACAGTAAAATCTTCCAATTAACAATTGTTTTTAAAAACTGCTGAAGTATATCATACCATGTTACATCACGCTTTAAAGCGCAAGCACAACACACTTACTTTGATAAGTTTATAATTTGACCTAAAACAGAATTCCTGTAGCTCAAATCTGAGAGCAAGTGCTAGGGAAAGGTTCAGTTCAAGTCCCAGAAAACACATGGACTGATTAAACGTATACCTTAAATGCAATGTCATTTTACAATAACATTTGCCAAATGCAAAAAAGGAAAACAAAAAACACCTTCAATATCAGCTGAAATAAACTCGCATACTTAGAAACCAGGAAAACAATGCACATAGTAGATTGTATAGGCAAAGTGAGAAAAAAGGGAGGGAGCATAGATGGAGATCCCTATCCTCAGTTATTACGTTTCCTGTGGCACAAAAAGAAACCGTAATCAATATCACAGAAACATTTCACTATTAGATTAAATCCTTGAGCATAATTCTTGAATACATACGCCAGGTTATTACTGCTTTGGACGATGACTTCTTTTAGACAGGTAAATAGGTTCCTGTAATAAGAGGAATGTTGTTAGCCATGAGAACAATTTGCTTGCAATTCATGAAATTTGAAGCAAATCTTGGATGTAGGCCAAAATATAAAAGCTGTATATTTTACAATTAACCTTAAATATAAGTATCCTGTATAATCAGTCACATTTACATTGTGCTTTATGACTAAAACTACTTTTTTGAGCATCTCTGCTGAAATGGACCACTGCTGTGGCATCGGAATGTAATAAAATGTTCATAATGTAATCAATAGAAAACAAAATCTTATATTATTTTTTATGATATTTTTTCAACATAAAGTAATATGTTATTGTATGTGAAATGTATTACATCATAAACACTGTAGCAACATGTAATAATGGATAAGTGAATTAAAACAGGTTATGAGCATAAAACTATTTTTAAAATTAAAATTACATAAAAAATAATTTCTTAATCTAACTAGAGACTAGTTGCTAAAATTATGAGAATTTTTAATAAAATTATATATTACAAAGTTCTCATTTAGACCCTAAAGATTCATATTAACTTGTACAAAAATGACATTATATGACCCCTTTAAGGCACATTATTTTAGAAAACATCCACAGCTTTTTCTGCTGTTCCTGGACTGTTAAACGCTTACCTCCATTGAGTGCTATTTTTACATCTCCATTGCATTCGTTTCCTGCTGGGAAATATAAAGATGAATACAAGAGAAGATATAAACACAGAAAGCTTAATTAAGCTACATATTCCTAGAGTCTAGGTACACCTACTGACAACAGATATTTGATCGATTTTATTTTAGCTATATAAAGATGAAGAGTATACGGCAGTCTTCAATAAATCCACGGAGCGAGAGTAACGTAACACACATCCAAACATCAACGAGACCCGACAACAATGAACAGAAACAAAAACAAAAAACAAAGGGAAATGCACGTGCAAACAAGAACGATTAGACACACACCTACACTGAATGACCAAATCAAATCTGCGACCATGACAAAAGACAAGGCAGGGAGAAACAGTGCAAACGAAAACAAACTTTCAACTGAATGAAACTGTGGCATTGTCGTTTTGCGGAGCCGTGTGAACAGAGATTATTTTGATTATGTTGTCATCTGTGCAAAGAAAAAAACTTCCATTTTTAGTACATCGTTGTATTGTAAACGTAACTTAAAAAATGACGCCTTGCTCGTTAAAACTGCATTTAAATAAACAAATGATCGAATATTCGATTTTATTTTATGCATTTAATAGTTTAAAACTATTTAATAGGTTAAAATTTTAGCTCCAGTAACTAAAAATATTACATTACAAAACAAAAATTATTACATTACAAATCTACAAACAATTGTATTACATTAGGAAAGTAATACTTATTACATTATGTGCCATTATTACATGTTGCTTTGTTATTACATGAGTGGCTACACAACACTAAAAGGGGTCATATAATGGTACATGCACTTTTACAAGCTGATTGTACTGAAATGTGTGTTGGCAGTGCCTGTACACAACCATCATATAATGAAAAAATCCACCCAGTGTTTTTGTTTCTAAAACAAATGTTCCTAAATCTGAACCGCTGAAGAGTTTTATTTTTGAAGGGAATATTCCCCACAATCAACGTCAATGCGTTCATGTTAGCGTGAATCATTTCTCACCGGACTGCTTTAAAATGAGTCAGTATAAAGCTGGTTTTGCTAAGAAGCTGCTCCTGAAAAAGGAATCGGTACCAACTATATGTGTTCCTGCTGCACCTCCAGAAGAACTGAAGTGAGTGTAACGTTTTATTAACCTTTAAATATTAATCTTTGCAAATCGCTTGCACGTTTCACGATGAATGTGGCTAATGTTTACACTCAGGGTACATTACGGCATGTATTCTATGTAACGTTACGACGTTCTCAATATAATTCATAATCCCATGTTTATAATGAACAACGCGTTATGATTAATGTGTTATTAAAAACTGTGTACGCAGGTGTTAAAGTTAACGTGGTAACACTAAGTTACACCTGGTTTACTTGTCTGTTTAAGAAGTAATGTAAAAAAAAAAAACAGTTATAACTGCATAAAGATGAATGGTAACAATACCGGCGAAATACTGTTTACATCCTGCAAATGCATATGATTCAGAGACTCCCGCTGCCATTCTTGTTCCAAAATATCCCCTTAACTGTTGTCAAGGCAACACTCCACGTGCGTTGTGTCAAAGCGCCCACAGAACAGAGGGGCGGAGTCAGCGAAGCTCATTATCATTTAAAGGCATATGCACTGAAACGGCGTGCTGAAATCAGAGCTGTTTTTGACCAGGTAAAATAAGTGTTTTATTGTAAGTGTCTTACAATACTAATGAGAATTTTTAATAGGGCTGGGCGATATGGACCAAAAGTCATATCCCGATATATTTAGGCTGAATATCGATATACGATATATATCCCGATATTTTTTCCGCAAAGTGAGAGCTAATGTTCAGTCAAAGTCAAAGCCAATTAAAGCTGCAAGCAGCATTGAAAGGGCCCTCGCACCCGTGCCATCGCCACCCGGTGGCTTTAGGAAGACAGACCACGGTGGGCAATGTGCATTTAAGTAGATAAATATAGTGGGAGTATGTCAAAGTCAGTTACAAAAATGTCCTTTATTATGGGTATAATAGCATGCTGTTAAACATGTCACTTCCTGTTGCCAGCAGGTGACGCTATGACTGTAACTGAATATGAGCATGCACATGTGTTCAGGACAGAACTCTTATCAAACATGTGAAGTTTGGGGCAGATTGAACTTTGCCTTCTTAAGTAAAAACAACTTCCTGTTTCATAGCATTAGCATGCTTTAGCACTTAGCTAAGAATTTCTAGCATGTTTAACATGTTGATAACATGTTTATAACTCAATGGCATATTTACTATGTTGCCAGTACTGCATCACACTGTTAAACATGTCACTTCCTGTTGCCAGTAGGTGGCGCTATTACTATAACTGAATATTGTCATGTAGATGTGTTCAGGGCAGGACTCTTATCAAACGTGTGAAGTTTGGGGCAGATTGGACATTGCCTTCTTAAGTAACAACAACTTCCTGTTTCATTTCATTAGCATGCTTTAGCACTTAGCTAAGAATTGCTAGCATGTTTTAACATGTTTATAACATGTTTATAACTCAATGGCATATTTACTATGTTGCCAGTACTGCATCACACTGTTAAACATGTCACTTCCTGTTGCCAGTAGGTGGCGCTATTGCTATAACTGAATATTGTCATGTAGATGTGTTCAGGGCAGGACTCTTATCAAATGTGTGAAGTTTGGGGCAGATTGGACATTGCCTTCTTAAGTAACAACAACTTCCTGTTTCATTTCATTAGCATGCTTTAGCACTTAGCTAAGAATTGCTAGCATGTTTAACATGTTTATAACATGTTTATAACTCAATGGCATATTTACTATGTTGCCAGTACTGCATCACACTGTTAAACATGTCACTTCCTGTTGCGAGTAGGTGGCGCTATTACTATAGTTGAAAATTGTAATGTAGATGTGTTCAGGGCAGGACTCTTATCAAATGTGTGAAGTTTGGGGCAGATTGGACATTGCCTTCTTAAGTAACAACAACTTCCTGTTTCATTTCATTAGCATGCTTTAGCACTTAGCTAAGAATTGCTAGCATGTTTTAACATGTTTATAACATGTTTATAACTCAATGGCATATTTACTATGTTGCCAGTACTGCATCACACTGTTAAACATGTCACTTCCTGTTGCCAGTAGGTGGCGCTATTACTATAGCTGAAAATTGTAATGTAGATGTGTTCAGGGCAGGACCTCTTATCAAATGTGTGAAGTTTGGGGCAGATTGGACATTGTCTTCTTAAGTAACAACAACTTCCTGTTTCATTTCATTAGCATGCTTTAGCACTTAGCTAAGAATTGCTAGCATGTTTTAACATGTTTATAACATGTTTATAACTCAATGGCATATTTACTATGTTGCCAGTACTGCATCACACTGTTAAACATGTCACTTCCTGTTGCCAGTAGGTGGCGCTATTACTATAGCTGAAAATTGTAATGTAGATGTGTTCAGGGCAGGACTCTTATCAAATGTGTGAAGTTTCGGGGTTTCGGGGTTCGAAGTTACAGCAAATTACTATTTAAAGTCGGCATGAAACGGAAGTTGAGATTGTCATTTTTTCCTTGCTGTGACGTATATTCGAGTGAAACGGCTTCTGAAATTTGAAAAAATGTAGGGCGGGGCTTGATTCCGTCCTTCGGGAATTGATTGGATCGTTGGAGGACACTGACACTGACAGGTTCTCTGAGAGGCTGTGCTCCGATAGCCGAACCCTCATCGGCTCTGGCCGCACCCTTTCGCCATTGCACGTGACCGGAAGAAAAGAGAGGTCGTTTCGAGGGGGGAGGGAAGGGTAATGTATTTGATTAAAGATTATAAGGGTACATGAATTTTAAAAAAATAATGAAGTGCACAGATAAATCATTTATAATAAACACTACAATATTACATATAAAAAGAAGATTTGTCAAATTTGATTTCATGCCGACTTTAATTGCAGTAATAGCATGCTTTAGCACTTAGCTAAGTGTTTGCTAGCATGTTTTAGCATGTTTCAAGTATGTTGATAGCATGTTTAGCACTTGCTGGCACTTTTTTATATGTTATTAGGAGTCCACAAAAGTGTTAAACATGTCACTTCCTGTTCCCAGCAGGTGGCGCTATGACTGTAACTGAATATGAGCATGGACATGTGTTCAGGACAGAACTCTTATCAAACGTGTGAAGTTTGGGGCAGATTGGACATTCCATACCTGAGTTACAGCAAATTCCTATTGAATTGCAGTAATAGCATGCTTTAGCACTTAGCTAAGTGCTTGCTAGCATGTTTTAGCATGTTTCAAGTATGTTGTTAGCATGTTTAACACTTGCTGGCATTTTTTTATATGTTATCAGGAGTCCACAACAGTGTTAAACATGTCACTTCCTGTTGCCAGCAGGTGGCGCTGTAACTGTAACTGAATATGAGCATGGACATGTGTTCAGGACAGGACTCTTATCAAACGTGTGAAGTTTGGGGCAGATTGGACATTGTTTGCCTGAGTTACAGCAACTTCCTGTTTCATGGCGAAACATCAAAATTTGTCAGGCCGCCGAGGACACGCCCTTCGACGAAAACTCAAGATCTTCGCAATTTAACGTCGCAAAGGCCTTAAGATTACACTCACCAAATTTGAAGATGATCAGATTAAAACTGTAGGAGGAGTTCGTTAAAGTACGAGGCCTGAAAATGGCAAAAACTGCACAAAAATCTGAGAGGAAGTTCAAAATGGCTGACTTCCTGTTGTGTTTAGGGATACGCTCCAAGAGACTTTTTTGTAGGTATTGGGCCATTACATGTATGTACCGAATTTCGTACACGTACGTGAAACGTAACGCGAGGCGCACTCCGTTGAACCTTTATAGGTGGCGCTATTGAGCCATTTTGCCCCGCCCAATTTTGAAACGCATATCAGATGTAAATTTTCGCCAGTTCTGACGCGTGTGCAAATTTTCGTGAGTTTTCGTGCATGTTTAGGCCCTCAAAAATGCGATTCATTGCGGAGAAGAAGAATAATAATAATTAAAGCTGCAAGCAGCATTGAAAGGGCCCTCGCACCCGTGCCATCACCACCTGGTGGCTTTAGGAAGACAGACCACGGTGGGCAATGTGCATTTAAGTAGATAAATATAGTGGGAGTATGTCAAAGTCAGTTACAAAAATGTCCTTTATTATGGGTATAATAGCATGCTATTAAACATGTCACTTCCTGTTGCCAGCAGGTGACGCTATGACTGTAACTGAATATGAGCATGCACATGTGTTCAGGACAGAACTCTTATCAAACATGTGAAGTTTGGGGCAGATTGAACTTTGCCTTCTTAAGTAAAAACAACTTCCTGTTTCATAGCATTAGCATGCTTTAGCACTTAGCTAAGAATTGCTAGCATGTTTAACATGTTTATAACTCAATGGCATATTTACTATGTTGCCAGTACTGCATCACACTGTTAAACATGTCACTTCCTGTTGCCAGTAGGTGGCGCTATTACTATAACTGAATATTGTCATGTAGATGTGTTCAGGGCAGGACTCTTATCAAATGTGTGAAGTTTGGGGCAGATTGGACATTGCCTTCTTAAGTAACAACAACTTCCTGTTTCATTTCATTAGCATGCTTTAGCACTTAGCTAAGAATTGCTAGCATGTTTAACATGTTTATAACATGTTTATAACTCAATGGCATATTTACTATGTTGCCAGTACTGCATCACACTGTTAAACATGCCACTTCCTGTTGCCAGTAGGTGGCGCTATTACTATAGCTGAAAATTGTAATGTAGATGTGTTCAGGGCAGGACTCTTATCAAATGTGTGAAGTTTGGGGCAGATTGGACATTGCCTTCTTAAGTAACAACAACTTCCTGTTTCATTTCATTAGCATGCTTTAGCACTTAGCTAAGAATTGCTAGCATGTTTTAACATGTTTATAACATGTTTATAACTCAATGGCATATTTACTATGTTGCCAGTACTGCATCACACTGTTAAACATGTCACTTCCTGTTGCCAGTAGGTGGCGCTATTACTATAGCTGAAAATTGTAATGTAGATGTGTTCAGGGCAGGACTCTTATCAAACGTGTGAAGTTTGGGGCAGATTGGACATTGTCTTCTTAAGTAACAACAACTTCCTGTTTCATTTCATTAACATGCTTTAGCACTTAGCTAAGAATTGCTAGCATGTTTTAACATGTTTATAACATGTTTATAACTCAATGGCATATTTACTATGTTGCCAGTACTGCATCACACTGTTAAACATGTCACTTCCTGTTGCCAGTAGGTGGCGCTATTACTATAGCTGAAAATTGTAATGTAGATGTGTTCAGGGCAGGACTCTTATCAAATGTGTGAAGTTTGGGGCAGTTTGGACATTGTCTTCTTAAGTAACAACAACTTCCTGTTTCATTTCATTAGCATGCTTTAGCACTTAGCTAAGAATTACTAGCATGTTTTAACATGTTTATAACATGTTTATAATTCAATGGCATATTTAATATGTTGCTAGTACTGCATCACAGTGTTAAACATGTCACTTCCTGTTCCCAGTAGGTGGCGCTATTACTATAACTGAATATTCTCATGTAGATGTGTTCAGGGCAGGACTCTTATCAAATGTGTGAAGTTTCGGGGTTTCGGGGTTCGAAGTTACAGCAAATTACTATTTAATTGCAGTAATAGCATGCTTTAGCACTTAGCTAAGTATTTGCTAGCATGTTTTAGCATGTTTCAAGTATGTTGATAGCATGTTTAGCACTTGCTGGCACTTTTTTATATGTTATTAGGAGTCCACAAAAGTGTTAAACATGTCACTTCCTGTTGCCAGCAGGTGGCGCTATGACTGTAACTGAATATGAGCATGGACATGTGTTCAGGACAGAACTCTTATCAAATGTGTGAAGTTTGGGGCAGATTGGACATTCCATACCTGAGTTACAGCAAATTCCTATTGAATTGCAGTAATAGCATGCTTTAGCACTTAGCTAAGTGCTTGCTAGCATGTTTTAGCATGTTTCAAGTATGTTGTTAGCATGTTTAACACTTGCTGGCACTTTTTTATATGTTATCAGGAGTCCACAACAGTGTTAAACATGTCACTTCCTGTTGCCAGCAGGTGGCGCTATGACTGTAACTGAATATCAGCATGCACATGTGTTCAGGACAGAACTCTTATCAAACATGTGAAGTTTGGGGCAGATTGGACATTGTTTGCCTGAGTTACAGCAACTTCCTGTTTCATGGCGAAACATCAAAATTTGTCAGGCCGCCGAGGACACGCCCTTCGACGAAAACTCAAGATCTTCGCAATTTAACGTCGCAAAGGCCTTAAGATTACACTCACCAAATTTGAAGATGATCAGATTAAAACTGTAGGAGGAGTTCGTTAAAGTACGAGGCCTGAAAATGGCAAAAAACTGCACAAAAATCTGAGAGGAAGTTCAAAATGGCTGACTTCCTGTTGTGTTTAGGGCTACGCTCCAAGAGACTTTTTTGTAGGTATTGGGCCATTACATGTATGTACCGAATTTCGTACACGTACGTGAAACGTAACGCGAGGCGCACTCCGTTGAACCTTTATAGGTGGCGCTATCGAGCCATTTTGGCCCGCCCAATTTTGAAACGCATATCAGATGTAAATTTTCGCCAGTTCTGACGCGTGTGCAAATTTTCGTGAGTTTTCGTGCATGTTTAGGCCCTCAAAAATGCGATTCATTGCGGAGAGAAGAAGAATAATAATAATAATAATAATAATAATAAACAGAGCAATTCCAAGAGGGTCCTCACACCATCGGTGCTCGGGCCCTAAATATGATGTCACAAGTAGCCTAGTTTTATTGAAGCCGACTATTTCAGTGAACAGGTGCAAAATCAAATGAATAAATAAAAACAAAAAACAGGTTTCTTGGCCTGGTTCATAATTAAATGCTCAGCTGTTCAAATAACAATAAAATGTAAACATAAATAAATACTGTATAACAACAGGAGTACCTTTTTTGAAATCAAAGCATAAGGTGGCTGCAGGAAAATGAAGTTTGCAGTGAGCTTTGTTTCGGGGCTGAAGCTTTAGTGTTTCCTCTAGGATTTTGTTCTAGCTGTGATATTCCCATGGGCCACGCCCTCTTTCCCCAGGTGTGTAAACCTCGCCTAAGTATTATAATATGAAAGGCTCCAATTGACCCTTCGCAAAGACCCGCCCTCCTTAGTTACTGTCGCTATGTTCCGACAAGCTACGCTGCTCTCATGTTCTCACGCAGTGAAAAATACATCGCGGAGCTGAGAGGAGACTGACAACACGCGGACAGACAGGACAGACCAGGTTACTTTTCGGTTACTTTTGATATTAAACATATTAAACAAAGTCTCAGCTTTCAAATGTGGTCATTTTTTGAAAGAAATTTAAACAATAAATACCGTTTTGTGGCTTTTTAATGTGCCGTGACAGATCGCTGTAGAGCATCCGTTAAAGCTGCTCGTGATCCGATCATCTCTTCCTTCTAGTTCATTTATAGCACCAAATAAACATGAACGAACATAAGTAGTAATGTTGTTTTAACCGCGGAAAGGCGTCAGTATATTCATTTTACCAAGTTAAAATCCTCCTAACTCCACTGGCTGCTTTTTCGGACAAAATGGCGGATGGCGAAGTATGATTGGTTAGAACACCTGTCAATCAAGCTCCACGCGAAGGGTCAATTTATAGCGGCAAATCGATTATGAGCATCCCGTGCGCAAAATGATGCACTTGAAGCAACGTGAAGTCACAGTGTGCAGCGCTTCACATTTGCACAAAGCGAAGAGATATTTGATGCTTAGTATATTATCTATGCAACAGTTTATTGAGCCTTTTCTTTTAACAGTTTTAAATTTCAGTTAGTGCACATGAAGAACAATTATAGCGCTCTCTACTCCAGTGCTGTAATCTAGCACACACCCGGGAGAAAGGAATAGAAAGCACAGTAAACTCCAGCAAGATAAAGCATTTATCTACAAATAAAGTATAATAGTGGGAACATTGATCTTGAAGAGAGTGTCATCGTGTAACTGTCGTAACCGAACGTGACGCGCTGTTTGAATGCTGAATGGAGAATGACTGAGGAGAAATGAGTTTCCATTAACTTTAACTTAACGACTTAAATATTGATTTTTACCTCACATTATGCAACCGAATGACTTTAGAAGTCTTGGAATATAGTGCACGAAAACTTTATGGGGCTTTACAATATTTTGCATGCCTTTAGTGGGGCTTAACAAACACAATACTGTGCACAATATCGGACTTCATATCGTTTGGTGTGGCGGAATGAATGTAGCGGAAACACCGTTGGCGTTTTGGGTTGTCGATGGCTTGCGGCTGGGGCTTCTGCAGTTTCATGCGCGGGGAGCAGTGCAGAGAGCTCCGGGTCAGCAGTTTGCTTGGAGCAAGGATCACAGCGCATATTTGCACTATATCGATATATGCGATATGGTCTAATTCCATATCGCATTTAAAAATATATCGATATATTTTTTATATCGATATATCGCCCAGCCCTAATTTTTAATAAAAGTATATTACAAAGTTCTCACTTAGACCCTAAAGATCATATTAACTTGTACAAAAATGACATTATATGACCCCTTTAAGGCACATTATTTTAGAAAACATCAACAGCTTTCTCTGCTGATCCTGGACTGTTAAACGCTTACCTCCATTGAGTGCTGTTTTTTCCCCAGCATCTCCATTGCTTTCGTTTCCTGCTGGGAAATATAAAGATGAATACAAGAGAAGATATAAACACAGAAAGCTTAATTAAGCTACATATTCCTAGAGTCTAGGTACACCTACTGACAACAGATATTTGATAGATTTTATTTTAGCTATATAAAGATGAAGAGTATACGGCAGTCTTCAATAAATCCACGGAGCGAGAGTAACGTAACACACATCCAAACATCAACGAGACCCGACAACAATGAACAGAAACAAAAACAAAAAACAAAGGGAAATGCACGTGCAAACAAGAACGATTAGACACACACCTACACTGAATGACCAAATCAAATCTGCGACCATGACAACAGACAAGGCAGGGAGAAAACAGTGCAACGAAAACAAAGTTTCAACTGAATGAAACTGTGGCATTGTCGTTTTGCGGAGCCGTGTGAACAGAGATTATTTTGATTATGTTGTCATCTGTGCAAAGAAAAAAACTTTTCCGTTTTTAGTACATCGTTGTATTGTAAACGTAACTTAAAAAATAAAGCCTTGCTCGTTAAAACTGCATTTAAATAAACAAATGATCGAATATTCGATTTTATTTTATTTTTTAAATCTAATGCATTTAATAGTTAAAAACTACTGGTATTACAAAAACTTTTGTAATTACAAATTACAATATGAAAATGTATTTGGTGAGTTCATAATGTAATAAATTTCCCACAATTTAAAAATCATTATTAATTTGAGCTCCAGTAACTAAAAATATTACATTACAAATCAAAAATTATTATATTACAAATGTGACCCTGGATCACAAAACCAGTCTTAAGTAGCACAGGAATATTTGTGGGAATAGCCAACAAAAATTCTCGATGGGTCAAAAATTATCGATTTTTCTTTTATGCCAAAAATCATTAGGATATTAAGTAAAGATCATGATCCATGAAGATATTTAGTAAATTTCCTACCTTAAATATATCAAAATTGTATTTTTGTAAGTGGATGCAGCATAATAACCAACAGAAATGGAAACCTTTAAAGGCGATTTTCTCAATATTTAGATTTTTTTGCACCCTCAGATTCCAGATTTCAAATAGTTGTATCTCGGCCAAATATTATCCTATCCTAACATACCATCCTCCAATGGAAAGCTTATTTATTCAGCCTTCAGATGATGTATAAATCTCAATTTTAAAAAAATGGACACATAAGACTTTTGTGGTCCAGGGTCACAAATATACAAACAATTGTATTATATTAGGAAAGTAATACTTATTACATTATACTTATTACACAACACTTTATTGTAGAAAACATCAACAGTTTTTCTGCTGTTCCTGGACTGTTAAACGCTTACCTCCATTGAGCGCTATGTTTGCATCTTCATTGTTGTCGTTTCCTGCTGGGAAATATAAAGATGAATACTAGAGAAGATATAAACACAGAAATCTTAACTAATGGTGTGTTCACGTGCTACGGAAAAGATTATATTTTCCTCTTGTGAACTGGTATTTACCAGTGTGTTGTGTTCAAGTGCTTTTGTTGTCGTAATGTGGTAAAAAGATGGAGATCCAGACCTGTTATTTAGCTAAAACTATTTTAGATTGCTTAAGTCATCTGCTACAGCAAGAAGATGATTTATCAAAACTCAAATGGTAAATAATATGCTGTATATTTTCTAGATCATGAATAGTACATATTTCTACCATTCACGACTCTTGCGTTGCTCTCCGCCATTTTGAAAAGGTTAAAGGTTATCTCATCTCGGCAACTCGTTCCTCAAAATATTCTCCGAGTTGCCCAGTGGAAAATACCATATGTTCATGTGCATTTTCCACGTCGGGTTTTGGTATTTACCATAATTACCAAAGCACATGAACTAGCACCATAAGCTACATATATTCCTAGAGTCTAGGTACACCTACTGATATTTGATAGATTTTATTTTAGCTACTAAAATGAGTTACAGAAAGTAAACACTGCTTACATTTATATTTTATACTGGGATAACTCTGGGGAGGCAATACTTTTTCTTAGGTTGTCAGTTGCCCACCCCTTGTTACTGATTGTGTTCTTCACATGTGTCTTGTTTGGTTGCTCGTTTGCTCTGGTATATATTGCCCTGCGTTTCTATCTTTAGTTGTCAGTTATTGTGTGTGTATCCAAAGTTGTGTTTTGTGTCTCTCATTTCTGGATCATCTCATCTTGATTTATTAAAACTGTTTCTAGAAATTTCCGTTTCAGCTCTCCTTCTTCCCCGCCTGAATTGTTACGCAATGTACTCGTTTCACAGTAATATAGTAAATCCATGGTTTGGGAGATGGTTATCTAGCCAATCTCCAATCAAAGCTGCCACACCATCAAATTTAAAGGGTTAGTTCACCCCCCAAAACAAACAATGATCTACCGCGTAAGCTTCCGTGTTTACCAAATGTCAAGTTCTCTAGATATGCGTGTTATCATATCATTGTTTTGATGTTAATAAAAGCCTAAATTAAACCTGTTCATCTTAAGGGTTTGAAATAACATATGAGTGAGTAAATAATGACTTTATATTGGGTGAACTATCCCTTTAAAAAATAAAGGGGCAATCAAACAGCAACGTGAGCAACTTTTTTGCACATCTGTTGTTCAAAGCACGTTGGTTGAAGAATATGACTGTAGTCAATGGCGTCACCAGGTGGTGTTATAATAACTTCTGCTAATTAATCAGTCTGAGATGGAAATAGTGTCAGAGTATTGCTGTAAGTAATGCACATGGCACTAAACGACCGTTGTTACTGTTCTCTGTTTGGCTTTATTTACAGATGCTTGAATCAATCGCAGGTTCCCTTTTATGTCATACTCCAGGGTTCCCCCAAGGTACTCGAGCACATTTGCACATAAACGCAGTTCAAAAGCAGCACTTTCATTATTTTAACATTATTTGACATCATTATTTATATATATATATATGAAAGATTGATAGATTGTACAGCATCTTAGGCTGTGTTTACACTTTGCACCGGAGCTATCCTCCATCCTGGCTGCTTCGTTTGAGACCAGGCAGTGTGACGGATACAGCTTCGGTTGCAGCTCAAAGTTTCCAGCCTCTGGTTCCTCCAAGGGTGTAATCCATCCGCCGGAAACTGAAGCCTCGGCCGCCATTGTAGCTGACTATCACCTGCTGTTAGCACTCCATTGACTCTTTGTCACTTTGACAGCGAATGACTTTACATCTGAGGCGTCCAAAGACTGCATTTGTGCATTATTTATTTCTAAAGAAACACGACAATGTATAAAAGGCTCCATTACTTTGTATCTTACGTTATGGCCCCGTAGAAGCCGTTTTTGTAAAAATAGGCTAACAATTGCGTCATAACACGCGACTCTCTGGCTATGTTTCCATCCACACGTTTGTATCCGCATTAAGTGATATCGAATGAAAAATGCCTTATGGAAACAGTAAAATTCGATTGAATTTCATGAAGATCGACTCAATTGAAATACGATCGGTCTCATGGGATTTTATCTTGATGGATATACGGCTTATGCGCTGATGGAAACGTTATTATGGTGCGATCCATTTTGCCTAGTAAAACTTTGTTCGCAAATGTTGGCTTGAATGTTGTGCAATTCGGTGAGAAAATGAATAGAAACACCTTAACATGTCTCAAATCAATTCGATATACCAATTTGATCACAAAACAGCATGTGACGTCATTACACACAGGTTTTTATTCGCTTTAAAGCCGTTTGATGGAAACACACTTTCACCAGCTTTATTCACATGAGGTTTTTTACCGAACTTCAGATAATTCCATTGACAAGTGGATGGAAACATGGCTTCTGTCGCACACAAGAGAAATTACCGTATAGATAGGAGGAGAAGCTTGCGGGCAATCGGGGGGACGTGGAGGCGTAAAGTCAAGGGAGAAGCCCATAGAGAGTCATAAAGTTGCTCCTGCTGCGAGCTCATGGACAGCAAATTCTCACGATCTCCCTCGCTGCAAGATTTGGAAGGGAATGATTCAGATTTCTCTTGGCACAGCAACTAGATTGCTCACGTCACATCTCCGTCGTCAAGCTCAGTTTGAGTCTGCGCAGTCTCTCAGCCATCAGGAAGTGAGTGCTTCTAATAGGCTTAAATTTTCTCTGTTGAAGTCTATGGGGTTGCGGTGTCCATTTCTTTTATTGTCTATGGTTTCCTCAAGCTACTGCCTGATCTCCATTCATTATCTGGTGCTTCTCCATATCCTCGATTCTCCAGCATAGCCTTGCTCGGGTCGGATCTCATCTGTCTTCCCTTTCTCCTGTTGACTGCCCTGTTCTAGTGTTTGGATCATCCTCACTCTTAAACATCCCTATTGTGCCTCGTCTTGTCAATAAAATTCCAGCCCTTGGTCATTCTGCATCTGGGTTGTCTTGCTCCATAAGACTGCTGTAACTCAACCTGACACTGTTATCCAGATACAGAAGCCACATGATGTGCACAGGTATAAACGCACCGTGTCCTGATTGGCTTCAAGATCACGGTGATCGCGTGTTAATGCCAAGTGTAAACGCAGCCTTAGAGTGCTTATTTTGTTCAAGAGCATTCATTATCTATGCACGTCCACGTCATGCTAAAAAGAAGCTATGCTGCTTCTAACTACAGGTCGAGAGCTATAGTTTCAACCAGACAACTTTGCGATGCTGTTTGCGAATGTTCATTGAAACTATGTTTTTTAGAAAATGTGCAGCCCATCAAAAACATTAGGGCATCCACTAAAGAAACTCTAGTGATAAAATTGTTGTATGTGTTAATAACACCCCATAACAATTATCTAAAGGGAAATACTGATTCACTCCACTTCAGTCCTCTCTGAAGCAGCTTACCTGGGGGGTTATTTCCTGTTGCTCTATCCCGATAGATGAAAGCTAGAGAGGATTACAAATAAAGATTATAAATACAGTTACAATCTACATGAATGGCAGTCAGAGGCAGAGATATATCAAGTGAAGTCTGGATAGCACAAACAATTTGTTCTTAAGAGGTATAGTTTTTTAAAAGAGGTTAGTTGTTTGTAACCATTACATTAATATAGATTTCAATGGACTATTTCAAGATTTTGGACATACTGCCCACCCTAGTGAAACAATATTTTTTTTCCCCTCTCTCTGAAGCAGCCCTGTCAATTTTGACAGTTGAAGCACCTTTATTAAAGAAAAGTATTTTAAAAAAAGTGTGGCCAGAATCTGCATTTATGTTGTAATACTTACGAATTATTTTAGTCTTATTAAGGTAAAGAACGATCCCTAAAACAATAGCTAGTACAGCTACAGCTCCAATCGCAATTCCAAGAACCAGGAAAGAGCCTTCATTGCAGTCCTTGCATGTTCCATCTGCAAAAAAATAAAAAATAATAATAAATGGACAAAGCTACTGTATGTAAAGCATAAATGTCTACTATATTTAGAAAATTCAATTCCGTTGTTAATCCTTTAATAAAGAGTCATTTTAAGGGGTCATAAAACACTAAATTACATTTTCTGCTATTTTAACAGGTGTTTAAAAATTAGCATCTGTTAAAATCCGTTAATTTTTAAAATCTTCATAGTGTCACTATCACAAGTTGAGAGGTTTTGTCACATTATGGTGTACTGATGACTTAATTATCCATGAGACTGTGTGCACTTATCCTATGAGAGACACATTGATGGACCGCAAGTGTTTGTTTTTGCTTTGTAAGAGTTTCTGCTTGGCATAATTTCTCTTCCATAGAATCTGAGTCTGACACAAACGAGATCCATCCATAGTGTAAGTGTAACGCTCAGTAATGATTATAGACGTACCTATAATCTCACCGGGCGAATTGCTCACTAAAAAACTTACAGATCATGCTTTCAAGTAGGCACTTCCACCATTGGTTCCCCAGAGGAAAGACCCCTGCTTTAATGATTAAATACTTTCACTTTACCTACCCCATTTGGCAATAATTGGTGCGTCGAGAGTTTTGTGGAACACAAAACAGTCATATTCTGCTTTTTCATCCTCCTTGATCTCCACACTCTTTCTCCACTGAAAGGTTCCATCATGGTTTGGTCTGGTTCCTGTGGATTCAATCTCATTGTTGGACACGGTGTGTACGATATTTCCTTATTTCCAAAATCATATCTTTGGGGTAGAATCCAGTGGCCATACAGGTGAGTTTCAGCTTAGTTTTGTCTTTGGTAGACTTTTTCGCAAACACATGAACATCGGAGGAGCTGTGGACAAAATTTATCAATCAGTTCTATCTCTATGACAGCTGCATACATCAACAAATACAAACTCTACATTTACTCACAGTCTTTTTCACTCCTCATCTCCATAAATCTCTGAATTTTTTGAGCCAGTCCACGCACTCTTTCTCCAGGTAGCCCTTGGTGTACTGGTTCAGGATGGGCACATTATCCCATTTTCTCTTGGTTGGAAAGCTGCTCTAACTGGGCAACCCACTGAGACTCCTTATCATCAAAAGACAGGAAGTTGTCGCCATCATAACTGTACTCATCAATGCCTTTGGAAAACTTCAGTTCATTTCCATCTGAATCAATTTCACACCCATGTCTCCACTGAAGAACATGAACATCTGAAAAGGACAGATTTTTTTAGATGATAATAACATAATATATATTATTATATTGTGCATAATATATATTTATATGCAGGTTAATATGTATCAGTATTTTCCTCACCTGAATTATTGTGTCCCATACGCTCCATCAGAATTTTGACATTCACATTAAACCACTGTTCTTTGCTCTTTCTTGACTGGGTGCCTTTTCCCAGTAATCCTCCTGCATTGCTCTCTTCATCCATTTCTGTGTGGGAATCTTTCTCTTTTCCTTGCTATTGTAATAGTCAATCTGTCTGTCATCTAGAAGACCCATAGCTGTGAAATCATAGATGCCTGGAGGTTCGACAGGTTTGGACAAGGCGTGTAAATGTAGTACAGGGAGTGTGACTCTGCAACACAAAGGAATAAAATAGACTGTTGCATAAAACAAGCATATGTGGTAAAATTGGTTTGTGAAGAGAACAGATCAAATAAGGGTGGGTTAGGCATATACGCAGAACGGTCTCAAAACATTTCAGTTCAGCCAGACTAAATAGACTCCATCTATTGTAATAAAAATAAACCTATTATTAGCTGAGGCCATTTAACGTTTATCAAAATTTGTGCACCCAAAAAACAATCCTACCTGGATTGAAGGGTTCACTATTTGAGAATTTCCATATATCCAGATTGTATTCAGTTAAAAAATTAATTTGAGGTGGCTAATCCTGGTATATTGATTTTGTGATCCATAATAACTAGGCCGCTGCCATGTTGATCAATGCCAAATTTGAGGAAAGTAAGCTTTTTTCATATGACAAAACTTGTAGCCTATCCACATTATTCCTACGCCCATTACGCTTCATGCGAATTATGGGTGTAACTTCCGTTAAGCTGTAAAAAATCAGTGACAGACTAGGCTAGCTCTATGGACACAATAATATTTAAACTGTGTACAATGACATTACATTATTCTACTCACCCTTCAACCATTGAACATTAAAAGGACATTTAAAGGAACCATATGTAAGAAATGTATTTCAATTAATCATAAAATGGCCCTGATATGTCAATAGACATTAAGAAATCATGTTAATTTCAAATACTTATATCCCTGACAACATTAGTCCGGCCAGGATATTGTAATTTAAAAAGTGAAGTTGCAGCTCTCAATTGATGTTGATGTTGTCATGTTGTGTTTTGGTCTGATGTGAAAAAATTCTAACGTTACGAATCCAAAAAAAACTCGTTATGATTCCGAAATACTTCGTGACAAAGTCCGAAATAAAACAAGCATTTGTGTATAGGAGTTGCCTTTGAAAGATGGAGACGGCTGAAAACGGAGAAGAATTTGAAGACAGAGCAAAAGTTGCTAAGGTTGTACTGACTCTGGCAAATGAAATTCCAGGACTTTCAAGACTTTTCAAGCATAATTTTTGAATTTCAAGGACTTCAGTACTGGCACTTTATGCTTATCAATTTATTTGCTATTGATGTTTCCTTCAGAGAGGTGATCCATTACAACGCTTCAGGCATGGAATAGCCTTAACCATTGAATGAAACAATTGAAAGCTGATTTTTCCCAGCAAATATATGATTGACCTGAGAATGAAAGTTGTATACTTACTTATATATGTATGTATGCTTTTATTAGCCTGGAGAAATAATCTATATCTCAGGCGGCATAAAGCTTTGATTTAGCTGAAACAATTGTTTATGTGTCATAATATAATAAAAAAAACAAAAAAGACAAATTTTGAATTATTAAGAAATAGTGTTTTTAGTAGTTTTTCAGGTAGATTACAGGTATAAATAATTTGAATTCATGATGTCCGTTTTAATGTTCATTTGCTTTGCATCCTGCTGTGCCGCTGCGCGCTCAATCTGCGCGGTTCTTCTCTGATGATCAGCTCGCGACAAAGCTGATGGTTTATTATACAATTATACACATACACATATTTATGTAAACAACTTATTGGATGCGATTTTCCCAGCCCTACTTAATATATTTTTTTATTTAGCTGCTTCAGCATTGCGTGATTTCAAAGTGATTTCAGTCAATACAAGGGACGTGAGAATTTGGGGAGAAAAAAAGAAGAGAGATTCTTCATGCATTCCAGTGAATTACCCGTTGAGAACAGACCACAAATGTGCAGTAGGCTATGTTGACCTTTTTCATACTATTACAGCGGAATGCAAAAGAAAGAAGAAGAAGAAAGAAAGAAAGGATACAGGGAAAAGAATGCAGAGACTGAAAAGAGCTTTTACCAAAGATATTCTTGTTATAACATGTCACGTTAAAATACCAAGTGTTACGTTATTCTCATGTTATTCTTAAATAAAATATGAAATTAAACTGGTAGCTCGTTGGGTCAAACTGACGGATAAGCTTTTGTAGGGCAACCATATGATTTGAAATTATTAGTTTCAGTATTTTTGAATGGAAGTTCCCCAAACCGGAAGTGCCACCCATAAGTTACATAAAAACGCAGTAAACTCGTCAGGAATAAGGTGGATATATTTACTTATAGGCTAACTAAAAATACACTTTTAAATTTCATGTACTGTATAGTATAAATTCGTAATCAATTTTCAATTTCGTTGCGGCAAAGCCGTTTTAGACCAGGATGCGTAAAATGTTACTTTCACTTTCTTTCTCTAACAAACGCAGCAAAGTTTAATCATTGAACTTACCTGCTTGAAGTGAAGGCGAAGTATTACAAAGAAAAAACAAACAAAGCAAAGCAAAACTCTTTGTCGCGACACCTGTGTCCATGATTATACTTTTGATTAGGCTATCTAATTCCACTGGTGTCGGTCTGAACTCAACTTCCAACGACAGAATCTGGCTGCACAAAATGGCGGCGGCAGTGATGGGCGATGAGATTCAAAACACTGCGTCATGACGCATTCGAAGCCTTTACTGATCTTTTGTTTTAAAGTTTTGTCTGTTTATTTTACTTGCTTTTACTATAATTTTTGTTTACTGTTTATAAGTATGTTATTGTTGTTTAATTCTGTTTTGAGATATGTATTTGCGGTTATATTTGTTCAATTTAAAAAAAAAATCTTTTGTTTCGATTCAGCAGATCGGTGCGTGTATCAAACAGCCGAAACCACGTGATTTGAGTAAAAACAATCCTAACTAGATCTGAAATAGTTGGACTTTTTCAGGTTGTGGAGTATTCTGTGCGAATTTCCGTATATCCAGATCGTATTCTGAGGAAAATTAATTTGAGGCATAATATCGATTTTATGATCAGTAATAATTAGGCCGCTGTCTTGATCGATGTCAAATTTTAGGATATAGGCCTATAAGCTTTTTTATTTGACATAACTCGTAACCTATGTATTTATATAAGTATAGATAGGCTACACTTTTACATTTCGACGTTAGGCCTACTATTCGTAATCAAATTTCAATTCGGTCGCTGCAGAGCCGTTTAGACCAGGAAGCGTAAAATGTTACATTTATTTTCTATCTTCTGTAATCACTTACCCGTTTGAAGAGAAGGCGAAATCCCACAAATAAAGAAAAGGCAAAGCAGAGCAAAACACTTTGTCGCGACACCCGTGTCCATGATTAATATCCTTTTGATTATGCTAATTCCACTGATGTTTAGCCTGTTGTCGGTCTGGACTCAAAACTTTCAATATAAGTATGGTTGCAGAAAATGGCGGAAGTGGGCTAAAGTGAAGGGCGATTTCTAAACACTGCGTCATGAAGCTTCGATACCTTTACGAATCTTTTGTTTCGATTCAGTGGGAGCGTGTATCAAACTGCTAAAATCATGTTTTTTATTTATTTATTTATTTATTTATTTATTTATTTATTAACAACATGTAATACAAGATCCGGAACAAACACCAGAGGAGAAAAGAAGGAAAAAGAAACATACAAAAATACAAAATGAACAATAATAGAAATAATACAAGAAAAAAAAGAGGAGATATCAATTAGAGCATGTTAGGACAAGAAAAAAACGACAATTTTAAAGGGGGATTTTGAAGAGAGCACAACAAGACAATATGTTTTCCTTGCTTTGGCCTTCTCTGAAACAGAAAGTTTTTGAAGGTATTGGTGAAATTCGTTAAGAAAAACTTTGAATAATGGCTTATGATTGTAAAATGTACATTTATGAATATTAAATTTTGCTAGGAGAAGTAATAGGTATATAAAGTAAAATTCTTTCGCAAAGTTTTTCTTTAGATATTAATAAAACCAAATAAAACATATTTCCAAAATAAAGAAAAAAGAGGGTACACAAAATCAGTAATATACCTACAAAAGCACTTCCAAATAAATTTGGTATAGTTACAGTCCCAAAATAAGTGTAGGCCTACAGTAGTTTCATCTTGTTCATTACAGAAATCACACTTTATGTCAATGTCAGGTTTAATCCTTTTTAGGTAACTTTTCACTGGATAGAATCAATTCTTTGAAATGACACTGGATACTGGGGTCCACTGCAATTCTTAAAAATATCATCTTTTGTGTTCAGGAGAAGAAAAAAATTCATACAGGTTTGAAACAACTTGAGGTTGATGACAGTTTTCATAGCTTTGGGATTAACAGAGCTTTGGATACTCCATATACTTGTCTTGATAATCTTTGAATTAAAAGAGAGGTTTAGAGCCAGTAAATTTCTGTTTATGTATACGTGAAATGTAGATAGTAGGAACTATAAGTTAATTATGTTATCCAAAGAAAACATCTTTAAGGAAACATCACTTACAAAATAAGATTGGATAAACAATAATGAATGACTAAAATGTATGTGTAGGTAGGCCTACGTTGCAAAAACAAGTCTTCTCAGAGAGTGAGACAAAAACAGCAATTTACTTCAATGTCTGACTATATTTTCTAAGAAAGGGTTTGGCAACAGAAAGTTGTGTTTGTAGGGACCATGCCAATTGCATTTGCTTATGAAAATTGGAAAGTTTGACAGATATCTTTATTATAGTTGCAAGGAGAAAATTCTAGAATGATCTCTGTAAACGCGATCCATTGAACAAGTGTCATGGGTTTTAGCTGATTTCTGATCAGTTTTATACAGACATTAGTGTAATTCTAATGAACAATATTAGCCTATACTACCGTAGTCTAGAACAAACAACAAACAAAACAAGCCCTTAAAATTGATAAAATAACTCATATTACACAGACACTTGATTTATAATCATTTCAGATTAATATAATTGCATTTTATAGATTTTACTTTTCATTTGCAGTACCACTGCTCTTTTTTTCAGTCTATGGTTCTGTCCAAGGTTTCTCCAGCGTGTGCCGTTACGAACGATTCGAAACAGTGAATCATTTTGCAAAGCGGTTGGTTCAATTGATTCGAAGCTTTACGTTTCTCCCATCACTAAATGGCGGATGATTATTGACCAATGAGAAAATCTAGAACGATAATTTCACCTGTATCTGGGCAGATGTAGTGAAGCAATGTTATTAAATCAACAACACAATCCTTACGGGTGCACCGCATAGATTTGTTTATTATCTTTAAAAATGCAACAATGTGACAGACAAATAAATGTTTAATAATTAGCTCTATTAATGTTTTTTTTTTACAATAAGCAGCATTCCAGCCTAAAAGTTCACTGCTTGCCTGTTACATTTAGCAACTCGCAGAACGGGCAAAAATATATTTAGTATAATATAATATGTAATATAATATATGTTAAATATATATTCATTAAGTTCTATTACAGGAAAGTTTGACATATTAAATTTGTTTAGGGTTTGTTTATGGGTTTAAGTTTTAAAGTTGTAACAATTCAGATCATAATAAAATAAATTTGTCTTATAAATGTAAATTACAACTGAAACTGTTTTAGAAGATAGAATAAATGGATCCATTTATTCTAGTTTACATCCTCTGATCCATTTGATACCGTGAAGAATGATTGTAGTCACCACATTGTGTGAAATAATAATATAACAAATTGAGTAGAAAGGAATAAACTAATGTAAAAAACTACATTAAAATATATTTAGAATAATATTATTAATAAATAATATTTAAGATAACTGTAGCAATTTTAATATTGTCCCTTTAAATTGCAATTAAACTAACATTTTACACCTTATTTACACCCTGAAAAACAGGAAATAATGACCCAATGCTGCAAACAGAGTGTAAAGCAGCTCGAAAAAAATTGTGTCATTGTTCAGCTGAGTTCAGTTTATCTTTTCCAAAAGTCTATCAATACTTTTGATCTTTAATTACAATTAGTTAAACATTTATTTATTATTAACCAATTAATAAAGATACAAATATCAGTATAAAAAGTGCCTAAGATCCATTCCACCGAATGGGTGACATTTCTGTCCCCAGGACATTATATGTATAAAAATGCTCGAAATTTAACTCTAAAATCCATTTTATTATTGAGCAAAGTGTCCCGCACATTAAGCTAAATGCAAAATAATTTTTTTTAATTAAAAACATTAATAAAAACTACCTAGAACACTAAAAAAATTGCATTTGTTGCATGTCCCCACTCTCTATACTTTACCATGAAATATAATGATTAAAATCCTTCTTTTGCATTGTTGTGTGACTTTATATCCAATATATGCTTTTTTTTTAAATCTTGATAAAACAACATTTTATCTAATATTTTAAATAAAATAAACCTTTTAGTCATGTCCCCGGGTTTTCACTCAGTCCTGTTACTCTAACACATTTCCCCCTCTAACAAACTTGTAACATTCCACGTAGGCCTAAGTTGCATCATCTAGATCTTATGAAGGCAATGGTCCTCTCATTTCTGACAAGGTCAATCTCAACATACTGTCCTGTTATCTAAATTATTTGTTGGATGTTTTTTGTTTATTTTTAAGATAAAATTTTTTGGTAAATCACTGGAATATGCAAAGTATCCTCATGTTATTAGCATGTATGCTATGTGGCTATATTTCATGTGTTTGCTAATTTATGCTAAAAACTCAGTCCTGTTACCTTCAGTCCTGTACCTGATCGCTGTGAGTTTGTTTGCTTCGAGGCTGTAAGCTCCGTCTAAGCTTCGTATTTCTTTCTGTTTTGAACCATCATTTACTATTATTTCTAGTTGTTTATATGACTAATTACAGCTTACCCAACATCTCAGATTAACCTGACATCGCTAGCTTCCATTATTGTTTTCTTCCGTTATTTTTAGCGCGCCCGCGCTTCTGAGTTCATAAAAAGCCCAGGTGAGTAAGAATCAGTCAACAAACACGGTGAGTAATGTCTTGTCCTGTTATTGTCACCTGCACCTCATGCCATATGTTTACTATAGCCTTCCCCGTCGGCAATATAGGGTTTATATGTGATAAATGCAAGGAGACAGTCAGGCTGACGGAGAAGATTTCAGAATTAGAGACACGCATCCAAACTTTAATTGAGGATAGTAAGTGTGCTCGAGCTTTAGATACTACTTTGGATGCGCCTAGCATAGTGAACCATTTACATGATTCGGTTCCGGCTGAGTTATTGCCTGTGCAGCCAGGCAGATGGGTGGCTGTGAGAGTTCGCTCTAGTCGCGGATCAAAAAAAACACTCTTCTGTTTCGATTACCATTATAAATCGATTTGCCCCTCTCAGTGAAACACCCACTGAGAATGCTGTTGATTGTGCCCTGGTAATTGGCGATTCTATTACACGGAACGTGAAAATAGAGACACCAGCCACCATAGTCACATGTTTACCGGGAGCCAGAGCGCCTGACATCAAAGCAAATTTAAAAGTGCTGGCTAATGCTAATCGTAAATTCTCTAAGATTGTTATTCACGTCGGCACTAATGATGTTCGACTCCGCCAGTCGGAGATCACCAAAATTAATATTAAAGAGGTGTTTGAACTCGCAAGTACGATGTCAGGCACTGTAATTTGCTCTGGCCCCCTTCCTGTTCGAAGGAGTGATGAGATAGTTAGTAGATTGTGTTCACTCAATGGCTGGTTGTCTAATGGCTCGTTTCCACTGAGCAGTACGGTACGGTACAGTACGGTTCGGTTCGGGTCGGGTCAGTAAACCATGATCCGGCTAGCGTTTCCACTGCCAACAGTACCCTACTTGATAGGCGTGGCGTTTGCTGGAAAGAAGCGATCAATGTCATTTTCGCGCGAAGAAGAAAGCGACAAAGTAAACACCAATGGATGGCATACAGCAGATCTTGTCCTTGCTTCTCGGCATGTTTGTCACAAGAAGACAAGCGCCGACATTAGATTAGGCATTTCTCAATCAATACCAAGTACGCAAAGTTCTCAGCAGAAGGAATCCCGAGGACGCGAGTGCGGTAATTCTCTAAATTGAACAGCGCGTTCTGAAAGCGTCACTCAGCTCGCTCTGCATGTACATTTTAGGCAACAATAAAACGAAATATGTTATAAAACACCACTCTGCCTCTTTTCGTTTTCATTTAAATAGATTTTAAACATTATAGGCACACAAGTGTGGTTCAGGCAATATAGGCCTACCTGATATTATTCACTGCATGTATAACTGTGGTGTATTGGCATAATGTGTATATATATGCAGGATGTGTATTCATTGGCTCTCATGCTTGGGAGCGGGTATTTAAGTCACGTGATGTGAGTTGCACGTGTGGAAAATGTGATGTAATCAACCTGTGATCTGAACACCAGTAAAGTATGTTTGATAGCATTTGGTGGTTTGTCTCATGAATACATAACATAAGTTGGCGACGAGGATAAAAAGTGAGAGGACATGGCGCAAATCGGAAGATTGGATGAGTATAAACCAGAAGACGAGTCCTGGTCCGCGTATATTGAACGAGCGGAATTGTTCATGATTGCAAATGACGTGGATGATACGAAGCAAGTGGCGACTTTCCTTAGTGCTGTGGGAGCGTCCACATATGGATTACTACGGAATCTGGTTCAACCTGCAAAGCCAAAGGATAAAACGTTTGAAGAAATTGTGGATATTCTTAAGGCCTATTTTGAACCAAAGCCGTTAATAATAGCTGAACGCTTCCGATTTCAGCGCTGTGTTCAAAAGCCCCATGAAACTGTGTCCCAGTATGTTGCTGAACTGAAACAATGTGCATCTAAATGTGACTTTGGTGCAAGTTTGGATGAGTCTCTACGTGATCGCTTTGTTAGCGGAATTCAAAGTGAAGCATGTCAACGAAGATTGCTTTCGGAGGACACACTCACTTTTGCACGAGCACTTGAAATTACTCAGAGCATGGAAACTGCACATCGAGATACCCAGCAACTGAGGAAAACAGAGGATTCAGCGGCGGCAGTGCATAAGGTAAATGCAAAGACTGTGTATAACCAGAGACAATTATGCTATCGTTGTAAAGGAAAAAACCATAATGCTCAGGATTGTTATTTTAAAAACTCGAAGTGTCACAATTGCGGGAAGATTGGACATATAAAGAGAGCTTGTAAAGTTAAAGTGAAGTCACATTTCAACAGTAAAGCTACTGAACAACAGAACAAGCACAAAGTAACCGCTTATATGTATGCTGAAGAGCCAGAGCTGGAAATGTTTTCCATGTTAAGTGATACTGAGAAACAGCCTTTCCGAGTTAATTTTATTGTGAATCAGCAGGATTTGTTAATGGACATTGATACAGGAGCAGCTGTAAGCATCATTTCGCAACAAGTGTATAAACAATCGTTTGCCCATTTGCCACTGGAGGGAGCTAAAGTAAAGTTAAAGACCTACACCGGTGAATGCATTCCAGTATTGGGTCAATTCACAACTACTGTACAATATGAGGATCAAGTGAATGAGTTACCGCTAATTGTAGTAGAAGGGAATGGTCCAAACCTGTGTGGTAGGAACTGGCTCCAGAAAGTAAAATTGAATTGGAAAATAATTCGATATGTGAGTCAAGCTAAGCATCCTGGGTCTATCAAAGAAGTGCTCGATAAGTATCATGAAGTCTTTAAGGACGAGCTGGGCACTCTAAAGGACATTAAAGCTACTATTTCAGTGAAACCAGATGTTCCACCCAAGTTTTTTAAAAGTCGTCCTCTTCCCTTTGCTATGAAGGAACGGGTGGAGAAGGAAATTGATAGGCTGGAGAAAGCCAATGTGATATCTCCAGTAAAGTACAGTGAGTGGGCGGCTCCAGTTGTGCCTGTTATTAAAAAAGATTCCACAATCCGCTTATGCGGCGACTACAAAGTCACTGTCAATCAAGCGTCCAATACTGAAGTATATCCCCTGCCGCGGATTGAGGAAGTTTTGGCCACTTTGAGTGGAGGAAAGTTGTTTTCCAAGATTGACTTGGCACAAGCATATCAACAGGTCTTACTGGATGATGATTCCAAGAAGTATACGACAATCAACACCCACAAGGGATTATATGTGTATAATCGTCTAGCTTTTGGCATCAGTTCAGCCCCTTCCATTTTTCAACGTATAATGGAAACTTTGATGAAAGATCTGAAAGTGATTGTGTATCTGGATGATTTGTTGATTACAGGTCATGATGAACAAGAACATCTAACAAACCTTTGTAAAGTCCTACAGCGTCTTCAAGACTCAGGCTTAAGAGTGAAGGAATGTAAGTGTGAGTGGGGACAAACACGAATTGAATACCTGGGCTATGTGATTGATGAAAAAGGGGTGTATCCAACAAAAGACAAGGTAAAAGCCATTCAAGATGCACCAACACCTTCAAACGTAAAGGAACTGCGAGCCTTTTTAGGCTTGGTAAATTATTATGGACGTTTTGTACCAAATCAGAGCACAGTGTTGGCACCACTGTATAGACTGTTGAAAGAACACATTACTTGGTGTTGGGGGAAAAAGGAACAAGATGCTTTCAACAAGTGTAAAGAATTGCTCACAAGTGACAAAGTGTTGGTACATTATGATCCACAACTGCCTTTGACTTTAGCATGTGACGCTTCAGCTTATGGAATCGGTGCAGTGCTTCAGCACATCATGCCCAATGGTGAAGAACATCCCATTGCATATGCTTCACGGACGTTGTCCCCTGCTGAAAAGAAATATTCACAGATTGAGAAGGAAGCGTTGAGTGTGATTTATGGAGTTAAAAAATTCCATCAATATCTTTGGGGAAGATCTTTTAATTTGATAACGGATCATAGACCATTAGTGACTCTGTTTGGAGAACATAAACACTTCCCAACGATGGCTGCGGTGGGCTATAATTTTGTCGGCATATGATTATCATATCATGTATCGCAAGGCAGAATGTCATGGAAATGCAGATGGCCTGTCACAAATTCCACTACCTGACATTACAGATGTAGGAACAGAAGCCATTTCAGCAAATATCAACACTCTGTTGACAAACCATCTTCAAGAAGCTCCTCTAAATGCAGCACAGATTGCCAGAATGACAAGAACAGATCAAGAACTTTCTAGAGTCTTTCGTTATGTCATGGAGGGGTGGCCAATTGAAGTGCCAGATGATTTGAAGGTATTCTATGTGAAAAGAGATGAACTGTCAGTGGAACAGGGATGTCTGTTATGGGGCACACGAGTGATTGTACCCTTCAAGTTTCGCAAATCAGTGTTACATGAAATTCATTCAGGACATCCTGGCATTGTTAAAATGAAAGCGCTGACTTGTAAATTTGTATGGTGGCCTAAAATTGATGCAGACATAGAAAGAATTTGCAAGGAATGTCAAATCTGTCAACAGGAACAAAGGATGCCAAGTCATGTCCCTCTTCATCCATGGGAATTCCCGGGTGAGTGTTGGAGAAGGTTGCATGTGGATTTTGCGGGTCCTTTCCTGAACAACATGTTCATGATCGTTGTTGATGCTCATTCCAAGTGGCTTGAAGTTTTTCGTATGTCACAGATCACTTCTCAAGCTACAATTACTAGACTGAAGAGATTGTTTTCTGCATATGGATTACCTGAACAAATAGTGACTGATAATGCAACAACTTTTACTTCTGATGAATTCCAAAGATTTGTGAAACAGAATGGTATTATGCATACCAGGAGTGCACCTAAGCACCCAGCCACAAATGGATTGGCAGAAAGATATGTCCAGACATTTAAGAGAGGTATGAAGAAATTGACTAATGAACAAATGTGCATTGATGATAGACTGTCTTTATTTTTGTTACGATATCGCACAACTCCTAATTGTACCACAGGTCAGTCACCATCTGATTTATTTTTAAAGAGACACATTCGCACCAGGTTGGATTTCCTGAAACCGAACATTCATCAAATGGTTCGTAGGAAACAGTATTTGCAGAAAAATCAACATGACTATCGTGCAAGAGAGAGATCCTTTGCTGTGGATGATTCTGTGTTCCTGCGAAGTACAGTGGAAGGAGGTCCGAAGTGGCTATCTGGAGTGATTACACAGCAGACAGGACCTGTTTCGTACAAGGTACATGATCCAGTATCGGATACTGTGTACAGACGGCATGGTGATCAACTGAGACCACATATTTCATCCTCAGAGATTCCAAGGCCACAGGAGGAAAAGGAGACTGCTCAATATGTTGAACCACATGATCTACCTCAATATGCAGAACCCAATGATCAAGATGCTGGATTTGCTGGAACTTCAGTAGAGATATTTGACTCTGAGGTGCCACCTTTCCAACCTACGGAACCCCTGGTTCCAAGTCCAGTGGGTCTACGTCGTTCTAAACGGACTATTAAATTACCACAACGTTTTAAAAATTGAGAATTTGAACTAATGTGGTGTGTTAGCTTTAATGGGGGAGGTAATGTGGTGTATTGGCATAATGTGTATATATATGCAGGATGTGTATTCATTGGCTCTCATGCTTGGGAGCGGGTATTTAAGTCACGTGATGTGAGTTGCACGTGTGGAAAATGTGATGTAATCAACCTGTGATCTGAACACCAGTAAAATATGTTTGATAGCATTTGGTGGTTTGTCTCATGAATACATAACAATAACGTTAGCCTATTTTTAACAAAACGAAATATAAAACACAACCCTGCATTTTTTCGTTTAATTTTAAAAATATTAAACATATTCCAGACAATATGCATTTGTACATATGCTGCAATAAACAACATTACAGTGATAATCTTGTAATAAAATAAATAACAAAACTCAACCAAATGAGTTTTTGTTAAATTTCAGTTTTATTAATAATAGCCATTATAAAAGTATAAGTAAAAGGTAACGTTACAAGAAGCTATACAATAAGAAATAAAGCAAACAATTCAGTCAAAATACAAATTCAGCGCTAGTCTAACGTTAACGTTACAACGGAAAAGTTAAATAGCCTAAATATATGAAACTTCACTTAGCCCTCAGCCAAAACGATTGGCCAGGGAACGAATTATCGATTCACGAGACCAAAGATCACTCGTTAGATATACACAAGACGAATTACCACTAGCTGCTACAGAGCCAGCGGGCAAACTTCAGACCAGCCGAGGAAAGGCTGTTCCGGGCGGGGAACATGAGCGCCGAGCGTCCGATGATCGCCGGGAATGGATCAATTTATCATAAATCATTATAAATAAACCACAGATTTGAGCTTTAAACAACTACATTCTCGCCTGAAAAACTCTTAAAACTACATTTCGTGAAAGAATAACCGTAGTATTTTATTCCAACTGTATATTAAAAAATGGCGCTTCTTATGTTGTCATTCCCCTTGTAGCACGCGCAAGTGACGATACTCTGTCAACCAATCAGCGTTCTGCAGTGAGTCTAGCTCCACCCTTTAGTACCATACCACTGTGCTAGGTACCCCAACGGAAGGGTACCCAAAAAGTGGTACGGTACGGTTCGGCTTTTTGGTACCATTCACAACTTTTGACAGTGGAAACGCAAATATTTGCGTACCGTACCGAACTGTACCGTACCGTACCACTCAGTGGAAACGGGTCATAAGTGGTGTCCGCAAAATGATATAGAATTCATAGACAATTGGAAAAGTTTTTGGGGCAAACCTGACCTGTAGAAAAGAGATGGTATTCATCGCTCCTGGGATGGTGCTGCTCTTCTCTCTAGTAATTTGGCTCATAGTCTTACATTTTGATTCATTTGTTGCAAAAAGGAGAGGAAGAATTTTGCAAACTCGTTAAATCATCTAAATCGAGAACTTGTATGTTAGACCCTATACTGACTAAGCTACTGAAAGAGATGCTTCCAGAGGTCATAGATCCTCTTCTAGATATCATTAATTCATCTTTGTCATTAGGATACGTACCAAAAACCTTTAAGTTGGCTATGATTAAACCGCTTGTTAAAAAAATGCAACTTGATCCTACAGAATTAGTCAATTACAGGCCGATCTCGAATCTGCCTTTTCTGTCAAAGATACTATAAAAAGCAGTATCCTCACAACTGTGTTCCTTTCTAGAAAGAAATAATATCTGCGAGGATTTTCTATCAGGATTTAGACCATATCATAGTACTGAGACTGCTCTCATTAGAGTCACAAATAATTTGCTCTTATCATCCGATCGTGGTTGTATCTCTCTATTAGTGTTACTCGATCTTAGTGCTGCATTTAACACTATCGACCACACATTCTTTTAAATAGACTAGAAAACTATGTTGGCATTAGAGGAATTGCACTAGCATGGTTTAAAGGACAAGTTCGGTATTTTAAACTTAAAGCCCTGTTTTAAGATTGTTTCTGATGAAATAGAAGTGTTAAGTTTGAAATTTGGACACATGCTGCTGGCCTGAGAATTTTCGGTTTCTGTGGTAGCAGAAAAGGGAGATCTATTGACAATCTAAATAATAGTTTTGTTTGACTACGGCAGCTGGTTTAGTCCAAAAATGCGCAGTTCTTTGGCAATTGGGTCTGTTCGAGGTCGGATCACGTTCTCACCACAAACAAACCACTCCAAAATTCGTTTGAAAGCGTACCGAGACCACTTCTTCGAGGAGGTCTCGGTATGCTTGTTTGGTCCAGTTTTGGTGCGCACCCGAATGCGATTGCAGGATTCACACTTGCCCAAACGAACCGCACCAAAGGGGAACCAAACTAAATGAGGCAGGTGTGAAAGCACCCTTACTTTGCGAAGTCTTGTATGTTGTTACACTGTATTTTTTTAGAGTTTCCTGTGTCTTGGTTTTTTGATTGAACAAAAAAAAAAATCAAGTGCAAATACAAATACAAAAATAAGACGAGTAAAGAAAACGGGGTGTTTAATAATCACCCTTTATTTAAACATATGAAAATAGAAACCCGCTGTTAACAGGTTAATGTCACATTTCCCATTCCATGACTAGTAAAATAATCGCAATTTACTCTGTAAAATAGCGTAATCAGCAGGGCGATGGACACGGAGATGGGTAAAAAGGTTGGTGGCTACACATTCTGCAGATTGGGTTTAAGGGGGTCGCACACTGAACGAGAAGCGTAGCTCCGTGTCGCGCCGTGTGTAGCACACCGGACGCGCACTTTCTCAGTTAATGGCCAGCAATATTGTTATGTTTAAGGACATTATGAAATTAAGATAATGTCTGTACTATGATATGATTGTGCTGTACAATTAAATAGAATCGTTGCTAAGTCTGCAGTCTGAACAAATTTACCTCAGTCAGAGCGCATCCGTTAACAGAATTAATTGAGAATCCGAGCCATTGCTGGGCTCCACGGACAGATGCTGAATGGTGCCGTTGGTGTGTGTAAACTCATAGAAAATAATGCTTATGTCCCTTTAAGGTGCTGTTTTCTTTGAAGCCGAAGAACTCCAGTACTGGCGAGCTTAATTTTTTCTGGTGTTTCACGCTCTCGCTCATGACATTCTTCAGAGTGGCTCCGCGGGTGCGCGCTGCGTCTTCTTCTTATTTGATAGATGTCAGCAGGTGCAATACTGCCACCTGAGAGGTCAACCAGGTACTGGCGCTGGAGTATTTACGTGTCATGTTATCATAAAAGTCCTATTCATTTTAAACATTGCGGTTATCGCCAATACCGGTATATTGTCACACTCTAAATTAACACAATGTCGACATGCTTTGAATATCACGATTATCGTCAATACCGGTACTTTGCGACATCCCTAGGCACCTATTATGGAATTTTGAAAATTACCTTTCATGTAGTGTGTAACATAGATCAAAGTGAACAAAAACATCCTGCAAAGTTTTAAATATGAAAGTTCACCATATACAAAGTTATTGTCTCTCAAAAGTAAGAGTCGACTCTAAGTCGCTAATATGAATCGATAGACGAACAATGCTTTTTCTCTGTCTAGATGACGTCAACTTGACACGTTATTTGAATAAGACACGCCCACTCATTGCGCGCAGACACCAGGGTAAACTTGAAAACATCATGTCGACGAGAGACTTTTTTTGAAGTGCGAATCAAAAGCGTCATTTTTTTCACTGCCCAGGGACAAGCATGTGAAGAATCAGTGGCTAGAGTTTATATTTACAACTATACCACACAAGTTTAGCCGAACCTTGTGCTGTGTTCGCGTCATTTTAATGAAGACCGCTTTACAAACATAAATGCTTTCAAGTGTGGATTCGCGAGTCGCCTGATACTGAAGGAAGGTTCAGTAACAAGTTTATTTGGATCGGCTTCCTCCTCCGAATCACCTGTAAGTACTATTAATAATTGTTGCTTTTATGGGTTTTGTAGCATGCTCAATAAGTATTTGTATGTGTTGTGTAAGGTATGCTCAGCCAGCTTCTAGGTCTCCAATGTAAAACATTTTTATGTGAAATATTTGTTGTTGTTATTGGAGTTGTCATAAAGAATAGAGCAATACCTTGTAGTACTGCAGTGCTTTATCAATATGTTTATGCGTTGGGCTAACTCAAACAATAACTGATTGGGTCATCTGACCAATCACCGCAGATTAGCGTCACTCAAAGGACGGGTTTGAAAAAATGAGTCGTTGAACGAATCATTTGGGAGTCGGTGAGCAAATCAGGTAAAAATAAATGCATATTATAAGACAACAAAAGTGTTTTTTTGTCATTGTATGCATGTAAAACTGTTGTAGGGGACTCTCAAAACAATATTAGGAACATTTTAAATGCCATAATAGGTGCCCTTTAAAATCGGAGTTTGGCCACCTCTCAATTTCTCAAATAGGTTAAATCAAAGATATTACTTCAGAAGTTCAAGTAAATGCACTAGAAATCTGCGCTCATTCAAGGGTGTGCATCTATTGCATGGACGGAGAGAAAGCACTGACACCTGCAGGATTTCATCTGACGGTATTTTTTATTTAACACTAAAAAGTTAAATAAGCATATCTGTTCCGTGAGAGCATCGGTACCGCATAACGAGTGTAGTCTGTATATCTATAGACATTAAATCTAAACGAAATTGTCAAATATCCATTAGTGCATGCGAGGAAAACAACTGGAAATACAGCGCTGGTTGTTCTCTCCATACTCGACAACGATAGAATCCAACGGCGTGGGCGAAGGTATAATGCATGTATTAAATTGTATGAAATAATTCCAAAAAAAGCACAAACACGGCAGAGATGGCAAGTACAGCAGCTGCTGGAATTAGCTGAGGGTGATGTTAACAGATAGCAGACAAACGGTCAAATCAAGTAAATCAAGTGGACACACCCTTAATTATGCAGAACAGTGACGACGATTCTCTCTGACCAATCAGCAGTCTGCATTGTTTTCGATTTTGTTATCACCTCGCCGGAGGTGATACCAAAAAAAATACCTTAAAGCAGGTACAGGTACAACTTTTACACAGTGGACAAGATGACATCATGACTTTTGCGTAAACATACATGCCACTTTAAAGTCAAGTGGCGTGTTTCTATACGCATTTTGAGCTATCCGCGTGTATGCGTGTATGTCTACGCCGTTAAATGTCCGAGTGATTCCGCGTGTATGTACACGCCGTTAAATGTCTGAGCGAAACGAAGCAAAATGTAGATCTACATCTGGGGAGCGATATTTTTCTTCATAGGATGGTAGGGGAAGACTCATAAATAGTATTAACCAGTGATGGGTAGGTTTAGGGACGAAGTTGGGGTAGGTCTTAGATTTATATATACAGTAATGTAACGTTAAAGACCCACTCCGATGAAAATAATGTTTTTCTAGGTGTTAACATGTTCTTGTGTAATTTTTCTGATGTTAGAGGACATATCTAGAGAAAAATAAGCTCAATGTTGTATTTCTGAGTATTTCTACATTCAAATGTCTGTGAATCAGTAGCAGACGCAAAAATGCCGTTTAAAATAGACTGGAGTTGTGACGTAGTAACTCCACTGGGCGAGGCCACAAGCTCATACTCCCCTCCGCCCCGCCCGCTCAGGTTCTGAGCTTTTACTGTCTATGGTTCTTAGTAGAGAAGACGATGGCGGATCAACACCAAGAATACTGGAACTTGCGCGCTGTTTTCTGTCAGCCTTCCTAAAGCGTATTTTTGTCACGCCAAAGTTTGACAGGTGAGTGATGTAGATGAGTGATGTATTGTAGATGACGGACTGCTGTCTGCTGCGCTTGTTTAACTGAGAGAGCGAGCAGAGAGAGAGTGAAAGCCCCGGTCCCGCGCGCGCACTCACCGTCTTCAAACTGTCTCGCTCGCTCTCTCTCCCTATGTGAGAGATAGATGGATTACGTTCCTTGGTCACGGCAATGTTAAAAACCACACATCGGATTGCGGTCAGCACTTCACAGAAGACTGTTTCACCAACAGCTAGCGGGAGAGACAGAGCTCTCAGCAACGGGGAGGGGGAGGGTCGTCTCCGCCCACAACGCAGAGGCGAATTGCTAATGAGCTACTGCCGCTCTACTGAAGCAAAGTCCCAGAAAACGGCACATGTTTTGTGATTTTGGCTAAAAATGGCATAATCATAATTTAAAGACCACTGGGAATGTTTAAAAATAGCTCAAAATATGATCGGAGTGGGACTTTAAGTCAACGCATTCATAAACACACTGAAAAGCGATTATGCGTGTTGATAGCACGCCAAAAATGGAAATACGAATTGGCGTGTCATACACACGCCATTTCATGAGATCAGTCTGCAGCGGAAAACCAAACAAAGGCGAGTCGAGTCGAGCCGAGGCGAGCTGGTACTGTGTAGTGGAAAAGTGCCATTACATTATACCTACCCATCACAGAAAACTTTGCATTTAAACATTTAAAAAAAAAAAAAATCACAGTAACTATATGTTCATAGTTCAGGGAAGAAGGAGGTGGGAACTGGTGAATAAATGAAAAAAAAGAAGATGTCCCAGGCCTGGACCTCTCTCGTTTTCCTCTGTTATTAGTCCTCTTTTGGAGGACCGGTGTGGTGTACAGGTAATGCTCATGAACACTCGTTCCTTTGGCCTCGCACCCAAGAGACATCACTCTACTCCCGTCATGGCAGCCACAGTATCTTGGGGTAAGGACAGACGAGGCAAGAGAAAAGATGATGGAAGGATGAGGAGGGACAGAGACGAGAGAGAGGAAAAAGGAAGAAAAAAAAATTATTGGTCCTGTTCCCAAAACACACTGCTGCTCGGTCCTTCACTCGCGGTGCCATGCGATGGTACTGGACGCTTGCGAGACCAGCCTCGCTCCGTTCCCACGGCTCTCGGCCCCGCCCCGCCACAATCCCTTAGTAGGATTTATAAGCTGTATTCCGTAAGGGGACATAGACATAATTATTTTTATGCTCTACAAACTGTATATTCTAAAACCGACCCAAGAAAACTTTGCATTTTTATATTTGCACAACATTATTAAGGTGTTCTGAATCTGAATAAACCATCAGTCAGTGAAATCAAGAACTTGCTCGTGTGTTACTACTGGAGGGGGCGACAAGAAGTTAACTCACTGCTCATTGCAAGGAAGATGACCATCCAGCTAATGTCTACACAAGTTTTAGTGTTCAGCTGGAGCCAGACTAGAGTCACACATGTTCCAGCAATTCAAGATGGAAAAGACATGGTTGTTTCAATATAGAGACATGACAAACACACAGACACACACAGACACAGACACACACACACAGATACAGACACACACACACAGACGCACACGTTAAGCTGGTATCATGTATATGCTTAATGTGATTTCATTATTGGTAAGTGTGTGTATGTATATTAAGAAGCTAAGAGTAAACTGTTATGTTTCAAGTTAAATCTGTTTAAGAATAATGATTGTTACATAAGTGCCTTTAAGGTATATTGCCTTAACTCTGACTATTTAATGTTAATTAAGGCTTAAAGTGCAACTTGTAACGTTTTAGCTTATAGTACGTTGTTACTGAAATCAAAAGAAAAAGGGTGAATCCAAAAAGCAAAAGTCTAATAAACTAAAATATTGTATTTAAGTGAGGCATCTAGGAATGATAGAGAGAGTGTACGTCAAGATATAGGAGCAAGCATACAGCCTTCAGTAAAGAGTAGGACAGCTGAGGCATCCCGAGATGTGCAACAGAGAAGCCAGAGAACCCGTAAACTGACTGAAAAAGGCCAAAAACTGCATGATAAAAAATTAAAAAGATATGAGCAGCGATTCAGAGCAAGTTATGAGAAGATGAAGTCTCTTATTAAAGAAAGTAAATGATTGTTGGCTGAATTCTCCTCTAATGAGTTGTTGCAAGATGTTATGACAAGAGTTCCCAGTTTCAGACAATTTGTGAAGTTTCTCACGAAGGAAGCCAAGATTGCTATCCTAACATCACTTTATGCTTTGAAATCAAGTGATAATGAAAGAACAAAGATGCTAAATAATCGAGGCCCTGTAGCAGAGGTGTTGGCAACCAGCTCTGGTGAAAACAACTCTGCCGTATTGAGTTGTGTCTTCTGTGAAAGACAAGATCATGGGCTTCATAGATGTCGTAAGTTTCTGGAGAAGACAGTTGATGAGCGACTAGAGGATGTTGTGTTTTAGTTGTCTGAAGTCCGGGCAGCGTTCAAGGTTTTATGAGAACAGAAGTGTCATATGTGAAAAGAAGCATCCAACGTGTCTTCATCAAGACAGCTCGAAAGGAGTAGGAACGCAAAGGATGAATGAAAGTTCAAAGGAAAGGAGCACAGAGAATTTTCTACATAAGTGTAATCGGTGGTAATCCATACGTTGACTATATAGATGTCTATGGAGTCACCAGGGGTCTCATTTATAAAACTGTGCGTAGAATCCTTACTAAAAGTGTACGTGCGTCCGAAAGCCAAAAATGGCGTCTGCAAACAAATATTCAGACTTATAAAACCGTTCGTACGCCAGAAACTGCACAGAATTCACTTTATAAATCCCAGTCAGCGGAAGATTGTGCGCACATGCGTCTCCTCCCCGAAACAACCATATATGGAGCTTACAACGCCTTGTTTTAATATGCATATCCTCATCTGCATACCATTTGCATATGATTATTCATCCACGTGATAACATGTTTAACGGTAAAAGACATTAGGAAAATATGAAATACGGATCACATTACATTAATAAAAAATAATTTAGTAGCCTACATCCTTGCCTTGTTTTTGAATAAATAGCCAAAATCAAATAGTGTAAAATACATTTCAGAGAAAGTTTCCAAAACGTGCGTACGCACGGCTCAAAGTTTGCTTAAAGGTGCGCACATTCTCCCGTCAAGTTTGTTTTTTATAGATCACAACCTTTGCGTGGAAACTGGCGTATAAGTTTTGTGCGTACGCACGCTTTATAAATGAGACCCCAGGTCCTTGTCAGACAAGTGATGCCAGCGCCACAATCTTCTGTCAGCCTTAAAGATGAAGTTCATGTGTGCCGAACACAGTAGTTTCTCCAATGGACATGATTAAGTTGTTCTGAATCTGAATAAACCATCAGTCAGTGAAATCAAGAACTTGCTCGTGTGTTACTGGAGGGGGCGACAAGAAGTTAACTCACTTTTTTCAAATAACAAAAAGAACATTGAACATTTAAAAACAATAAAACAATTCACAATAAACATGAAAAGAAGCAAGATGCAAAAGTAAATAGCAAAAGAACAAAACTAATAATAATAATAAATAAAAACATTTTCAAACAATATATCCTGGCATGTTTTAGTCAAGATCAAAATGTGATAATAAACTAGTCTAATCATAAACAAATGTTAAAAAATGGCTTCTTTAAGTATTTGGTATTGTTTGACAAACACCCTATAGCGAACACAAAAAAATATGTAGGGCTGTTGTAAATACTCGGACTTTTTGAGAATTGTGACACCAAAAGAGTGTCGGTCAGAACAGAAAGCAGAAAGATGCTTGTGTTCAGGGGTCACATAGTATTTCTGCTTCTCTATGAGCGCCACCTGCTGTCAGAGACTGAATCTGCATTTCATTACAGCTTCTAATACCGTATATATGACGTGGAGAGATTGATATCTTTAAGTTCCTCCAGTGATAATGCTGGATGTAGAAGGTCAAGCTCTGAACGTTGTCTGGACCCAGTGTCATGAAGACTTTTGGTTCTGATGACAGAAATATAGGAGAGACACTAAGAAGGAGATGCATTAGGCTAGATGGCTTTGCGAGGTGGATAAACTTTGTCTCCTCATAGAATTATTCATGGTGTTATTCCCATACATCTGATCAAATCAAGTGCAAAACACTGTATTCTGCAGGATAGCATGACTTTTCTGAGGTTTTGTCTGAGGTTTCTTTGGAAACCTGCTGACACGTGATGTCTTCAGTCTTTTTAGTCTGAAACAAACAGAATCGATCTTACAAAAATCATAAAGGGCCTCAAAACAGTATCTATGTAGTTTCCAGGTTTTTATTTTTATAATAACCCGAAAATAAGGGCTTGGTTCATAAATTTGCTCCAATGAATGTGAAACTTGTCCAATATAATAATGCCAATAGTATTTTTAGTACATAATTATACAAACCAAACATATTAACAAATTAGCAATTTGTAAAATTATTTGTAATAATTGTGTTATCGCAGAGAACAATAACATTAGCGTAAAGTGGTATAACCATAAATAACAAAGCACATAAAAATTATAATAATAAGAAAGAAAGGGCCAATATATTAAAATTGTACACGAAGAGCCCAAATTCACTTGAGAAAAGAATAAAATGAATAATACCAAAAACAGATTTTTTTTATGTTTTATTTTTTTTGTGTATAAATACAAATACCCAAATATAATGTTTGTCAGATGCATTGAGAGGCATGGCAGAATGTAATAATAATAATAAAATAATAATAATGGTATAGAAGTAATGAAAATGCTACATGATGTAATGACTACGAAAGATTGTGGTTTCTGGTTTGACCTTCAGGATTGCAAGCTTTTGATGTCCACATATGTGCCTTGTGTGTTTTGCCATTTAATAATTATTCAACCATATATTCGGATCAGATTAATATAATTTCGGACAACAACAGTATATAACACACACTGGATAATCGCATTAAACAACAGTGCTATTTCAGTTTTTAAGCAGAATGTCGTATTCTGTGCAGGCGCTCCGTGGCCTGCTATGAGGTCCTTCTGATCGCCATGTGGTGTTGGATAATTCTAGAAGAACGTCAGTGAGACTTCATCGCTAGTGTTACCGAAGCACAGGGCCTGAGAGTGACCCGACAGAGCTCATTTATCTGACATTCAGTGGCTTTGCAAAGACCTGTTACTCAACCTTCATTTATATTGGCTATTAAGTAACGTTACTCAAAGATGTTGTCTGCGGCGAGAACAGCAGCGAGGAACATGTCGTGCTCCCAGAAATCCTCCAGCACTGTGTCCGGGCTCATCAAGAAGGTGAGTTTGTTCTTCACTACTACTGAGTGCCCTTAAAGTGTGCTGTCAGTCAGATTGATGTCTCAGTGGGTATTTGATTCAGTCTCTTTAAATCGAGCCGACATGATTTTGACCTGGACTGTAGCGTTAGCTGAAGTTGATGCAGTGATGTTGGTTTGGTAACAGGATCCATTGACATTTGCCTAAAGTGATTAGTAATCATGTAACGTTATTTGTAGCCATACTCACCATAAAAAAATCTGTTAAAGACACAAAACAATGGGAAGACGAGCTTTAAACTTAAATAAACATTAAGAAAAAACACAAATGTTAATGTGATTTAACCACGTTTCAGCGTTATGTAAGTGATCTGTTTTAGAGACTTGATGATTTATTATCCGTTAAGTCATCTAGACAGTTAAAAGTGTTTAAACAGCAGTGGAGGTCATTCATTGGTGTGTGTGGAGTTGAGGAAGAGTGTGTTTGAATGACCTTCATGAAGTGTCCCTGAAGCATCCCACCTCGGGTTATGAACATGAGCTTTCCTTCATCTGGCTCTTTCACTGATAAATCACGTGTTTTCATTAATAACATACATGGACTGAGTGTTTGAAGTAATATTGCCATTATGTGAAAGTACTGTAACCCACGTGATTCTCTGTGCTTCAACATGACCACATGGTCAGACCTGTCAAATGGAGTAATTCTGTGTCTGTCTTTTGGCACTAACTGCAGCATCTCATATAAAGTTAGTCATGTCCTTTCTATTGTGTATTAGAGTTTTTATAATCTAGTGAAACTTCTATTTTTTTTCTCATTTTTTTTGTTAGGCTTGTTGGAATGGATTGACTCAACAAACTCTCCAGACTTCAGCCAGACGTCAGTATGCGTGAGTATCACATTAGCTGTTCTGTCATAGACGATGAAGGTCCGTGAGCGAGTGTCTGAGCTGCCGGGTGTCTTTCAGATCGGAGGCGATCCGAGGCGCTGTCATCGGATTGATCTGGGAACCACAAACTCCTGCGTGGCTGTGATGGAGGGAAAACAAGCAAAGGTAAGCTAGATCTAATGCTCCTGGTTTCACAGATGAGGCTCACACTAAAAAGCATGTTTGAGCTGTTTGAACTGAAAGAAACATATCTTAAAATATGTCAGTGTTTTTCTAAGGCACTTTTATAAAAGCAACTTAAATGCCCTAAGTGAACTAAGGTCTAAATCTGGCTTAATCTAAGCCCTGCTTGTGAAACTGGGCCAGGAAGTGTTCATTTAGTTGTAGCCACATGAAAACAATCCAAAACCGCTGAGGAGCTGAGTGCAGGAATAACTTTTGTGACAACATTTAAATGTTGTCCCAGGACTCCAGAATCAGTGATATACTGCACTTTTATGTCATTGTTTAAAATGCACAAAGCTTATAAAATACACTGTCCCAAGAATTTACATTGGGCAAAAAATGTATCTTCCTCAATATGTTTGTCCTGTTTTCCAATACAAATATCTTGACATCTTTGAGATGCAAATTTAAAACAAAGTCTTGATTAATTAAACAAAATGAAGTGAACCTTTAACATGAACAAATATCTGTCAATGAGTTTGAACTCCTTTGAGTTAAGGTGATTTTTCTGAGCCCTTATATAATATATATAGCATAAACATTTTTTTAATCAATTTCACAAAAAACAAAACTTCACATTTTATATCTCTAGTAAATGCATCTTGATTTAAGAATATTTAGACGATTGCCCTGGAAAACCAGACAATAAATCTGAAGGCTGAGGAAGATCACTTTTTTGCAGTGTGATCAGAAGGTACAGTAAAAGAGGTTCCCTTCAGTTGTATTTTTTTACTTTGTAATAAAAGGTCTTAAAAGCCTGAATTTGACAGTGAAATGCACATTTGAAATGATGTAAAGCTTCTGTTGAGAACAAGAACACCTCTGAATCTCAGTGACTCTCCACCACTACTGTCTGCCTGACATTGTCATTGAATCAAAATGCTGTTGAACTTAAACGCATCACCGTAACAGGTCCTGGAGAACGCAGAGGGTGCGAGGACGACCCCGTCAGTGGTGGCCTTCACGTCTGATGGAGAGCGGCTCGTGGGAATGCCGGCCAAACGTCAAGCTGTCACCAACCCCAACAACACTCTCTACGCCACTAAACGTCTGATTGGACGGCGCTATGATGACGCTGAAGTCCAGAAAGATTTGTAAGGCATTTAATTTCAAACTTGATGTCCATACATGCACTCACACCAACATGTACATTACATACATATTTACATGCGTGTTATTATTCTAGCAAACTTGTAATTAGGGCTGTCACGATTCCTCGAAGTTTAAGTGCTTGATTTATAAAAACACAATAAAAAAGAAAATCCTTGATTTCAATTGCCAAAATTTCAGAAGTTTTGCATTCCAAGGATGAGGATCCATGAACCGCATTATTACACCATTTTTTTTTAACTGCTGCACTATATATTAAAACTAAATGTTAGTCGGCTAGAAGAGGCTTAGTTGACCAATTTTATTAGTCGGTCAGTCACAGAAAAAAGAAAACAAGCTTGAAATGTCAACTTTTAAACAAACCACTCCAAAGCGAAAAAAAGTACTCTTTATCAAATTTATCGATTAATTGTTAACATGAATGATTACATATGTTGGCATGAACGGTTCCAAAAACCGTTGCGCTCACATTTGACACGTCACACACACAGCGCTCATTCAAACACACAGAAGAGCTTATTAGAAATAAAACACCACTGCAAATAAAGACGATGTCATGTTCTCAACAATCATGGTGTTCATAATATTTACTTGGAAGGAAACGCATGACGCATGACGCTTAACCCGCATTTGACCGTTTTCGAGTAAGCCAAGGTTGTGTGTTTGTGCAGCAGACATGAAATGCTCTCTAGTGTCTTTACCATCTGCTCACATGATCACTCAACACATCTGTGCTGAATTTTTTGTTTTTCTTGCAAATAATTGATCAACTTTGCTGTGATTGACAGGAAAAATGTGCCTTATAAGATCGTGCGTGCCTCTAATGGAGACGCCTGGCTGGAAGCCCACGGCAAACTGTACTCGCCCAGTCAGGCCGGAGCCTTCATCCTCATGAAGATGAAGGAGACCGCAGGTGAGTCCTGCCCGGAGAACACTGTTTAAGCCCGTGACCATCAAAAGCTCCATCAAACCTCTGTTCCTCCTCTTCTTTCAGAGAGCTACTTGGGCCATGCGGCGAAGAACGCTGTTATTACAGTACCAGCTTACTTCAACGACTCGCAGAGACAGGTCAACACACCTTCTGCTTTTTACGCTCTACTAGACCGACTTAAAGGGATAGTTCACCCAGAAATGGAAATTGTCATATTTTCTTTACTTTTATGTTGTTCCAAACCTGTATGAGTTTCTTTCTTCTGTTGAACACAAAAGAAGATATTCTGAAGAATGTCAGTCACCAAACATTTTATGGACCCCATTGATTTCCATGATCTTTTTTTCTCCACTGTTGAAGTCAATGGGGTCCATTAACTGTATGATTACTGATGTTCTTCAAAATATCTTTTATGTTTAGCAGAAGAAAGAAACTCTTACAGGTTTGGAACAACTTGAGGGTGATTAAATGATGACAGTGCTTTTCACAATACATATTGTTTCAAAGCATTTAATATAAAATGCTTGTTTCAGTTTTACGATTTAGAGAGCTTTCTGTTATCGTCTTTCATGTTGTGAACGCCTTTGCTTTATCAGATGCGTTACTGTCTGTAAAATCTGGTGTGTTTGTTACAGGCGACCAAGGATGCCGGACAGATTGCAGGCTTGAATGTTCTGCGTGTTATTAACGAGCCGACTGCTGCTGCTTTAGCCTATGGACTGGATAAGACTCAAGACAAAATGTAAGTGACAGATGCTCTTACTACAATATTTTATTTTATCTTATACCAACATTGGTAGGGATTACGCCATACCACTTATTCATGTCCTATACAGATTTCAAAACTGATACCAATCAAATAAATAAATCTGAGCTTTAATTTTTTAGGTACAGCTGGTCTATTAAACAGTAGCAAGTAAGAAATGCAGTAATTGAATCAATTTAGGGCTCGACAATAAGGATGGCCCGGGGACTGTCACTCTCCCGATCGGGCCAGTGATGTAGGGCTGTGATATATATATATATATATATATATGTCTCTATCAAACCGTTAATCAAAGTTGGGTTGGAAAAATAAATATTTTTTTCGAATATCGTTATTTTCGCGCAATTCTAAAGTGTAGTATGACAATTGACGCCGCGCCTGCTGTCACAGATCGCGCAGCAGGGTATTTTCCTGTCTGGGACACAAGCTGTACTTTTAATTTGTTACGTTAGGCGACGTTCCTCTCGTTACTTTTATTTTTATGCAATACGTTGTTAAATTGAGTTTATTCCAAGTGCGCTGTATCCTTTGTATGGGCATGAGCGATGCTCATTTACAAATGAATCACTCTTTTGAGTCGATTCTGTTCAAAGACTTCATCAAACATGTTAGCAGATCTGTTAAATCGTTTCGCGGAATCAGTTGATCTTTTCAGTTCCTCACGCACTGAATCGTCTGAAGCGCTTTCAATTCACACTCGAGGAGTCGTAAGTAACAGGAAGATTTAAGAACATCAAGAGTGTTGGATGAAGTGGCCGTGGATCTACAGTTTAGTCTAGTGAAAGCAAATCTGCAAATGCATCATATCTTTGCCAGCGATGAAGATCTTTATTAGTTGAACATCTTCGTAAACTGTCCGTGAATGAATGATTCCACAGGACGATACATTCGAGTTCATTTCATTCAGGTAATGCATTTTACAACCAAACAGATTATTACGCCACGATAGCACTACTAAAAAGTATGACATTATTTGGTTTTTGGACGTACATTAATTTATAGGCTACAAAAAAACGCTTCAGAGCGTCGGCGCACTGGTTAACAGGTTAAATAAGCTACCATTGTCCACAGTTTATGAAATGAACACCCGCTATCCCGCGGTAATGTGTGTGTATTGCACAGTGGCATAATCACACGAATAGTTTACATTGAATGAAACTAATTTGTTTAAAAAGGAGGCTGTTGCAGTAACAAGGCAGGTTCACATAATTATGACATATGATGACGTAATTTTTTGATCTAACGAGCATTGGCGATGCAAAAACGGACTGTCGTGCGTATTCCAATTAGCCTACTATGTTAATAAAAAATGACGAAAACATGTTACTTGTTCAATTAATAAACAGTTTGTTTGATGACAAATCGCTAAAGATGAAATTGGCCTCCCTTTCTGTCATTGCGTTTTTTTTGTTTTGTTTTTTAACGATATTCGACTTTTGGTCCTCGATTGTCGAATGGCATTTTTGGCAGAAATGCACATCCCTATGCGAGATGAACTATTCTCAAAGAATTACTTTTAGTCATTATTTGGGTAGCACACATTCGGAATGTCTTCAGGAGAATTCAAATGAGCCATTATCTAGATTAATTTCAAGATTAATCTAGATTAAAAAAATTAATCTATGCCCACCTCTAATATATATATATATATATATATATATATATATATATATATATATATATATATATATATATATATATTATATTTTAGGGCTGTAACGATACACGTATTCGTATCGAACCGTTCGGTATGAGGCTTTCGGTTCTGTTTTCGGTACGCATTTTCAAACCGAACGGTTCGTTGGACCATTTTTCCTGCCGTTAAAATTTCGTTATTTCTAATGTAGGCGCGTTGCGCGTGGCAAGCACACTCGAGATGCTGGCGCGACCACAACATTGCCCAACATCAAATGGCAAATGTAATGTAAGCGGAACGAAACTGAGCTACTCGTTATCATGTGGCTGACGGACTGTTTATCGGACCGATGCAGCGCGAGCCGATCTCTGTTACTAGTAGCCTACTACACAGCGCTGAGACATCCAGTAAAGAAAGCATTTGAATTCGCTATTGAAGTAATAACATCGCTGTGAGATCTAGTGAAACATTCATATTTCTCCGTTATTAACGGATCAAACCGCGCTGACGTGGAAACCAGGAAGAAACATTGTGCCATGAATGAACTATTCAGTGTCCACAGATCATCATCATTCACCATGGATTTACTGTAGTAACACTCACTGTAATCATGGAAGTTTGGCAGGAATAGTAGGCTATAATGCTTTCAAGTAACATTACGTCGTAACATTACAATATAACATTTCATTTTGTCCAAGGAGCTGTTTTGTTTTATATGCTCCTAAGAAAAGTCAAGTATAGCTCCATCATTGCTCAATATAAAAAAAAAATCATACATTATGATGTTAGTTTTTATAAAAATATAATTAAAAAACTTTCTCTGGCATTTCTTTCTTTTTGCTGTGTTGAAAACGAACCAAACTGGTACGAAGTGTATCGTACCAAACCGTGAATTTTGTAAACCGTTACACCCCTAATATATATATATATATATGTATGTATGTATGTGTCTATGATATCGTAATTGTTGATTTAACAATCTGACATTATGTAGTATGTCCCTCACTTTACAAAAACACAACCACTGAGTGCACGCATACACTAAATGTGCACGCTCGCTTGTCTAATATACTAGACTACATCACGTAGAGTGCACTCTTTTACTGCATGATTTTAGTCTATTAAAATGTGTTTAGAGTGATCAAAGATAAGTGGCAAAAATGCTTTTTATATGTATATCATTTAATCTAGTTAACCAATATTACATGAAGAGCGTCATTTTTACTCCAAATATCAGCATGATTACAATTGTGAAGTTGATTTTATATAATGTACACTTTAATAAACAAGTTAATATTAAAGGATAATTCCGGTATTTAGCACTTTGAGTCTATTTTCTAGTTTGTTTTGGATGAACTAGAGTGGTGGACACAGAAATGTTGACGATGGGTCCTGTCTCGACTTTTTGACTCTTTTAGAGTCGCCTCAGACCGCTTCAGAGTGGCTGTCTATGGGCATGCACAAACATGTCCTTAAAACAACAAACCTTAGCGTTCGTTTTCAAAACCGAGTGTTTAGTGGTCCATTTTTTTTTATTTTAATTTTTAATTTATTTATTTGAGCAGTAACCATTCTGCTCAAAAGGAGTGAGCCGAAGCAAAAAAGCTTAAGCGCCCACCCCCAAAATTTTATACAAGAAAAATGTTCATTTCACAATAGTTCAAGGGAACATAGTGCAAAAGCAACAATACTACAACATCTGATCATGGTAGAAGTAGCCCTAATGACAAATCATTTCTTCTTCTCTATACTTTTCAAAAATCTTTTGTTTCTATTTGTATTTGAAAAGATTGATGTTTGGACTTCGTTTCATCACTATCTCCAAATTATTCCACAATTGTACCCCATTGACTGTAAGGCTAAAACTTTTCAAAGTCGTGCTATGTTTCTGCGTCCTAAAGTTTAATTCATCACGTAATTCATAACAACCAGTACGTTCTTGGAACCTTATTTGTATTTGGCTTGGTAACAATTTGTGCCTTGCTTTGTATAGCATCTGTACTGATTGGAACGCAACAATGTCATATAACTTCATGATCTTTGATTTTAAAAATTGTGTGGTCCAAAAACCCGACTTTATCAATTAATCGGATAACTCTTTTTTGCAACATTACTATCGGTCTTAATGTGCTTTTATAAGTGCTACCCCATATTTTCTTTTCTTTAACTTTATTAGTTTTTTGTTGTGGGGCGAGTGAAAATTGTGGCAGGGCAGAAAAAATTAGAAACAATTCTTAGCGTATTTTAAAAAAAAAAGCACTGTGTAGTCTTTACTGTATGAATTAAATATACAGCAGTTCTTATTAAAGCTACTAAAGTTCAGGACTGGGTTGAAAATATCTATTTTTCAATTTTGATTTTCACATTTTGATTCTTAAATTTCAAGAATCGATTGTTAAGTCTGTGCTGTTTTCAGTTGGTGTGTGAACAGAATGTCATTAAACATTATTCGTAACCCTAACATCCAATAATTGCAAAAAGATTTGATCTCTCCCGACACATTTAAAAGTGAGAAAACGGTATTTAATTTCTTACATCATTTTCATTCACATATATTATACCAAAATTAACAAAACAGTTAAAGCGGCTCATAAACCGATCGTCTCTTCCTCTTTACTAGAGAGGAACATTTTGCACAAAAATATGCAATATATTACATATTCATTAGAACTGACTTGACATGTTCTTTAATATTTAATGTATATTTGAATAAATCTGTCACGGAAACAAGATATGGCAGCTTCCTTATTAATGTTTTTCAGAAAACAAATTGGAGTACAACCATTTAATATTTAACTTTAAACTTTACATGGAACCCCAGTCGGTACATTACTATAATATTACAGCACTAGTTTTTTTTGTCTTTGAGAAAAATTGACGTACTTTACCTGATATGAATCCATATGGAATCTAATCACAAGATTGTGAATCAAAATCAAATTGTGAATTTTGTGTCAGTGCCCAGTCCAACTAATCAAATTATTAATCAAATCTTTAATTGAGGTACTTACTATAGGTGTGTGTGTGTATTTTATGCAGATATATATATATTGTATTCATTTGTTTTATGCAAGTTTTTGAAATGTGTGTTTCTTGTGTTTTATTATTTGGTATATAATGTGGTTGTACAGTGTTGTCTGATGTATTTTTTTATTAAAAAGTTTTTATGCCAGCATTAAGATTATTGTCTGTCTGAAGTCGAACAAACAAAGACCGAATGCACGGATCCAATATCTGGAGGCTTGTAGTTGTTACTAATGACTTAACTGAAAAGAAAACTACATCTGTCTTTATTCCAGAATCGCTGTGTATGATCTTGGTGGCGGGACGTTTGATATCTCTGTCCTGGAGATCCAGAAGGGGGTTTTTGAGGTGAAATCCACCAATGGAGACACGTTCCTCGGTGGAGAAGATTTTGATCAGCACCTTCTCAGACATATAGTGAAGGAGTTCAAGAGAGAGGTTTGTATCTGTGTGTTTAAGTAGTGTTGCAGTAGTAGTGTTACTAGTAGTAGTACTATTGTTCTTTTTGAGCACAACTATTAATAATCAGACTCCAGTGCAAAATACACTTTCCTTTTTAAGCTCGTGTTCGACAAGCAGCGAAACTTGGTCAAATATTTGGTTTAATTTAGACAACCCATTCAAATTCGACTGAAATGTACCTAATTTTGCCAGGTTTGCTTGTTAGGTCTCTGGCTGGCTTAGTCGGGGACACTAAATATTCAGCAATATTATTGTCTTGACTGCAATGACATTATTGAACTGGATGATGAAATCACTGTTTTCTGCAGAGCTGCTTTATAGACCAATTTAACTACTTTCATAATTGATGATTTTTTACACCGTTATTGAACAGTTGAAATGAGTTGTTCATTCAGAGCTGCTTTACAGCAGAATTGTATTCTCTCTGCATCACTAAATCATTATTTTCCTGTTATCACTGTAAAGCTGCTTTGAGGCCATCTGTGTTGTTAAAAACGGTGTATAAATGAATCATGGTTTGTATTAGTTAAGTTCCTAATGCAGGATTTTCAGCATCCAGGTAAAGTGTTGAGAACCAAGTTTGTGCTGCTTGTTAATGTGTGTGTGTGTGTGTGTGTGTGTGTGTGTGTGTGTGTGTGTGTGTGTGTGTGTGTGTGTGTGTGTGTGTGCAGTCTGGAGTGGATCTGACGAAAGACAACATGGCTCTGCAGAGGGTGAGAGAGGCTGCGGAGAAAGCCAAGTGTGAACTGTCTTCCTCTCTGCAGGTGAGTGTGTGTGTGTGTGTGCGGTCATGTGACCAGACAAAGACATGATTAACCCAATAATCAATAATATATTTTGATTATTAATAATAATAATTTAATTTTGAAATTGGGAGAAGAGGAACAGCTATTTGTGCTATTTCACTAAGCTTGCACTGGTGAGTTTAGGTAACTGTATCTTAATGTTTCTGCACACAGACTGACATCAACCTGCCCTACCTGACGATGGACGCCTCTGGGCCGAAACACTTGAACATGAAGCTCACGCGCTCTCAGTTCGAGAGCATCGTGGCCGATCTCATCCGCAGGACGGTGTCTCCCTGCCAGAAGGCCATGCAAGATGCCGAAGTCTCCAAGAGTGACATCGGAGAAGTGCTGCTGGTCGGGGGAATGAGCCGAATGCCAAAGGTCAGACCTGAACCCCCAGACCTGAGCCAGTTCACATGGCTACGCTGAAGCGATTAATTCTGTATTAAGTTTGAGGCCAGTTATTTGTTGAGGTCAATTTGTAAAGAAAGACTACACCCCTGCGCATATATATATATTCAAACGTGCATACCTATAGACTAAACACGTAATACACATGTGCACGCCGTCAATGTTCTCACGGTTCGTGTTAACTTGCACAAAAAACAGTGTGTTCAGGGTCACAGGCAGCTAGCGGATAGTGAGGACATGTTTGCTGTATGTGACACAAAAACGCGTGACATCGCTTGGAGCACCTTTAAAAGCTCTGTATAACTGAAGGTGACTCGACTCTTCCTCTGTCCTCAGGTCCAGCAGACGGTTCAGGATCTGTTTGGTCGGGCTCCCAGTAAGTCCGTGAACCCGGATGAAGCCGTGGCGATCGGCGCTGCCATCCAGGGAGGAGTTCTGGCCGGGGACGTGACGGACGTGCTCCTGTTGGACGTTACTCCTCTGTCTCTCGGGATCGAGACTCTGGGAGGCGTCTTCACCAAACTCATCAACAGAAACACAACCATTCCTACCAAGAAAAGCCAGGTAGGTTCATAAACGGGGGATGTAAAAAGCAGTAGATTTGAAATAGTGAAGACGTTTGCAGTGCTTGTTTGTTTCAGCGATTGGTAACTGAGATCATGTTATGTTGTCGCTGGTGTTTTTTCTTCCCAGAGCGGCGTTACAGTCTGTTTGTCAAAATTACGAGTACATGCGTGTGCTTTACACCTGTGTGTTTGGGTAGCAGGGATAAATCACTTGTTTAAAATTAAGCAACATTGTGAATATTATTTGGCCGTAACATTTTTGTAATTTTTTTTTTTTGGTCTTGTAACTTGCAAGTATGCATTGTGGGAGAACAGCGTCACTTAAGTTCAGTATCAGACGTGGCTTTCATTTATTATATTGAAACGCTCTCTATCAGTATAAAGATTGAAAGCTCTGATTCAACAGTATGTCTTTCCGTGGCATATTAAAATGGTTTCACACAAAAAAAATGAAAATTACATTCCAAATTCATAATTTTAATGAAACCTGTGAGATTTCTGTTCCTTCATTGGAAGCCTGTTTCACCAAAACTTTGCTTCAAAATGTCAACGAAGACAGTAAATATGAAAATTAATTTTAATTAAATTAGCGGTTTAATTAAATTTATTCTGATTTAATTTAGGCTTTTATTCACATAAATGCATTGCTCAACTTCAGAAAACCTTGACTAAATAGTTATGTATTTATTTTACGATCTACTTTTGAAGCAAGAAAACTTTTGGTGGAATAGACTTTTGGGAGACAAAAATATTGCAGGTTTCATTAAAAATATCTTCATTTGTGTTTCGAAGATGAACAAAAGTTTAATGGTTTTGGAACAGGATTATTTACAAAGTTCATATTTGAGGGAAATTTAAAGGATTAGTTCACTTTAAAAAAAACTTTTGCTGATAATTTACTCACCCCCATGTCATCCAAAATGTCCATGTCTTTCTTTCTTCATTCGGAAAGAAATTAATGTTTTTGATGAAAACATTCCAGGATTTTTCTCCATCTAATGGACTTCAATAGTAGCCAAACGGTTCAAGGTCCAAATGACAGTTTCAGTGCATGTTCAAAAGGCTTTAAACGATACCAGACCAGGGCTCGCAAAATCGCCTGCCCGACGTCCCGGGGCTATTGTTTTCAAGTCGGGCTACCAAAATGCATAACCGGCCTGCCCGACGGGCTATCTGAAATAGTGTAATCAAATTCCCCTAAACATCTGCCTCGCCCCCCTAAAAATGTGTGATTAAGTGTAAGCTACACAAATTCGCGTTCGCTTTAGTCTTGTAATCAGATTCAGCGCGTTCATCTTCAATCTACAGCGGTGCGCGAGCAGAGAGCGCGTCAGAAAAAGAGGACTGTGTGTGTGTTCATCTTAGCCTCATTGGTCTGTCACTGCTCGTCAATGTCAGAATATTTGAGATGACCAATCAAATCAAAGTAGGCGGGCTTTATGTTCACAGACGCTGCTGAGCGCGAATTTTAACCGTGCGACTCAACGCTTCAGTTTATGGTCAAGTCAAGTGCGAGGTAAGAAGTTGCTAAACTAAACATTTCATATTCAGACTGATCTGGTCATGAAATGGCGTATGTATGACACGCCAATTCATATTTCCATTTTTGGCGTGCTATCAACACGCATAATCGCTTTTCTACGTGTTTATGAACGCCGTTGACTTAACGTTACATTACTGTATATATAAATATATGACCTACCCCAACCCCGTCCCTAAACCTACCCGTCACTGGTTAATACCATTTATGAGTCTTTCCCTACCATCCTAGGAAGAAAAATATCGCTCCCCAGATGTAGATGTACATTTTGCTTCGTTTCGCTCGGACATTTAACGGTATGTAGACTGTAACGTTACATACACGCGGAATCACTCGGACATAACGGCGTAGATATACACGCAGATAGCTCAAAATGCGTATAAATAACACGCCACTTGACTTGACAGTGGCGTATGTTTACGCAAAAGTCATGTCATGTTGCCATATTTGACAGTTTTTTTAGGTCATAAATGTTAAACGAATGACAAAAATAATCAGACTAATATACTGAAAATAGGCTTATATAACGTGATTCATGTAATGTAGCCTAATAATTAGTTTACTATCATTTTGAGGTGACAAGAAACATCAACAAAGCCGTTTGCATCATGTTGGGCACAAGATTAATAATGAATGTGTACATGTTGAGAATTAATATAATACAATTTGTAGCCTACAGTAAATTAAAAAAGTTCATTTTTCGGAGGGGAAGAGACAGGGCAAAATTAGGAGACTGAGAGAAAAAGAAGTGATGGAGATAAGAGAGCAGGTATTGACAATCCACTGCCACTGACATGGTTTTAAAGCTATTTCTTATCCTTTTTTGGCCTTCAAATGTCTTGAAATGCACATATCAGAGAAATAAAAAAATTGAACCCCCTGACAACCTTAAATTTAGGACCTCTTTGATTATAAAGTGCTGTCTACGGCCCTGTGTTAGGAATAAGATCAATAATGAATGTGTATATATTGTGAATGAATTTAATAAAGTTAGTTAGGCTACCTAGCTTTCCTAGTAGCTTTCAGTAAATGAACGCTTCTGAGAAAATTATTCATAAATCAACCTATCAGTTGACACTATGTTTACTTTCTTCACTGACATAAGGAAAATAATCAGCTGCATTACATGTTTTAAAGTTATTGTTATCCAATTTTTTGGCATATGTAGATCAGAGAAATAAAAATGTTCTCGAACTAGCTACCTCACATCCGGACCTCAGTAATTATAAAACCCTGCATCTGCATGTTAATGAAACTAGTTAATAGTGAGCATTAGACACAAAACTAAAGTGTTAACTTGTTTAGTCATACCCTCATTGGGGGCTCAGCCACAGACTGATTCATGATCCACACTGGTCACACACATTTCAGTTCAGTTAGAACCAGATGCATATTTGTATTGATGATTCTAATTTGATTATTTTATTTCCAATTGTTGATATTTGTGTTTTGAAAAAGTGTTTGATTGATGTTTGACTCCTAACCAATTTTCTACATTAAAAATTGTATTTTTATTTGGGCTAGTAAAATTCATTTCGGGCTACCAAAATCTGAAGAGGGCCTGCCCGAAGGGCTACCACCGATTTTCAAATTTTGCGAGCCCTGCAGACGATGAATAAGGGTCTTATCTAGCGAAACCATCGCTCATTTCAAAAATAAATAAAAAAAGTTTAAGTTTTATGAGCACAAATGCTCGCCTTGCTCTGTTCTGTGATGCACGTTTGTGACTCTCCTGTTCGAACTCGTTCATCAAAATGAACGATTCTTTTTTTTGAGTCATTTAGTTCATTTCATTCGTTGACTGAACGAAATGACTCGGAAAAAAGACTCGTTCAAAATTAACGAATCTTTTTTCGAGTCATTTTGTTCGTTGAATGAATGTAATGACTCGAAAAAGGATTTGTCCATTTTGATGAACGAGTTCGAACAGGGGAGCCACAAACGCGCATAAATCAGCCATTTCAGGGCCTAAAAGGAGATTTATGATGAATCTTTTTTTTAAAGCTATTTATTGCCTTATATAATGTATGAATATGAGCATGGGTTGACGGTTGGTGATCGGTGTTTTCTCAGGTGTTCTCTACCGCTGCTGATGGACAGACTCAAGTGGAGATCAAGGTTTGTCAGGGAGAGCGAGAGATGGCCACAGACAACAAGATTCTGGGACAGTTCACCCTGGTATGTGCTCTGGGCCCAATATTGAGATGCAGATTTACTTTTTCATATCCATTTACGGTTCAAATGTTGCCTTTCTGTGTTCTGAACAGGTCGGCATCCCTCCTGCTCCTCGTGGCGTCCCACAGATTGAAGTCACCTTCGATATCGATGCTAACGGGATTGTGCACGTCTCCGCTAAAGACAAGGGCACCGGCCGGGAACAGCAGAGTAAGTCTAGACCAAAGTCAGCTTCAAAGCAAAACTGGTCTTAATTGTTCAGCAAAATATAATAACTTGCTCCATAACTTTCTTATGGACGCTATTGGTTCATGCTGACCAGTTCTTAAACAGCTGGTATTTACTCGTTGTTTTACGCCACTGTTGTAGTAATGTGACCATAGTAATGCAGTTCAAGTTAATGTAGTAAAGGTCACAGAAATAATAGTAAATAACAGTATCTTTGAAACTTTTTTTAAATGGGTGTTATCGGGGTTATATGCCCAGCCTTGTTTGTTTGAACCGCGAGAGGCGTCAACTGCCGCCATTATGTTGTGTGTCAAGTTCAAGTGTTATGCCCCGTTTATACGAAGGAAAGATGCAAATATTTCCCTGCAGTTTGGACACTCATTTACACGAAAACCTGTTTTTATCACAGAAAACGATTATTTCTAAAAACTAAACTGAGAAAAACTGAGTTTTAGGCAGCCGACGTCACAGTATATGACAGAACTTTCACGTGTCAAAAGTGTGACCTTTTTGTTTTTCTTCCATGGACTTATTGGTGGATTTACCAACTTTTTAGGTGCATACCTCCACCTCCTGTACTAGAGTCACCTCTTTGTTCAAAAGAGAAAGAGGAAGCAATTCGTTGCTATTTTCGGGATTTTGATTGGCTAACGTGGACTTGAGCTTCTCGTTACACTGCCACCTACAGGTTTGGCATGCGTTTAACAGCATATATACACGGGTTCGTGTAAACAAACACTTTTCTGAAAACTGACAGGTGTGCACAGTGTTAATTTTGAAAACAGAGAGAGTGAAATGTCCATTTATTAAAACAGCCAACCATGTGTAAGCATAGCCTAATGGTGTGTTCACACCGAACGCGAATTTAATCGTTTGCGCGAGTAGATTACATACAAAGTCAATGCAAAGACGCGAATAGACGCATCATTCGCGCCGGGCGTTGCGAATGACGCGAATTGGGCGACGCGTTTTGTCGCGAACGTCTTCCGCGCAAGTTAAAAAATTTGAACTCGAGCGGAAGATTCGCATGACGCTTTGTTGCGCCAGCCAATCAACGAAGAGCATCCGAGAAATCCTGTCAGCAACCTATGTCACTGTCAGCGTCAGCGACCTAGCAGGTTATCAAACTGGGCACCCGTCATTCTCAAATAGCGCTGGAAGTGGCTGTCATCCATGCGCAGTTCCTGAAGAAGACTTCACCGAGTTGAGTTCACCTCTGGATGGTGCTGTGAACACAGACACGTCGGCGTTTGGCTTTCCTCTGTATTTGGCACCTCCACAACAAGTACAGAGCAGCAATATCTTTTATTTCAGACATGACGGAAACGTAGGTATGCTAGAAAGAAATTGTGTTGTTTTTTTTTTTTTTCGCGAGTGACACAGACGCGCGAATGGGTTCAAAATGTTCAAGCGTCTAACTAGATGCGATAGAGGCGTATTTGACGCTCTATTCGCGTTCGGTGTGAACACACCATAACTCTTTTGGTGTAAATTGATGTGTACGGCCGTCTGCCGGAGGCAAGTTATTTTAGTTGATAAAGTTTTAAATATGGATATTTTTCTTACAAGAACGCATCGCTTGACTTCAGAAGACCTTTATTAACCCCCGCAGAGCCGTGTTGAGCACTTTAATCATCAATAGATGCGCTTTTGACTGACTTTCAAAGTCAAACAGCCATTCACTGCCATTATAAAGCTTAGAAGAGCCAGGACATTTTTAGTATAACTCAGATTGTATTCGTCTGAAGGAAGAATGTCATATACACTTAGGATGACTTCAGGGTGAATAAATTATGGGCTAATTTTCATTTTGGTGTGAACTATCCCTTTAACTTAAACGCATCGCATTAAAGAAGTAAAATAGGTTGTGAAAACCATTACATGTAGAATTTGAACTAATCTTGCTTCTACTTATTTTTTTTGCATGCGCTTCTTTCATCAGTTGTCATCCAGTCGTCTGGTGGCCTCAGCAAAGACGACATAGAAAACATGATCAAGAACGCAGAGAAGTACGCAGAGGAGGACAGGAGGCGGAAGGTAGCGTCTGCTTTTCACATATTCTTTCAGTGTTTTCAAATGCTTCAAAATCAGTTCGGTTTCAACATTTGTGTCACTATTTGAAACGGTGGTCTTATTTGTGGCACCTTAAAAGCTGTTGTAACATCTACGCCGTCTGATTTTCATTCAAAGGATCGTGTGGAAGCGGTGAACATGGCCGAGGGAATCGTTCACGACACCGAGTCAAAGATGGAGGAGTTTAAGGATCAGCTGCCAGCCGATGAGGTACGACACTTCTTCTGCTGCTCTATTATTGCTGAAACTAGTTTTATTTAGAGGTGTTGTATAAACATTTTGTGATCGGTTTCTGTAGTGTAAAAAACTGAAGGAGGAGATTGTTAAAGTACAAGAGCTTCTGTCACGGAAGGACGCGGAGACGGGAGAGAACATCAAACAAGCAGCCACAAACCTGCAGCAAGCGTCACTCAAACTCTTCGAGATGGCATACAAGAAGGTACAGTCAATCACTTTACTTTTGACCTTTTACGTTATATTTTCTGATAACGAGCTGTGAAATCATTTTAACTCTTTGAGTCGCTCATTTTTTGCCTTATGACTTGTTAACCTGACAAGCTTTTGTCAATAGTGGACTATTTTGAGAGAGAATTAAAGGCCCATTTACACCGAGATTGATTATAACTAATATAATAAAGATATAGTTTTAAAAATCCTTCTGAATGTAAAAGAATAGCAGAGTCCTCACCATATAACAAATATTACGATAATGATCCAGAGGAACAATATCGTTGGAATCACTTTCAGGACAAGTTTTTCCAGCTGATGGACAATAAAAACATTGACTTTGACATTGCGATTCTGCTTATCGATTCTCAATTCCTAATTTCGATTCCAATAAGGTAATAACACTTAACACAAGACCTAACATTAAGAGCCAATCAGAATCCGTCCTGCTTTAAAGAGCTTGAGCATTTAAACCAGCAGAATACAAAACTGCAGCGCACAGTTATTATAAACATAATGTGGTTTGGTGTGGATGCAAAATATTCGGTCTGTAATGGTTCTTTTGTATTAATAAAAAAGAAAAGAAAAATGGGAACCATACCATTATCCACCCACGGTTCAGCACGCATTTGCTCATCTCAGATCTGACGATGCGCATCTGATGAGACAGACGGAGTTCCCCTATGTATCATGTGCGTCGCTGTCCAATCAACTGTTAGTGTGTACATCTGCTGCTGACATCAGTTTCTCACGTGTTGGGGTCGCAGTTCAAGCTGCTGATGCATCATACAAATATTCTGGCTTAGAATTTGAATTAGAATTCATGAATATGTGAAAGTTTCCACGGTATAGCAAAATCCATATCATGGCACAACATGATACCGGCAGTAGTGCTGTCCCAGTAAAGGAGTTTGCCTTGCGGTCATTTTGAGTGGCTCAGTAGCGCAATATGTGGTATTATCGCCCTTTGATTTATTTATATGTATTTGTTGCTATATTAATAAGTGTTACGATGTGGTCAGCATGCACAAACACGAGGACATTTTCAGTAACCGAAACTAAACGGCGTCTGTGCGCATTGAAAGGCTGTCACTCAGCACACAGCTTTGTTACGGCAGAAGACTGTCTTTGAGTCATTAAACCATTCAAAAACGCTGATTCATTAAATGATAGATGTAAATAAACAAGGTGTTAATTATTTTGAACTTTGAGCTCCACTTTTCAAGGCTCAGCTGACCAGCAATGCGTCACAAGGGTAACGCTGATGCTTCACCTAAGGTTTTTTTTTTTCCGGCTTCCTCGCGCTGTGGATTCTGACCAGCGCTGATGCCTTTCTTGGTAAATACCCTTAAACATTAAAAGGCAAATATTTCGCTTTCCTTGGACACGCAACCTTTTCATGAATGTATATGACTTGACCTCGAGAGACTCCGGTAATCGCATGCGCTCAGTCGATCTCATTCACTGTCTGTCGTGCAAATCCATGCAGCCTCTGTACAAGTCACCATGATCAACTGTCTTATTACTAATTTATTTAACATTCAACTCACATGCACAAAGTTCAAAACAAGAAGGGTATAGCCTTATGAAAAAAGCAAACGTGCGAATATTGCGGTTACTTGTTAATTCCTCTGCGCTTGGCCCGTCAGTATTGCCGTACTACAATATTGCAGTTATCGCCACAGCCCTAACCGTTAGTCAAGTTCATACCGATATAGCGCCCACCCCTAATTGCAAACATGCAAAACAATAGTCATTTTATGATTGTTGCCTTTATGATAAAACGTGCCCCACCCCTATGAAGGGTATAAACAAATAGTGATTTAATCTAGTAGAAACAGTATGTAGTAAAATAAATGAATGAATTTGAGCTATGCCTGTGAAGTATTCCCTCATCTCCTGAGTGTGTGTGTGTGTGTGTGTGTGTCAGATGGCGTCAGAGAGAGAAGGCAGCGGCGGCTCGAGCTCAGGAGGAGAGAGCGGAGAGAAGAAGGAGGGCCAGCAGTAAAGCCTGTGACGCTGGAGTTCACTGTGGGACTGAATGTTTCTCTGAGCAGCGTACGCAAGATCTTACACGTGATATACTGTGTTTTCGACAGTAAACTCTACAAAACAATATTACCATGTCTCCTCATCCTCCTCCCCTAATGTCTAGAAGCTCCGATTCATCTGTGTCTGCTGAAAATAATCTGCATCAATCTTGAAGCAAAATGTGCAATGAAGCGCTTGATGTGCCACGTTGGATTTAAAGGTCAGGCTGACGATAGATACACATGCTCTTCATAGACGCGAGCCTTCAGCCGTTTAGACATGCATTCCAGCCACTGGGCGCAGTGTTTTGTGTTGTGATGTCTTTGTGTTTCGAATAATATTTTTCACAAACAGATTGTTGGAGTAACTGAGGCTGAATGTGTGTCTGATGGGCTTTAGGATGTCTATATCAGCAATGAGTATTTATAAAACCAGGACTTCGAGACATCAATGTTTATATTTAAATACAAGAATATCTGTTCTGTCCATCAGTTCTGCTTGGTTTTGTAGATTTCAAGCTTGAGCTGGTTAGTTTGGCGAGTATGAAACTATGAATGATGAAACTCGATAGAATGCTGGTGTGGAATTGATTTTCAATCTGTCATATTTTTCCTGTTAAATTAGCGGATCATCCCAGCAGATTTAAATAGAGCGCACATCTATGAAAACATGACTCTGTCCTCTCGTAACGGATGCTGTTCAAGAGGGATTGATGGACAGATAAAACACAGTAAAGGGTAGTGGAGGTGAATTTAATATCTAATCCACCTTTACTCCGGATTTGAGCCGTTTTTTTAATTTAAATCAGTGTTATGTGTTGCTGTTATGGACGATTGGTGATTTACTTGAGGGAAGCCGAGCTCTGATCTGAGGGCTTGCGTTCTTCCTTTTCTGTTAGTTGGTCTCATAACAGCACGATGTAAACACACACACACACACACACACACACACACACACACACACACACACACACACACACACACACACACGCCCATCTACTCTGTGCTGTCCTACACATGACCTTCTGGTTCATTAAAGAAGAAGAATCTGTAACCATAGAAACTCTGTACAAAGGCTGATGTCTGTTGAAGAAATGTTTAAAATGATTTAATGGGTTTAAAGAAAGTAATATTCCAATGCAGTCTTTTATAATAAAAATTTGTGTTTGAACTCGCATTTGTGTTTTTCAGGAAAATTGTGGGCAGTCAATCAAAATGAATTTCCCCTTTCAAAGGGTTCCCATGTGTCCTGGAAAAGAGTTTAGAGTCCCTGAAACAATGGGTAACACTTTACTTGAAGGAGTGTGCATAAGACTTACATTACGTCTTCATAACCATGACATGACACATGTTATGAATATGAATGAAGTTTTATGCATGTTTATGACAACTGTCGTTAAGTGTCTTTCGCTTAATTATGACATTTTTAATGCAAATATGACATTAAGATATCTTTATGACACCTTGACATAAACCAAAACATCATAACCTGTCAGTGTCTTTGTCATGACAACTTGACATTACTAAGACAACACAACCTGTCATAAACATGACATAGCTGATTAATTATCAAACTTAAGAAACCACTTAGCTTTATTGGTTAACATTACATTAAACTGTCAGGTGGTTGGTTTTGACATTGGCTGTCATAAAGCCATTATAACTTTTTAATGACAAATTCAATTTGTCCACTGTAGTTGAGGTCACGAAAAATATTAATGACAGTTATAATGGCCTCATGACAGCCAATGTCAAAACCAACCACAGTTTAGCTTAATTTAATGTCAAGATGTCATGACAAAGACACTGACAGGTTATGATGTTTTGGTTTATGTCAAGGTGTCATAACAAAGACATCTTAAACAATGTCATATTTGCTTTAAAAATGTCATTGAGCGAAAGACACTTAACGACAGTTGTCATAAACATGCATAAACTCTACTTCATATTCATGACACTGTCATGTCAGTCTTATGCACACCCCTTCAAGTAAAGTGTTACCAAACATTGTTAGTATCTGGTGTTTAGACACATGACGCATGTTGGCTCCTGCAGAAGTTAACGTGTTATTAACTGATCAAGTGTTTGCAGAGAATGTCAACTGGAAACTTGTTCACATTCATTTAACTTGATCATTTTTGAAGCGGTTTAAGCCAGCGGTCACACCGGATGATTTATTTACTAATGGTTCTTGTCAAAAGTACTTTGGAACCAAGTCGATACTGAAATTTTAAAATGGGTTATTGGTGATTCAATAAAATATATTTCATTGAAAATTGACAAAGTGATCCACAAATACTTAAATGAGGTGCATAAGCTCAGACAAAGACTATTTATATATACATATTATTTAAGGACTTTGGCTCAGATCAATTAGGTTTCCAATCAGTCAGTTTAATAAATACAAAACCTGTCCTAATTAAAAGAAAACAACTTAACAAAAATATTGAATCCAATTTTTTGGGTGTTAATATAACAACATGAGAGATTTAGAAGAGATTTTTTGTAGGTTGGTCATTTTTGACCGGGAACACCACAAGTTTAAGAAGGTGTGGTGGAAAAATCCCCAAAAATGTAAAAAAAGAAAAGAAAATCGGGGGAAAAGAAAATCCTCGATGGGTCAAAATGACCAGACCACAACATTAGGGTTCAAATATGTTTACGATAATAAACTTGTCACAGATTGATTTCCCATCATCCTCCCTGTGTTTGTGTGTGGTGTTGCTGTGTGTGTGTGTGTGTGTGTGTGTGTGTGTGTGTGTGTGTGTGGTGTGTGTGTGTGTGTGTGTGTGGTGTGTGGGGTGTGTGTGTGTGTTGTGTGTGTGTGTGTTCTCCTTTGGATCTATCCATTGAGTTCCTGCCAAATGTGCTAATAAACTTCTGTTTGAATTGATTCATTCCTCTACCATCATTGTTTCTCAGCCTGTATGTGACTTGGCTGAACTCATAATTATTATTAGCATTAATAATTCATTGACTTTATTTAATACTTTTTATTTTCCAAGTTATTTAAATATTTCCAATATTGTTTGCTATGGTATTTAATTTCATAGTTAAGTCATGGCTATAAACTGTGTCTTAAAGCCTTATGGAGAGAGGAACATATTACTTTAGGGTGTGTGATCCTTTCTGCCGTAGAGAAATTGAGAATGTCCATGAAAAGTCCTGGGAAAAGAGTAGAAACCCTGGATATGTAATGAGTTTCTTTTTGTTCTTGTTTTGAGTAGTGATGCAGCACACATCAGTCATATAGGGATTCATGAGTCAGATCACTTTAAATGTAATTTAAGATTCAGGAAAAGCCTGTGTTTTTAGAAATAGGACAGTAAATGCACAAGTATTATTTGAGATGACATTTACGCAAATATTTGAAATTAAATTACACTATAGACTACAATATACATTATGTGCTGCCCTATTGTTGCATGTTGAGTATATGGCAAAACACCACCATTAAATATATTTTTAAATGTAAAAAAAAAAAAAAACTGCTTTGACAAAATATTTTCTTGAAATACTCCAGAATTTAAGTTAATATTTCAATGATTTAACGGCATTTTTGCATGTAATATAACTTAATATAATAATAATTAAAAAAAATTAAATAAAAAATAATTTCATAATAATAAAATTTTATATATAACATGTTTTAATTACTTATGGAACACAATGCCTTTAGCATGTGATTGTGTGGCATTTTTCTTTTTTTCTACGAGTGAGTATCAATATATTTGACTGTATTGCTTTATTTGTCTGTGAATGATACAGTTTTTCAACTACTCTCTATTAAAATCTTGTAGAAACTGTTGTGTAAGAAACTTCATGGCAGTAGATTGTGACTCATATTTGTGATGTTGATTAATATGAACATACTGTAGAACTCATGTTTCAATCTCATCCATGTAAACAAGCCTCAACATTCCGAGATCCATGTGATCAATGATGCATTTTTCCAAGTCATGTGATTGGCTGATCAGTGTTCTTATGTAGCAGCTTGACATCAGCTGTGGCAACTAAATCAAAATCATAATTCAGACTCATTTTTAAGAAAAATAATTTGCTCACATGAATTACTTTATAGATTCTCTGCTGTGTCAAAACTGAGTAATATGTACTGACATTTCGAACACTGGAACTCTTTCTCTAGTGATATTTCTTAATTTAAATATAATAAATGTAGGTTACTATTATTTAGACCAAAGGTCTAAAACAGTCCCCCAATTATTGTTTGATCTAAAACTAGTTTTGTGATAAAATGTAAACATTATACAATATTATGACCTTCAAGTTCAACCAAAGCTAGGGTTAGAAAACTGAAGTTCAGCTTTTGTTGTCATTAATTAAAAATGTATTCAATGAAATTCAAATGCACAAGTAATACAAAAATATTATTTTAATTCCAGAGGAAAAAAAGTTTGAAGACTGATTTAAATCCGAGCTACTTTTCATAACAAGGGTTTAAGAGAATGAAATGAGTTCTTCGCTTTTATTTTGACACTGTGTTTTGCTGCGGCTTCCGTCAGATCACAGTGCGCGAGCTCACGCCATCGCGAGCGTGAACGCCAGTCGGACAGGCGCGCGAGGATCTCTGAGGCGGTGAGAACTTCGCGAAAGTCATTTAATAAGTTGTATTATCGTGTTAGTGCCTAAATGAAGACTCGTGTTTGTTCTGGTGTTTAGTTGCTGTGTAAAACAAATGTTATGAATGTGAGAAAAATACAGGAAATACTTGTCATTGGGCGCGCGCAGGAACTCCCATGTCAAATCTAGATAATGATAATGAAGTGACCATTATGCGTTCATACGCGTCAAAACTGCAACAGCCTTCTGAATTATCATTTTTATTAATATTTTCATATTGAAAAGTGCGTTCGGGTCGTGATTGTTATATTGTCAAAGCGTCATTAAACTAACTTAGTTACAGCAGTAAGACTAAAACAATAATACAAAATTAAGTTACCCGTAATAATGATGATAACAGTTATTACAATGTACAGTAAACTAATCATCATTATAAATAATATTATAGCGGGATAGTTGTACTTATCGTCGTGTGGATTTGTGTTGAGTGAGACAGTCACTGCTAATAGCAGCTAAGCAATGTCACAGTCTGTAGAAACTGTTTTCAAAATGAAGGAAGGGTTCACTTTCTAGCATTAACACATCGTTAACAACATGTGCTGGAGTGTTAGTTTAAAAAACTTGAATATGAATAAGAGACTTTTTTATTGACTTATGAACTTTTCGATAGCTGATCTAACGGTTAGCATTAGCCGCTTCCGCAATAACAGTGTGTCTGTCAGTGCCAGAGACTGATGCCACTTCACTAACAGAAGTTTTAAAGTTTGCTGGTTTCAAGGGGATTTTAGTGATCTGCTTTCTGATTCCCGGGCTCTTCCCAAAAAATCCCAAACTTAATCAAATGTGACAGGACTTCTATTGGATTCATGTATTGTTTTGATTGAATCAATATGCTTGGGATCAAATTATGATAGCAGTGAATATCCTGTAAACTGTCTTCAGGATGTTTTGACTGTGATATGAAACACAAGGTCTATTTATTTTCTCAATATTTATCTCAATTCCTTCATTCCTATCAATTCTTTATGATAAAGCATAAGTAGGCCTACATGCACAAAAGTTAAACCTGAATTACAGCTCTTAGAAAAAAAATCAAATTTAGTTGTTTCCTGGTGATACCACAGTCACTTAGTTTATTAATATTGTATAATAATTGAATGTGTTTTTTAATCCTTGTGCTGTACTGAAAAGTAAACCCTTTACCTAATTTTGTTCCCGGTCATAAAAGACAGGTCTTAATCTCTCATTATGCTTTATCACCAAATATTTGATGCATTATACTTGTTTTCTTTCCATTAGGACAGGTTTTGTATTTCTTTTAGGATTTGATGATAGTAGGCCTTATTGATCTGAGCTCATGCATCTCAGTTTTTGAGTACAAAGAAGTTCTCACAAGCGTATTCACCTTAATAATCTGAGGTGCGTGAGCTCAGATCTGAGGCCTACTATCCATCACATCCAAAAAGAAATCTTCAAAACCTCTGCTAACTGAAAGAAAACCAGCTGATAAAAGGACGAATCCAGTGTTTGGTAATAACAAAGCATAGCCATATATTTACAAGCAATGTTTTGTTACTGTCTGAGTCAACATGACTGAAAGACAACACGAGGCCAGCTGCTCAATGTCTGCTTTATTATGATGTTATTGCTGCTATTAAGTTACCAGTCCTATTCAGGGCTCCAAAACATCATTCAATGTAAATTATGATAATCATGATTAATAATCGCAATTACAATTCCATGGGAATAATCAACAATTATGATTTTTGTCATAATCGTGCAGCGCTATTTTCACATTTTGTTCAGTGCGAAAACATTTCAGGCCTTTTGTTATGCACCACCTGACCTAAATGGGTCATCGATGCCCATTTCCACAAGTTGGTATCATTCTTTAGGGTCTTTATTAATGTGTGTCACATACTTTGGTTAAAATTCCTCAATGGATGTGTAAAAACACCCTTTTTACCTCCTCAAAAACAACTTTGTTCACAGCGACCTGTTTCGGTGCATGTCTCTTTAATGATAATGAGCTAACAATATGACATCATATTGCTCAGAAAATCCAAACGGCCTGATTATTGAGAGTTACGGGTGTAACGATACCCTCATGTTTACCCTCATGTACAATATTATTGCGATACTCTAAAACATATGATAAAAGGTTAATAAAAAATGTTCTGTTGATTAATTGCTAAATTTGATATTATTGTGGGTGTAAATGAATACGCTTGAACAATGGTGACACCAGAATAACAATATTCATGATTCTGAAGCTGACAATACAGAATTATTTTAGACGAATATGCTTGCACTCTGTCACTGGCTAGATACTAGGCTTTTTGATTATAAAAAAAAAAGAGTGAATGGATTTTTCTCATTGCATGGTGGTTGTGTCCACACACTGCAAAGACACATTTATATGCAAACTAGCGCTGCACGATTAATCATATCGAAATCGCAATCACGATGTAGAGACGACTAAACACGGCGATATGTTATGCCTAAATTTATACATGATTAACTAACTGTATTTTTCTTTGTACATTTCTGAAATGCACTTTCTGTAAAGCTGCTTTGAGACAATGTGTATTGTGAAAAGCGCTATACAAATAAACTTGAATTGAATTGAATTGAATTGAATTGAATTGAGCCGATGCAATTATATGGCATAAAATGCAGCGATTTTATATAAAATAAACAAATCAGGGCTGTTAATGCAATTAACGCAGCATCTGTTATTTTTTTGTCATCCTTTGGCTAGTGTTGCGTAGTCCTGCTCTTATTCGTGCAAATGCCTTTAACCCAGGTGTGCCCAACCCTGCTCCTGGCGTTCGACTGTCCTGCACAGTTCATCTCCAACCCTAATCAAACACACCTGAAGGTCTTCAATTAAGGTCTTAACAACCATTTAAGGTCTTCAGGATTACTTGAAAATTAAAGGCAGGTGCGTTTGATCAGGGTTAGAGGTAAACTGTGCAGGACAGTCGATCGCCAGGAGCAGGGTTGGGCACACCTGCTTTAACCCATTCAATCGCGACAAGTCAAAAGAGTATAGTACCAGTATCATGCGCATGCACAGACCGGGGCGCCAGATTACCTTTCTCTTTCACGCTTGAATTAGGGCTAATTAATGTTTAAAATGGGGGTCATTTTTATCCAGACATCGATGGCTTATTGATCATTAGAGGTGTTGCAACAACTAAATGATTGACTAGTTTGAGTTGAGAAAGACACATTTCAGAATTATCACTAATCTGTGTGTGCATTTTGCTTTAGGACCAAGCAAGTTGACTCATGAAACCATTTGTTTATTATATCGCAATCATAATATTGACCTCAATATTACAACTGTTTACACATTCTTTAAATTGTGACCCATATCCGACTCATGTGTTTACACCTGACATAGATCTGAAACACCGCACATGTTTAAAGGGGTCTTCTTGCACAGATGGACGAACGCGCAGCGAGATCTCAGGACTGGTGGGAACATAGCCTACAACACGATCTCATGAAAGTGAGTGTCTATAGCGCGAATTTTATTTCTCGTGCCATTTATACGCCGAAAATAGTTTTTGCTTGCATGTGATACGCACTGTAAACGTGCGTATTAAACGCCATAAAGTGCGTATCATACACGCAAAAACTATTTTTGGCGTAAATGGCACGTGAAAAAAAAATCGTGCAATAAACGCACTTTCATGAGATCGTGGCGGGTTTTAACGAGGAGCATTGGGTCCGAAATATTAGGATGAGCAAGCCAAGCTTTGATATGTTGTGTCTACGTGTGTCCACATTCCTCTCCTACGACGACACAATGTTTCGCGTCGTAGGAGATGCGCGTCGGGGTTTCTCTCATCATTAAACCTCGGAGACCGCGGAGAGGCCTAATGCCTCAGAAAATCCGATCTGCCTGTTTACATGAGTCGCATTGGCACATATCTGATTTATTTCCACATATGAACGAGACCTGAAACCGATCTCGAAATATCCGAATGCATGCGTTTTGTTCCTGTTTACACTCTCATAGAACACATCCGATCTGTGTCACATGCGAGTAAAAAATCGGATTTGGGTCACATTTCACTGACGGTGTAAACGAGGCCAAAGTGTATTGTGCATCCGATGACCCCTGTAAATCCTCCTCCTCGTCTCGCTTGCAGGTGCCGCTGCCCGTGTGGACGCAGAATGCAGACCATTAAGTGTGTTGTGGTGGGAGACGGGGCGGTAGGCAAGACGTGCCTCCTCATTTCGTACACGACAAACGCCTTCCCCGAGGAGTACATCCCCACTGTGTTCGACAACTACAGCGCCCAGATGAGCGTGGATGGGCGTACGGTCAGCCTCAACCTCTGGGACACGGCGGGGCAGGAGGAGTACGACCGCCTGCGCACGCTCTCATACCCGCAAACCAACGTCTTCATCATTTGCTTCTCCATCGGAAGCCCTTCATCGTTCGCCAACGTTCGCCACAAGTGGCACCCGGAGGTGTCTCACCACTGTCCCAGCGTGCCCATCCTCCTGGTGGGCACCAAGAGGGATCTGCGCTCGGATACGGAGACGGTCAAGAAGCTGAAGGAGCAAGGGCTCGCTCCCACCACCAACCAGCAGGGCGGCGCTCTGGCCAAGCAGATCGGGGCGGTGAAGTACATGGAGTGCTCTGCGCTCCTGCAGGAGGGCGTGCGGGAGGTGTTCGTGGAGGCCGTGCGCGCAGTGCTCTACCCCGCCACCAAAAAGAATAACAAGAGGTGCGTGCTCTTATAGTCGGACATGAACTGGTAAACACGCTGTGATCCTGGTGTCTGTATCCTTCTCTTCTAGCTCTTAAAGGACTTCCTCTGGCTCACTGATGATTTTGAGTTTCGCTGACATGTTCACTTCACATTCCTTGTAAATGCAGTCTGTTGCAGACGCTTGCCTATCGTTCTGATGATTAATAACCGTTTATTGCCGGGTCCACTCAATGAAAGACACATTAGCATGTGTCCGTGAGGAGTGTGTAGAGCTTTATTACTCTCCTGACCTGCGCTGTCCTGTGCCTTTTGATAAATGTGCAATATGATGAAGACTGAATGAGGTCGACACATCAGACTTTACGTTTTCCCAGCCAAATATTTGATGTGCCTCAAATAATTTTTTTTATTCGTACCTTTTCAGTCATCACAAAAGCAATATTTGGACAGGATGAAAAAAAGAAGAGAGGATTGTTTTGGCTTGCGCTGATGCGATGATGATTTTCATGTAGAAAACTGCAGGATGTATTTTACTCCAAAATCAAAAGAAAAATGAAGTGAAACTTTTTTTTTTTAGAAGCATTGCGATTTTTATTAGATATCCTGATTCTTTCCTGTAATGCACGAATGAAACTCTTCCTGTCCAGACACTTAAACTGATTTTTTTTAAGATGGTACAACAAATACTGTAATACTGTACATTTCCAGTTATATTTAACAAATGCTAAACTTCTTAGAGGTCCAAAAATTTTAATGCAAAAGATAATTTCTTATTTTTTTACCTGTGATTTTGGGATTAAATATGACCCTTAATGGTGTTTTTTGAGATTAACCCATGATCCTGAGAATTGTGCCTTATGTGCGTCTTTAAAGGGCTTCATCCTGCTGCTAAACCAGTATTATATTAGTACTGTTGTCTAGATAGCAGCCCATCTTCTTCATCAGAGATCGTCAGTCAGGTTCCTCTGCATGCCGTACTGTAATTCACGACAGCCTTGAGTTCGAGTCTGCCTCTCGATAGTTAGTTTTCAGTCGTCGTCGTGTGTTTCAGTCAACGCCTCATTCCTCAGACCCAGCGAACGGCTCGCTCTCGCTGCACTGTGTGACAAAAACACTGATTTCTCTCTCAAGCCCAAAGACTGAGCAGCAGGCATGCGTGATCCACAGTGCAAACTAAAGCAGCACTTACACGTATGATTTAAATGATTCAATCAAAGGTGTTTGCGTGGGGTTAGGCATTTTTATTGTTAGGATAAGCCGAGGAGTTATTTTTATTTGAGGTTGCATGTTCAATAAGTGGCCTAATGTTGTCGGTCATGCTAGCGAACAACACTGGCCACTGTATTTCAATGTCCTCATCTCACATACAGACTGTGTTCAGTGTTATTGTCATATAAGTGTCTTTTCGCTCTTCTCAGCACAGGAATAATGGTAGAACTGCAGGCATTATGGAGGTGTAATGTGTGCAAGACCTTTGCATGTGCTGATGTGTGATTTGCTTTAATAACTGGAAGCCGTGGTTAAACATTTAGCAAAACTGACATCATTGAATGACCGACTTTGTGGAAACCTGTGACTCACTTTAAAAGGTTAGACAGACAATGTTTTATAACTGATTTTTAAATTGCCTAGCATTTTGAACTTTTTGCTTTTTCTTACTTGTCTGCCCAAAGAGTGCCTTTGAATACAAAGATTTTAAGTGGAGTAACTGGACTCGTGTATGTTAACGTTTGAGTCGCGCCTGACACGATTCTCTCATTAAATCCAGGAGAGCGTCTCAACTAATCATTCCTCGTTCTGATTTAAAGTGAGTGTTGCCGAACTCGAAGTGTTGTTGCCTGTAAGGGAAAAGCAAACCTTGCCCTCACCGTGAGGTGTGACCGCGTGTGCAGCGGTGAGGGATTGTGACTGAACTGGTTTCTGTTTCATCATTTCGGCGTTAGCATGCGCTTCACGCTGCACACTGTCTGTGCGTCTCTGGTATGTGGTACTACATTTATACACTGGGAACTCCATTTTGTCAAAATTGCCTTTTTGTAACCAAAATAAATTTGTGTAAATGAACTAACCGTGAAATTATTTTAAATTATGCTGAATAAATTTTTACGTACAATTTACTTTGGGATTGCTTGCCTTGCCTGCTGTGATTGGTGTGCTCAGTATTTGGGTAACACAGAACAGCCTTCCTGAGGCTGAGGTCAGGGGTGTATTGCTGCTGACATGATAAAGTGCAGCACATGTTCTTACTTAAACGGTTTCCGCTGCCGCCGCTGTGCACAAGCCACAACAAAGAGCTGACAGATACCAAGACATGCTGCAAGAGACACACATGCACACTTTATTCCACACGAACATGAGGCAGGCCAGAGCCAGTGGCGTTGCTTTGTGATCGCAACCTAAATGCTCCATATATATTAATACTGTATATATATATATATACTATATTTATTAAGTCTAATGCAGTTTTTAAATGTTTTATATTTTAACAAGTATTTTAATGGCATGGTTTCCACTAGATGGCACTAAAGCATTGCACATTTTCTGAATGGAAACTTGGCTCACTGCTACTGAATACAGTCATAATTCATGCCATTTTCTCTTCAATAAATGAACGAGACCTAAATAAGAAGCTAATGCAGATTTAGCTTGTAGACAAAGCGTCCGTGTTCATGGTGTTGCTCCTGTTAAAGCAACATTTCTCTGTAGATCAAAGGTGCATTATCATTTTATTAAAATATATTTACAATTATTTTATCACTAATGTTATATTGTAGGAATAAGAAGCGTTACCTCTCAAACATTCATCTTTAGTTTTGTAATATTGTCTAATATTTGTTTTTCTTGATTACACATTAATTTGATATCCTTTTATTTTGTTACTTTGCAAGTTGTGTTGTTCATTTTGTTCTGAATATGTAAAGGCAAAATTGCTGCAAATAATAATAATTAAAAAAGTGTATATGCTGCCTTACGTTTAGTCAACTTAAAATGTGAAGTAAGTGACAACTTGAATATTTGAGTTAGCCTATCTCAAGGTAAATCTGGGAAAGTTATTTTATTTTTATTTTTTTCAAACTACTTATTAACAGAAACTGGGAGTGCTGATATTAAAATTAGCCTTGATTCAGTTTCAAAAACTGTACTGGGAAAGTTATTCTAACGCAAATATTTGAAGTTGTAATTGTGATAGCTAATTGCAACAGAAGTAAAATTTTTTTTTACAGTTTAAGGATAAATTTCAGAATAGGATGTTTTTCACAATTTTAACTAAGTGTGGTTTACTAAAGTTTTGTGTGTACTTGTGCACTGCAATTATATGCAATTACTGTTTTCACATTCAAATCCACAAAGAAAAAGTGTCCTTTGAATTCCCGGATGACGCACTTAATTACTCGGGAAAAGTGTGGACTGTTGGACACTGGGCATGACCTCAACTGTCGCCGCTGTAATGACACACTGGAGAGGATCATCTGGCACACAGCTCTTGTCACGAGTCATGACTGTCCTTTTATATGATTTTCTTGTCACATGACAAAGCTTTGTGCTAATAAACAATATAGGCATAAAAATCTATGTGCATATTTTTTTTATAGAAATAATAATAAATAATTTTGTATTTAACCTTTTGTTCATAGAATGCTTATACTACCTTAACTTTCTTTTTTAATTCAAGCCCTCAGACTTCTGCATACCGGCAAGCCAAGTGATTCTGAAGATTTATGAATGAACAATATTTACAAAATTTGACTCTAACATCATTCTTTTAAGGTGGCTCACATGTACTGTTGCTCTGCGAAATTTAATGGACGAAATCTAGTCATCCCAATAGGAATCAGAGCGAATGGGAATTTCGTGTGAGGATGAAAAAGTTGCCAAGCAGCAAACATGTTGCAATGCATGTCGCTTGAGTCGAGTTAGTCACATGAAGCAGACCGAGAAAGATGTGAATGTGTGAGCTGTGCTTTATACATTATTGTGCTATTGTGTTTTTTTTAGCATGCAAAATGTCACTAATGTGACGCACCTTTAAAATAAGTTATTAATATATCAGTATGTGATGGTCATTGCAGTGTGTATAACAGATACCCTGGCTTTGACACACCAAGTGAACCACGAGTTCAGGACGGAAATGTGACACACTGCATGAGTGAGAGATGATTCTTCTTGAACAGCATTTATCCAGACATCTGTGAAGGCTGGGAATGGTTCCGCAAGATTTCACCTCAAAAGTTGTTTCCTCATTAATATTTTGCAGTTGTCTGTTGTTTTCACATTGCAGTCCAGACTGAAGGGTTGAGTCTCATCAGGGAATTTGTTTAGACTGTGATCTAGTTGTGACTCAGACCAGACAGACAGCTGTCCTGAGAAATCTGAGTATCTGAATAAACTGTTTTCTCTTCCTTTCTGTAGATAGTGTGACACAACAAGTGACACAACAAACAAAATTAAAAACAACAACAAACTAGAGCAATTCCCATTATTATCAACTAATGTTTAAACTTGAATGCCCCCATTACAGTCTGTCAACAGCAAATTACCATACACAACATTCCAGTTATAAGTGTGTAACATTAAAAGTGAATGTGTTGCCAGTGAAACAGGTATGGAAAGTTAGCTGAATTATTGTCACATGAAGTTTCCGTTTTGTTCGGTTTCAGTTTCGTTTTCACACTGTCTGCCTAATTACCGGTTTCCTGTGTTCCTTTGTTCCTACCAGTCTCTCGTGACCACACATATTCATTAACAATCACACCTGTTAGTCTTTGAGGTCATTATAATTGTGTATTTAAGTTCTCCTTCTGTTCATTGTCTGGTATTGTTGTTTTAAACGCTGTGTCGTTTGTGTTTCTTCACTCTTGGATTACCACATTGATTGATAAACAACATTTCTATTTTAATTACGTCTATATTCTTCATCCTGGGGCAAAACTTAACCAAACACCGGACTACTCAAAGAAAATCAGAGGAACGACTCTAGGCCTTCTAACAAGGAGGACGGCCACTGAGGATTTTGTGGAGGATTTCCTGAACTGTGCATTCAGGGTTTGGGACGAGTGCACTTTAAAGTGCACTTTAGGCCCTGTCCAAATGGAACCAACACTCGCGGTCTTCTCTGAGTCCGCACTTTCTACGTAATGCAGCTTGACTGTCGGAGAATCTGTGTGGAGTCGCATCACGCGCTCGCAAAGTGCGCTCAGGCGCAAATCGACACACGGGTGCCGCCACCCTTCTGAATTAAAAATCAAATGGACACATACTTCACGACTTAAGACACGCCACGCGGCAGCATTGTAAGTCCACAGACCGAATGTGCACATAAGTGTGCCATTTGGGACAGGCCTTAGAGCAGGCTTAACGATGGAACGACAGCTGCTCATTATTTGAATACATTGAGTACGCACTGTGTGTGGCTTGTTCTCCACTGGCTGTATACTTGTCCCAACCCTGCCTGCCTAAAATCCTCCAGTGGACCTCATGGAGCTGAATCCAGAGCCCAGCCAATCATCACCCCAATGCACGGACGTTAAAGGTGCTGTATGTGTGTTTTTGACTGTACTAAAGCATAAAAATATTTAGTTCATATACTAGTTTCTAGTAACTAGTAACACTTCTACAGCCAGTTATTTTACTTTGAAATGTGCTTTACGTATTGGAATGTCTGTTTTGTTTTGGTCTGTATGATCTCGTTCGTTGCCAATTTACCCAATAAAATTTCGCCACCACGGGTTGCCAGTTAGTGAAAATCATTCTACCCAACCTAAGAAGCCTCCGCACCCATCTGAAAATCTTTATGAACAGAAGCATATTAAAACCAGATATCAATTTATCCCAAATAAACTCATGAACTTACAGTGTGTAAGTCCTCGCATTCCATTATCAATTGCGCTCGTTCGTGTTGTGTCCTCAATCTGGCAACCCACGTGAGCGTTGAGTCTGGGGAGGAGGGGGCGGGGGAAACAACGATCTCCGATATTTTGAATTTGGACTGCAGTACCCAATTCAACCGCTAGCTGTCAATCTCACATACTGCACCTTTAAAGGGGGGGTGAAATGCTGTTTCATGCATAGTGAGTTTTTTACACTGTTAAAGAGTTGGATTCCCATGCTAAACAGTTTCATGCTAAAAGTTTCAAAAATGAAGTTGTAAGTTTGATGGAGTATTTCTGTTCCAAAAATACTCCTTCCGGTTTGTCACAAGTTTCGGAATTTTTTTTTCGAATACGGCCCATTGTGTCGTCAGAGTGGGCGGAATTTCCTTATACGGGTCTTATGGGCATTTCTCCCAGAAGGGCGCGCGCGCAGCTGTAGCCAAGTGCATGCGAGAGTACGCCTATGCCCGTCAGAGCGCTGTGCTCGGCTGCGCTGCAATCAAAAAAATGGCACCAAAAAAGTGTGTTTTTGGTTGCCAGGGCAAGACAACACGGCACAAATTTCCAAAGAACCCAGCGTTGAGGGACCTGTGGATGGATTTTGTTTTTCCAGAGCAGCAACGGAGTTGTGCAAGTGTTCTTGTTTGTTCCCTTCATTTCAACGGTTATAGTTATAGGCTCAGTTCGACGCCGGATTTGCAGATCGCCTAATACTTAAAGATGGAGCAGTCCCAACGATAAAGGTTCACGGTCGTGCGTTGGAACCGCATGCGTTGCGTAAAACTGCTTCAAATGTCTGTGTGTTGTTAACTATCGGCGTGTAAGCACAGCAAGTAAACAACATGATCACTAACGATGGAGCATGCGATGTATTTGGTGTGAGTTTGTGTGTTTAAATACATTTGTTTAGCTGGCCACTGTAGATGTCCGTTTGTTTATTGTAAAAATATATCATGTCCTCATAAACCACGAGTCTGTCTGTTTACAACTCACGCAAAAGCTTCGCGCGCTCCCGCCCACACGGCACGCCTCCACCCGCTCGGGTTTTTCCGGAAAGACTCGGTCCAGCCTATATTTCTTTTATAAATATAATAAAACTAAAGAATTTTTGGAGATATGAAGGATGCAATACTACTCTATAGGTACTCAAGATTAACATGAGATTGAGTGAAACTGAGTGTTTCACCCCCCCTTTAAGCCCACCACAGACTGGGAGCTCACACCTGCCGCAATGAACGAGCCAGAGCCTGAGACAAGGACCGAGCCTACCATCGCCCCGGAGCCCGAGCCCCAATGTGAGTCTGATCAGGTATGTGAGCCGGCACCACCAGGTAATGCCGTGGGACTTAAGGAGGAATACAAGTGAATGGAAGGAAACCCCGACCACAATTTTACACACTGTCTTTGTGTTTCTTTACTTTGATTTAATAAACAATGTGTTATTTGAATCACGTTGTCTATTTTCTTCATCCTGGGGTAAAACAACAATTATAGCCTAAACAAATCATATTTAGTATTACACAAAATGTTCAAATGTATACCTGATGTGCTTGTCTGTGTGTGCATCTTCCCCTTTAATTCTGACTGCACAAGTTCTGATCATTTCCTGTGCTGTCCTCTGCATTGTGTCTGTATGGGACAGGTAGGTTTATTAAGATTATTATTATATTAAGATTAATCTAATTTTAAGCCGTGGTGCCATGGCCATTTTGGATCATCAGATCAGCGCTTCAATTAGAGCATTTTGCTGAGGCATCCGCTCTCATGAGCTCTACCTAGACAGTGACATCAAGTGTGTCGGCTCCCTGTGGGCCGCTGTGATAAACTGTCTTTGAGGTTGAGCATGGTTTGGCCTCCTCTCATTCTAGGGAGTTGTTCTGCTGAGGCCTTCGCTCACCTGAGCTCCATCTAGAAAGTAACATCAAGTTTGCCTGCCCTCTGTGAGGCTTTCCTTGGTAAACTGTCTTTGAAGTTGAGTGTGGTCAGAGAGTTGTTCTGCTGAGGCTTTCGCCCACCTGAGCTCTGTCTTGACAGTGACATCAAGTGTACCGGCTCTCTGTGAGCCACTGTGATAGGCTGTCTTTAAGGTTGATCGTAGTTTGACCTCCTCTCGCTAGTATAGAGAGTAATTCTGCTGATTCTTCCACTCTTCTGGGCTCCATTTAGACAGTGACATCGATCTCCAAAGTAAGGTAAGCTGCCTTCCTCTTCTATGTTTCTTTAAGAAACAGGTAGCTCCCCTATAATAACCTAGGGGCAGCCACCTCCTTTTAAGGGGCTTTAGTAGGTTTTCGGACATGGCCCTACTACCACAGCCAAATTAGTACACATCTTTACTTAACTTTACTTATGGTACAGTTAGGCACCCTAGCACTCCCAGCAGTGAGGTAGATAATTGCAGCCAAAGCCAAAGACCCCCCCATTGGAAAGCTTGATATATCCGTTAAAAAGCTTTCAAATGTTGGATATAAGAATCAAAAGACTCAGGGTTATCAAGCAATGAAATGGCATAGTTAATAGGCCTAGTTATAACTTTGGCAGGACCTTTCCATCTAGAAAACAGTTTTGCCATGACTGCATCCTCATCTTTTGACAAGGGCTGAGTACAAAACCAGACAAAATCCTCTTATTGGAAGACTGTCTCTTTTCTTCTTAAGTTGTAGTAATGTTTCTGTTTTGCCTGAGCATGCCTTCTTGTCTCTCCACAATGTCATATGCAGGACTATCAGGAGTAAGACTGTCTCCAGAGGACCTATTAAGACCCAATACTATTTCGGCAGGTGTGTAGCCAGCGGTGTCCTGCTACAGGTGTGTAGCAGGCTGTGTTGATGGCAAACTTGAATTCAGATAACCATTATCCCCATGACGATGGTTGTTTCCCCACAAATGATCATTGTTTTTAAAGCCCTGTTGATCCGTTCTGTGAGATTAGTTTGAGGATGATATGCAGTAGTTTCACCCACTTCGAGCAGTAGTATAAAAAGAAAAGATGCTCATTTTGTTAAAAGCTTTTGAGGAAAGGGCCCATCAGATCCACATCCAACATATACCCAGGTTCCACCACTGGTGTTGATTGCAAGTAACCTGTCAGCTTTGAAAATTACGATTTGTACTTTTGACAAGTCACGGTAAGGAAAAAATCCTTACAGTACTTTCATACACCAGACCTAAATTTAGGAAAGTATGCAATTCCCATAAGTTGTAGCAGAGTTTTCAGTCGACTTATGTGACCAATTAACAGATTAAAATGTGCATTCTTAAGCAACTACTCTCTTCAACAGGTGGGCATGACCAACTTGAGCTTTGGTCCTCTCTGGACCAACAACTGAAATAACAACAGAAAACATTTTCAAGTACATAACTTACCTTGGTGGATCAAGATCGGTATGTTGAGAAACTTTATTGCATAGTTCTTGTATTTCTGGGTCGTTCTTCTGTGCTGTAGCAATGTCGGACCAATCAACTGGTAAGATGAGTGGTGACGTGCAGGAGAGTTAGATGCTTTGACCATGGCTATTATGGAAGACAAAGTAATGTCCAGGCTGCATGATAGGGTGGCTGGCACTTTGTTGCACTGTCCTTTTCTGTACTTGACACTGAAATCACATGCTTGAAGTCGAATAGTCAATCTTGTTGATTGACTAGATGATGGTTCTTCTCCATTTGTCTCCTGTGTTTAGACAGCTCCAAGGCCAAATGTCACTTGCATAAATTTATTGAAACCAGAAAGAATTAACACCGAAGCTTTAGTTAAATCATGGTATGATTCTTTCAAAAGCATCCTGGCACATTTCAGAGAATTCAAATTGGCCAACAGAAGTTACAAATGCAGTTTTAGGAACGCTCTCAGGTCCATCTCAACTTGCCATAAGTTTTACTAAACATAAGAAAACGACTTTAAACTGTTTCACCATGTGCACATTTCTTTTTTCATCTACCCACCAGTCTTTTGCAGTGTCCTTCAAGACAGAGGTAAAGAAGCTAATATTTCATAATCAGAAAGAGTTCTCTAAATAAATACTCATCACATCGTTCTATAATTGCAACTGGATCAATTCTACTTTTACCGGTGGTTGGGAAGTAATAGCTGTGGTGTCCATTGGTTGGCAGATGATTATGACTTTGTTGTACATGGTAAGTTTAATTTTTGACTCCCTGAATTGGTGGAGGAACGAATGAGCTTGGAAGTGGCTGTATGAGAGTAGAGGAATAATGGATTTAAATTGGTTGTTAAGCTGAATCTCATCTTTTTAAACAATCCACCATTGACTTAACTTCTTTTATGCAAAGTTCAAGTCTTTGTTGGATCACTCCACACTCTCTTTTAATGCGGTAATTCTGCTTTTCTTCTACTGTCCTACATTTACTCTATTTCAGATGGAGAAAAACTTTCACTCACTTAATGTGGTATTCCAGTTGTGTCTCCAGTGTTGCAACTTGTTCTGTTAATTGCCTCACAATTTCTGCAATAGAAGCATTTGGATTGAGCTCAGGTCTTTTTTCAATTGCAGGTGGTGAAAAGGGATCAATATTCGCTGTGCCCTTGGGAAGAAAATACTATGGAAGTCATTGGGACCCATCAACTGTTTGGTTACCAACATTTTTCAAAATATCTTTTGTGGTTACATAAGAAATTCTTACAAGTTTGGAACAACTTGAGGGTGAGAAACTGATGACAGGGGTGAACTATCCCTTTAAGCTCAAGCTCAAGGGCACAAGTAAAACAATATCAAAATGGCTGCTTCGCTGTAACATAAATAAAATTATTAATTCAACTGCTATCATAATCTCATGTATGGACACTTATGATTTGGCAAACTGCTAATAAAAAAACTGCTTTTAGGTGGAGTAGCCTTGTTGACACGCCATAAGGGCAAAACTCTCAATAGATTACCTTCAGTACCTTGTAGATGGAGCTATCACCGCATCCATAGCAGAAACAAAGAGCTGCTGAAAAGTTAGTGTGACTTTGACTTGCTAAATGTAATGAACAAAGGTTGTTGGCAGTTAAACAGTGGAGTAGTGGAGTAACTTAAAACTGTAGTTGAGTGGACAGTAAAAATTGTTAACATCATTAACATGCAATAGTATAAAGTAGCCAAAAATATACTTAAATACATGCATTTACTCAAACACTTAACACTACTGGTGCCATACTTCACTCTGAAACAAATTGAGCACCAGAAGATGCACTTTTTAAAATTACAGCCTTTTGCAAATTGATAAGTGCTCTGTAGGCCATATCGTGATTTTTTTAATTTAGCTTGACTGTAATGACAGAAAAAAATAGATGTTTCAAGTAAATTCACTGCTCAGTTCAACTAAACAGCACTTTAAATTAGTATCTCTTTTGTTTTGTATTTGACTTTTTTTTGGTTAGCATTTGTGCTTTGCAATTCTGAACGATTGTGGTCCTAGCAGATGTGATAGTAACTGCACATCTGATATTATCCAAGTGAGTGTGTTGTAGAGTTCAGTTCACTTACCCTAATGTTTCACTAATGTTATCATCATCTCTTTCAAATCAGGCCTCTCTTTTTTCAGTTGATTGTAAGAAGGATTTGCCTCAATTCTAATTCCCAGTCTCTTCCGTTTTTAATCATGTTATTGCATCATTTAACAATTTATTTAATGAGAAAGGGCAGATAAAAGATGCTTAGCAACAATTACAACTGATTGTAGACCACATCTGGAATCTCCAAAACCTCCAGTTCTCTCCTGTGGGATATTTGAGTAACCAGAGGGAACAGGGCTCAGCGATGGGTCAGTTAGCCCAGACATTGAAGAAGTGATGATTTAATGCTGTATGAATGTTTCTTCTGGGTGTTAGCTGGGTGACTGGAAAGTGTTAAACTCATTTGCAAATTCACTGCTCTCTCAGCAAGGAACGTTATAGTGCAATTTAGACTGACTGTTAACTTGCTGGGCCAGCAGTTAGCTTAAATATATTAGACCTCCTGCTAATTTAGTGCACAGAGAGCAGCTGGAGAAGTCAGCTCACATTTCAGTCCACAGTTTAACAGTTCTTCCTCTGCTAAAGCAAGCACACTGTCAGATTTACACTGTACATATATATAAATATTTTTTTTATCAGCTGTGTAAACCTGACCACTCTTGACGGAAGAGCTTTTTACAACAAGAGTGATTGTATGATTGTATGCAACATTGTATGTGGTTTTGTTGAGCAGAATTGTGTTACAATGTTCGGGTACTATGGTGTTGCCTTTGCATTTGCAGTGTAGTTGACTTGAAAGAAAAACTGTAGAACTGTTGAAGACATTATATTATAATATAATTACATTATACATACTTTTTCTCCTTAGTTTGACACATTTTGAAACTTGCATATGTAACAGGCCAGCTAATAAGAGCTGTGCGACTGGCCTCTTGAGGCCAATAGCGACTGTCATTCTTGTTAGTATGCACGGAAACATTGGTTTGAATCCCGCTCGGAGCTGTGCAAGTCGATCTCGAGGGGTTACATTGTTGCTGTGACTTGGATGGGAGTTTGGTTTAGGAGTGGTGAGTTTAACAGAGGCCAGCTAGTAAAGAGCTGTGCAGGTAAACCTCAAATTTAAATTTACAAAAAAATTACAAAATGAGAGAGGAGAAAACCAAATGGTAATTGCGTCCAGTTTGAACAAAGCTTTGGATACCAATAGAGGGTTTGATTTCATCATGCAAAGTGCCTAAAGACACAAATGAAACAGCAGAGAATATACATTTCTGAGGGTTTTGAATGAGTATGAGATGTTTATGAATTACTGCAAGGCCTCCTGCATATGCTGTGTGTGTGTCACACCTGGTCAACATACTGTGCTGTTGTTTGCCTATGATACTCAAAGTCTAGCAGCTGATTTGGTTTTGGAACAAAGGTTAATAAGAATATTGTTAAAGCTTTGAAGTCTAATGCCAACCCTAATGTCGGACTGGTTCAAAGGAATATTGTAGTTAAAATTCATGGGGCTCTTCACTCAACCCCTGTAATCATTATTTTTTTCAGTTGTAATGTGGGGTCTACATGCTGTTTTGCGGTGCATACAGTCAGACGACAAATACAGTCCGTTACAGGCGCTCCACACTACAATCCAGAAGGGGGCGTACACGTCACTGCAACGCTGTTTGCTAACTGCCACAACATGAAAAAGAGCAAAAGAAGAAGAGACTATCAACGCACCAACCTAAAACCAAGGGGGTAATCCATCAGCCGGAAGTTGAAGCCTCGCGGGAGCCGCCATTGTAGCAGAACTTCACCTGCTGTTAGCATTCCATTAGTCTCAGCCTCAGACGTCACGCCCACGGAACGTTGGCTAAACGTCTGATGCATATGGTACACTTAACTGGAAACACTTCAGCAATGTCGAAGTCGTCATCTGATTGGATGAATTTTATCGGATTTCCGGGGGGCGCGAGTGTCGCGTTTATTTTCGGTCCGCCGGGAAACAAAGCGCAGACGTGTGATTGCGGAAGAAAAACGGTTGTGTTTACACGAGTGACAATGAGCATTTATCAAGATCAGCTAAACGTAGTAAACGTAGTAATCAGTAAACGTAATCAGCAATGACTTACTGCTTGTTTTCTTCTCCTTCTTTGATTGTCTATGCTGACTGACTTGTTGCACGCTGGTCTGTTGTTGTGGGGACATTTCCACGCCCCGAAACGTGACGCTGAACGAAACGAACTGTAATTGGTTGTTTGACATGTCGGTCAAACGGCCTTATGGGCGGGCCTTGGTCAAAGAAAGCTGCTATGAATTCCAGACCTTCAGCCGTCAGTCTGAAGGTCTGGCTACGCGAGACTAGCATTCCATTGACTCCCATTCATTTTGCCGTCACTTTGACAGCGAATACTTTACATCTTTTACAACTTTACAACTTTACATCTGAGGCGTCCAAAGACTTAATTTGTCCATTATTTATTTCTAAAGAAACACGACAATGTATAAAAGGCTCCATTACTTTGTATCTTACGTTATGGCCCTGTAGAAGCCGTTTTTGTAAAAAATATGCTAACGATTTCATCATAACCACGCGACTTTCTGGCGCACAATAGAGACATTACCGTATAGACAGGAGGAGAAGCTCGCATGCAATTTTTTACTGTCTACGAGGCAATCGGGGGACATAGAGGCATAAAGTCAAGGGAGAAGCCAATAGAGAGTCCATAAAAGCAATGGGACAAAATATTTCAACAACGTATTTGAGGAATTAGGTGATTCAGATTTGTCTTGCCACCGCTACTAGAAGATTTACAACTGTCAGACTGTCGTCTATGGTCGTCACGCTCAGCTTGAGCCTGCGCAGTCGCTCAGCCATCAGACAGGAAGTGCAATAATCGGGCTTCAGTCTTCTCCGTTGAAATCAATGGGGTCGCTGTGTCCATTTCTTTTACTGTCTATGCCTAAAACAAGAGTTCAGATGGGACGCAAGAGCTTGCTTGTATCCTATACGGCTGAGTTGTGATTAATTTTTGTGACGCTCTCCACTAACTTCACGGAAATGTTTTGTTTTTATTGTGAGTGTACACAAATAAAAACAACCCCTTTACAGTTTCAAATAATGTCTTACCCTTATCTGTATGATCATAAATGAAGGAGTATTAAAAAATTCTCCCGCTGTTATAATAAGAATAAATCATTTGGTATTGTGCCAATTTGTGTCGTGGAAGTGTCACTACAGTCCAGTGATGAAATAATGCTGTGCTGGAAATGGGAAGCCGCTTCACTCGCTTTGATTTTGTGGTTGCTTTTATCACGAGGAGATAAAAAATTGTTTTTTATCTCCTCGTGGAAAGCTGAAGTAGGCAGATGTAAATGGCTTTCATAGCTTTATTGCACATCTTTCCGAATATTGAACTAATATTGAACTTTGTGCATCCACCATTGTCACAGCATATTAATGAACTCAAAGAAAATGACATTTTAGGCTACACACAACACACTGCATTTGGATGGGGATGGATATCATGTAAATGTACCAAACTCAAAACAACCAAGGTACGTACCGAACTGACGTCTGTGTAACATTAAACCCCTTATAAATGTGTGTCTTTATTTCAGTTGTGGGTTTGGGTGGTGTCAGGGTTGGGTGCAGGTTGCTGAAGACGAGGACACGGGAGCTTCAATATAATAGTTTTAATGAACAAAATGAAACTTCCAAAATCAAAACCCTGATTTCCTGGAGTTTTGTTCTTGTTAACAAACAACCATACATAGACGACGATCGACAAACACTCAGGGAAAACACAGGGCTTAAATACACTGAACCAAACAAGATAATTAACTGAAAACAGGTGCAGAAAATTGGACACAAACGAGGAGCGGGAAAACTAACAGGACTAAACCAAAAATCACACAAGACAGGGGAAGACAAGATACAAAACAGAACTCAATACATCAAAACGTGACAGTACCTCCCCCCCTCCCCGAAGGCGCGTCCTCGCGCCGTATAACATCCAAAGGGGTGGGAGGGTGGGCGCCCTGGAGGCTGACGAGGGCATGGTGCAGGTCCGGGAAGCCTCCAGGGCGGAGCAGGCTGTGGGCGTGGCCACGGCGGAGCAGGCTGTGGGCGTGGCCAGGGCGGAGCAGGCCGTGGGTGTGGCCACGACGGTGCAGGCTGTGGGCGTGGCCACGACGGTGCAGGCTGTGGGCGTGGCCACGACGGTGCAGGCTGTGGGCGTGGCCACGGCGGTGCAGGCTGTGGGCGTGGCCACGGCGGTGCAGGCTGTGGGCGTGGCCACGAGGTTGAAGACCCTTCAGGTGGCCACGGCGGTGAAGACCCTTCAGGTGGCCACGGCGGTGAGGACCCTTCGGGTGGCCATGGCGGTGAGGACTTTTCAGGCGGCCGTGGTGGTGAAGACCCTTCGGGTGGCCACGGCGGTGAAGACCCTTCAGGTGGCCATGGCGGTGTTATTTTTTCAGGCCTCCATGGATCTTTGGCCGGCCACGGCGAAGGCGTATAGCGCCCCCCCAAAATTTTCTTGGGGAGGACAGGCTCAGGATCGGGAACTGACTTGACATCAACGGGCTCTGGCTCTGGCGCTGGGTCAACGGGCTCTGGCTCTGGGTCAACGGGCTCTGGCGCTGGGTCAACGGGCTCTGGCGCTGGCGCATCATGGGACTCGGAACTGGACGGGGCCAGCACATCATGGGACTCGGAACTGGACGGGGCCAGCACATCATGGGACTCGGAACTGGACGGGGCCAGCACATCATGGGACTCGGAACTGGACGGGGCCAGCACATCATGGGACTCGGAACTGGACGGGGCCAGCACATCATGGGACTCGGAACTGGACGGGGCCAGCACATCATGGGACTCGGAACTGGACGGGGCCAGCACATCATGGGACTCGGAACTGGACGGGGCCAGCACATCATGGGACTCGGAACTGGACGGGGCCAGCACATCATGGGACTCGGAACTGGACGGGGCCAGCACATCAGGGAGCTTGGGGCTGGGTTCATGCTCTGGCGGGCAGGCGACGGCGTCTCTGGCTGGACGGTATCTGGCTGGACGGTCTCTGGCTGGACGGTCTCTGGCTGGACGGTCTCTGGCTGGACGGTCTCTGGCTGGACGGTCTCTGGCTGGACGGTCTCTGGCTGGACGGTCTCTGGCTGGACGGTCTCGACGTGAACCCCAGCCTCGGCAGCCATCTTTTTGGCTAATCGCACCGATATCAGTGGGGGATCAGTCATACAGGATATCATCCAGGGAAATCCAGGGACAGATCTTGTGGCAGGGCTGATGCGGTGTGCAGGCTCTGGCGGGCATGCGATGGGTTCTGGCGTTAGCGTGCAGGTGATGGGCTCAGGCGCTGGCGTGCAGGTGATGGGCTCAGGGGCTGGCGTGCTTGGCACTGGCTGGAGTGGGAGATCTTCCACTAGGTATTTCGATCCACACGACCACAGCGTGTGATCCACGAACTCCAGGAAGGATAGATGGAGGTCCCTTACCAGAATTATCTGGGCTAGTGGGTCTTTCAGTCCACCCCAGAAACTCCTTGTTAACTCCTCCTCATCCTGAGTCTCGTCATCATACAGCTTTATATACAGTCCTGCATACTCTTCAAGTGAGCGTTCCTCTTGGAAGAGGATTGGGTTGTCGAAGGGGCTCACCTCTTTGTTTTTCCTCCTTCGGCCCATATTTTGATTTTAAGGTCGATCGTTCTGTCAGGGTTGCTGCAGGTAGCTGAAGACGAGGACACGGAAGCTTCAATATAATAGATTTATTTACAAAATAAACTTTCAAAAAACAAACAGGAACAAAATAACAGACTCCAGGACTTCAGGGTAAACACAACCATACATTGACGACGATCGACAAACACTCAGGGAAAACACAGGGCTTAAATACACTGAACCAAACAAGATAATTAACTGAAAACAGGTGCAGAAAATTGGACACAAACGAGGAGCGGGAAAACTAACAGGACTAAACCAAAAATCACACAAGACAGGGGAAGACAAGATACAAAACAGAACTCAATACATCAAAACGTGACAGGTGGGGGTGATGATACACTATTAATACATTTGTTATTTTAACCTTATTTCTTTATATTTTTTGTTGAGTTGGTGATACACTTTCTAGCACATGTTCTCAAGTGTAAAATAAGACATTTAAAAGCAACCACAAAATCTAAAATGCAGAGCATACAGAGAGACTGTCGCTGGAAGATGCTTGCATGTCTATGGCTGCGTCCAAAATGGCATACTCTCTGAGTACGTACTTATTTTCAATATGCAACTGTTTAAAAGTGCATTTATATTAGTGTGAATGTGTATATGAATGAAATCCACCATGTTGTCAGAATCGCAGTCGTAGTGGTAGGTCATCCGGGTACTCTTCGCCTACTGTTTAAGGAATACTATGAATTCATTGAACATGCTACTCTTTTCACATACTGTTATTCACCTACTACATAGCAAGGAAGTAAGCATATTTGTATGCAGCCTTTGATTGCCTGCCTCCATCACTTGTAAGCCTTTTGTTCTTGTTCTGACTGAGAGCAGCTGTTCTTCATTATGGTGATAAGCGCTGCTGTTTTTTTCTTGCCTCAGCTGAGCACAGTGTGGGTCTGGAAGGGAGCAATTAGTTCGCCAGCACAAGCGCACCGTCCCCTGTGTGTGTCGCTAGCATGGGAGCTGAGTGTGATGAACGCCCAGTGTTCGCTCAGAAGGACTGCAGGAGAAGACTGCTTTCTGAGCACTCGACCTCTTAGTCAAGAACCCTGACAGACTATTTGGGGTTTAGAAAGTAATGGGACTTCTTAGTGAGGAAGTTAAGGCTAGGATATGACTGTCCTAAGGTTTATTCAGGTTATTTGCCTTTTCATTAGGAAGTGGGGAGTTATTAACTAGTGGACATTCAGAAAATTAGAAAATTAAAGGGTTAGTTCACCCAAAAATTCTGTCAGTAATTATTCACCCTAATGTTGTTCCAACCCCGTAAGACTTTCGTTCATCTTCAGAGCACAAATTAAGATATTTTTGATTAAATCTGAGAGCTGGGTCACTCCTCCATAGGCTTCTAAGGGATTGAAACTTGCCAGCCCAGAAACGTTATTAAAGACATTGTTAAAATGGTCCAAGTGACTACAGTGGCTCAATCTGAAGTTTATCAAGCGACGAGAATACTTTTTGAGCGCAAAATCCCCCAAAATAATGACTTTATTTAACCATCTCTTCTCTTCCATTCTCCTAAGCGGTTGGCGTAGTGTAACTGCGCAGCACTTCTGTGTTGTACTTTGTTATTAGATAGCAAAGAAATGAAACCAAACACATTGTAATCACTGTTTACTTGTGATTAAGTGGTAACCGAACTATATCGAGCCTATAGTTAACCTAGACGGTGAAATTACAGCTTTTGCTGGCTGGGATTGAACTGGACGTGCTAAAATACAGACTTTTTTTTCGCTCCTCTCAACATAATCACAATTGGTCACAGGTGTAAAGGCTGTTTAGAAAGCGGGTAAACCTGCGATTCCCATTGAAACCCCATTGATTCTGATCCCATGCTTTCTGCCTTGTTTCCTCCCAAAGTCCACGTTCCTCCTCTTAATCTTATTAGTGCTATCCTGAAGCCATCACTAAGCTTGTCATCATGTTGAGAGTGCAGATTCCACTCCACTGCTCGATTTAAAGCGTAAACCTATGAGACATTAAATGCTCTGGTTCTCTCGCCTGTCTGTGCACTTAAAGGGATACAGTAGTTCACTCAAAAATTTAAATAATGTCATCATTTACTCACTCTCATACACCGTGATCCAAACCTGTATGACTTTCTGTTTGGTTCCCAAAAATCTTCAAAATGTCTTCTTTTTGTGTTCTGCAGAAGACAGAAAATAAATGAGGGTGAGTAAATGATGAAATATCCCTTTAAGTTTCACTTTAATTCACTCCAACCATTGCACTGAATAATAATCCAAATGGCAAAATAGATTACAGAACCTTCTACAGAGCTTAAAGTTAAATCCTCTATTAAGCCCTTTTTGCATATCATGGTTTTCATATGTTTTTAGGCTTAATGCATATATATTTGCAAATATTCTTTTCATTTTTAGAATATTGTTTACCTCATTCTAACCAAACTGGTATATCAGAATCTCTTGTTTGTTTGTTTATTGTGGCCGGTGTTCAGTGGAGAAGCGATGGGGATGGAGAGAGCTTACTTTGCTTATTATTTTTGTATATGTGACAGATAACTACTCATGTGTTTAATGATTTATGCCATTTTATGAATTCTGACATATAATTCGGTCTTCTCCCGTGCTGCTTTAGCTGATTCTACTTCATTTCATAATGTACAAATGTTGCAGGATCAACACTGTTACTGAACTGAATAACTGGGTAATTGAGCTGAATAACGACACGATTGTCTTCTGTGGAGTTGCTTTACAGCAGAATTTTAACTGGTCTCATATTTTGGATAATAGATTCTGATATTTGCCTGTTTATTGCTTTGAAACAATCTGTATTAAGTATGAAGGTGCCTTGACTTGACTATTATATCCAGATGAGCAGAAGTAAAATCAAATATTTCGGTACCCCATCTAATGTGATTTACTGTGTGCGTTCCAGAAGAAACAGTAAAAAATTGCAATTATACAGATCTGCCCTAGTTTTCCCCAAGGACGTCAGAGAAATGTGTCATTTTTATGCCAGTTGGATCCTCCAAGTCTATAATAAAGGGTTTATGATAAATTAAACTATATCAATTTCATTAAAAATACACACATCCAAAACCACATCCACATCACATGACCTTCTATAATCCCTTACTTTAAAAAACACACATTCACCTCTGTTATAAACACAGATGTTAGTCAGAAGCACAGACAGAATGATAAGAATTGTAACTGAGTTGAATTAATGAACTGTAATTGAACTGTAATTGCTCACGTGGCTGGGATCATTAATGATAGTTTATTCTTGTTGTGCAGTGTGGGATATGCGGATCATATCCCTGTCTGCATGGCTTTGCCGTCTTGTGTGGTGTTGTTCGGTGGGAGTAGAGCATAATGGGATGCTTTTAATAGTGCATGTGTAGTACGACCTCAGCATCTGGGCAGCCATCCCAAACTTCACCAGACACTGACACGATAGACGCTCTTTTGTGTCTTCTGAACATATTCGTAAATTATGAAAGATTTCCTCTCTCTGCACTTTTGCACTGTTTCTTGGCCTTTGCGTGACTATGAACAGGCAGAAACGATATAGAGTTAGGGAACCATTGCATTCGAACGCCTCAATATATTGCGTTCTCTCAGAGCTGGACAGTAAAGAAGTACATTTACTTGAGTACTGTACTTAAGTACACTTGAGTATTATTTTTTACTTTAACTTCACTACATTTGAAAGACAAATATCATACTTTTTACTCCACTACATTTCTGTCAAAGTCCTTGAGTAGCAAGTAGTGATGTTAGGCAGGGCAGGATTTTTTCCGTCTCTAAAACGTGATTGTTTTTTTGCGGCTGACTGACCTATCGGTAATCACTCCTGTAGGGTCACGTGTCCTGAAGTTTGACGATTAGTACGATTTCTTTTTAATAGTAATCTGTGAGAGACAGTATCGTCTCAAGTAATGGTTTGAAAGTTTTGTTATCATGGCAAATAAGTATTTCTGTTGTGCTGTTTGATAAAGCAGTGTTGCTGTTAGGCAGTTACACAGTTATGGTTGTATAGCTAGGTTTTTACAGACCACTTGATTCAAATGTGCATGAATAGATTTGTTGGAGTGGTAGGAGTGTTAAATAAAAATGAAGATGATTATGTCTGTCTTTTTTATAAATTCAGTTGTTTAATTTCTATAGGTTTTTGGGAGCTCCACACTACAAAACTACACACTGGTGTGTGTATTCACTAGGTTGCTTCAGAGGCATAAGGTCCTGTAATAATGCAACAATAATATAACAATGAATTGACATTACTTTGTATTTTTGATACTCAATTACTTTTAAAAACAAGTACTCTGTACTTTTACTTAAGTAAAAATCGGTCTTTACAACTTTTACTTGTAACGGAGTAATATTTGACCAGTAGTATCAACATCCAAGTGGATGCTGCACATTGGTGGTGGTTGAGGAGATTCCCCCCCTTCTATGTAAAGCGCTTTGAGTGTCCAGAAAAGCGCTATATAAATGTAATGAATTATTATTATTATTATCTGTACTTTCACTCAAGTAAGGACGTTGTGTACTTTGTCTACCTCTGCGTTGTCTCGCAAAACATCTGTGTTCTCTCGAAAAGCATTGAGAAACTTTTCACTCACTCACAAAAGCACTGACATTTAGTTCCACCTATTATTTCCATCACAAAAGTTTAGCGAACAATATTTCTCTGAGGTATGAAAGCTTGTTTCCACCACAGAATAAAAAAATTTTAAAAAGCAATTGCAACTTTTTATCTCACAATTCTGACTTTTTATCTCAGAACTGCAAATTTAATAAAATTGCAATTGCGAGTTATAAAGTCAGAATTGCGAGAAAAAATAGTCAGAATTGCAAGTTTATTTCTCGCAATTCTGACTTTATAACACTCAATTGCTAGCCTGACTTTGTCATACTCATATTCTAGTCAGAATGTGAGTCTGATACTACTCCATAGGGCTTTGATTATGAGGCTGTCTTAACTGAACAAAGAGAAAAAAAACCTCTTCACTCAATTGGATAGATTTACAACCAATCAGAGCAACGCAGTAAGTGACGTATGTTGAGCGACGCATAGTTGACTCAACTGCAGGCACTCTGGAAAAAGTATTAAAAAAATAATGAGTGTTAACGATCTTTGCCGGTGTTGCAAAAAGAATTTAAGGATTCGTGGAGTACTTGAAAAGCATTTTTGAAAGAAATACGTTTGATGACGTGATTATTACGTAACTGCAGATCATCTTTCCAATTTGATTGGCCCGACGATTTCTGAACCGATCATAATTACTCCTCAATGGATCGAGTCCAGACCGAACTTCCCGACCAAAAAATGTTGTGGGCGGGGTTCGGGCTGGCATCCAGGCTACTCAATTGCGACTTTATATAACTAAATTCTGAATTTATATCTCACAATGTTTTGCAATTATATTGTTTAATGTTTTATTCTGTGGCGGAAACAAGCTTCCATACTGGGTAGACTAATACTTTTGCAAGCGAATGCAAAAAAAAAAAAGAAATGTATGTCATTATTCCTTCCATGTAATTCCTTTTACCATCCCCATCTCCCTCTAGTCTAGGAGCCGATCCGTAGGTAATGACATGAGGGTGAGTATATGATGACAGAATTGTCACTTTTTTGCGATTACATGATTATTTGATAAGTCGGGCCTCCCAAATTTATACAGTTCAATGTATTAGCAGATGCAGTGGAATTTCATATGATTTAATCAATTGATGTCAATGCATACAAACGTGGTGATGAATTAGATTCATTTCTACAAGTAACATTATGATGTGTAAATGACAGGATACGCTGTGTTTGTTTAATTCAGTGTTTTCTTGAAGGATCTCTCTAATTTCCCCCTCAGTGGACGAAACCCCGTCTCTCCGCGAGAGCTGCTGTCATCAGCCGAGATGACAGTAATTATACAGAAGCCTTTGCTTATGTTCTCTGTCACTAAAATAGATTCTGTAAGTGATCTGCCCACGCAGCCACCAGAATAACACCTGAACAAATGTGTCCGCACTGAAAGCAATTAATGCTGAATATACCTGCCTGTGGCAATGGCTTTAATGCTAAGTGTGCCAGCAGGATCATTTTAAATTTCAGAAATCTTAGCAGATGGAGGTTTTTATGGATATTTAAAGCTCCTCAGGAATAGATTGCTTTGAGAAAGCTGAACACTGATTTACACCCACTGAGGTTATTGAAATGACTTGTTTTCCTTGTGTTGCTACTCGGGTTGAATAGCTCACGGTATTGTGTTTGTAAAGCTGGATGTCTGGCAGCAGTGAGAGGCAGAATTGCTTTGCCTTTAGCGTGTCCTGTCTAAAACTGCAGCAGCTGAGATCATTCCTCAACACAAAGAGGCTGAAGGGTTTTTTGTGAACACTGTGTTTGACAAGTTTTAACCAAACACTTGGGAACGGATCACCCCTGTATTTCTGCTTTTCCATGAGTACAAGAGTGAATTTGCATTTTCATTCAGCCGTCTGCCGGTTTTGTTCAGACCAATTATACACACTAGCAGTCAAATGTTTGAACAAAATTTTATGTTTTTTAAAAAAGAGGTATCATATGCAGTAAAACAGTAATATTGTGAAATATCTACATGGTCACACTAGACTTTGAGTATGCGAAATTTCTTCCGACACTGCATTGGTCGTAATATGACGTCACACTCTTTTTTTATAAACATGAATTCAACATATAACAAATAGCAATACATTAAAAATGTAGAAATATACAATCTACTTGACTTTACTGTAAAAAATGAAAATCGGGCCAAGAGTTCACACGGTGCCGTATCGATCTTCTACTGGTCACACGGCTTCACATGATGCGAGTTCGCAGGTCGAAGTTCTCTAAACTTGAACTTTGAAATGTGAAACATTTGCATGCCTATGAAATCAATGGAAAGAAATGTGTAGTGTGACTGCCTCTTTAGCTGAACCAAGAAACTCACGATTTTTTGTTCGCAAAAGTCTTCTGGATGATGCAAAATGTCTAAAAAGAACTTTGTGGTCATCCAGTTTGAAAGTTTGACTACAAACACAGAGGTTTTTCAGATTGTCCGTCACTGCGTTCTCTGCGTATTTACAATTCTGTGAATCCTTTAGCCACTGCCTAAACACTGGATCCTGACTGAAAACTAAAAGTTACTCACTCCTGCTAAATGTTTACTCCTTTATTTCTTGCACCCTTGAACAATACAAGTCAACAACATTATGACTAAAAGTTTGCTAAGAAGTATTTCCTGCTAAAGAAAGTTGGTATTTGACTCAGGTAAGTGTATATATAGCAGACTGGTGGAAATGGCCTTGGATGGCATCAATTTAGCAAACGGGAAGACAACAGCCTTATTTCTCCATTTTCAGGTAGCAGCGGTTTCAGAAATAGGAAGATACGAGTTTTCTGAACAATGTCTTAGATGTCAATGTTTTCACCATTAGAGTAAAATAATAATTCTAATAATTCTCCTCGTTGTAATTGCAATGTATGTTGATATGTTTAGTTAATTACCTCTTTTTTATATAAGCTGACTTGATAATTTATTAGGCTGAAATGTGAGGTTAATTATTGGATTAAGCTTCTTGTTATTGTTGAAACTTGTATTATTTGAACAGTAAAGCTATTTAAATAATAATTTTATGGTAATTTTACAGTTAAGATGTTACCATAGGCATTGGCATTGTTTCAGAAGATTGTTGCTACCTAAACAACATGTAGGTCTATTCTTATATTATAATTTTCTGAAACTATTTCAACTGCTTTTTTTCAAGAAATCTTTAAAAGAAAAGTTCCCTAGTCACTTATTTCGCTGGTCCGGTCTTACGATTTTGTCCAGCTGTGGGCACCCACAATTTGTGTGGTGTTGAAAGCAGGGATGCTGCGACACAGGGAAGTGTGTTTATTTGTGGAGGTTAGAGAGGTGAGGGCACTGCTGGGCTCAGAGGACTAATGAACGCAGCGTTTGCAGGAGGGTGTTAGTGAGTGGGCAGGAGGGTGGATTTAATTAGTACCACCTCAAGAGCTTGACCTTCTGTTCAAAACCCTGGTGAGAGCCACATTTAGCTTCTTCCCAGCCAGAGCCACTGTATTATTGATAGAGGGGAGAACAGTCCACAAACTGAGGTGGTCTGGAAAAACAATGATCCAAACAAATCATAGGCTCACCACAAGCTTTTAAAAATGCCTTTTATTTATAAATCTTTAGACAAAAGCAAAGCCAAAACACTCGTCTGAAAAGCCACAGGAAAAGTTTTCTCCTGAAGTAATTTTATCCCCCCTCGACACATTTGTCTGTCTAGCAAGAAAAAATGTAAGCTATAAACCTGGCAAGTGGGTGGACAAAGTGTTCTTGAGATGATCAATCTCAGTAGTGTCACACACCCACATACAGTAGAAAGCTAGAGGAAAAATCAGCCCACGGGAACAGTCGGGACTCTACCTGATTCCAGGTGGACTAGACTTTCTTTAGACCACCTCGGCTGCAATCTCTTGGTTTTTCATGTGTCAGGCGTAAAAAATATTTGAGCAGCCATTTGCCCAGAAATCATAGCTTGTTACTAAACAAATAATGTTCAAATAATGCCAAATAGAAAGATCTACAACTATCAAGAGTTTGAAAATGATAAAAACTGAAATGATTTCAATAGTTTATTTAATTTTTAAATATTAATATGAGTATTAATATTCAACTTTGTATTTCTGGTGAATCTCGGCAAAATATGTCAATATTTCACATAGAAAACGAGAAGAAAAATTAAAGCTGCGAGCAGCGATGGGCGGGCCCTCGCACATGTAGCACGTCGGGGAGTGATGCGGCCGCATATTCTGTTGCATATTGTGGAGCTCTGCCAGTGCGGTTGTGAATTTGCTACGCTTTTCAGACACTGCATGAAGGTGTTATACGTCACTTCCTGTTGCCAGCAGGTGGCGCTCTGACTGTGGGTGATTGTTCAGGGCGGGATTCTTATCCTACATGTAAAGTTTGGTGCAGCTGTGAGCATGTACACTGAAGTTACAACCACTTCCTGTGTCATGGCGATGAGTTGATGTTTGATGCCATGCCACGGACACACCGATTGACAAAAACTCGCAGATAGCACAACTTTTCATCGTCAATGCTTTTAGAAGGCACAGCAGAAATTTCAAGTCGATCGGACTAAATCCCTAGGAGGAGTTCGTTACGGAGTGTGTAAATCAGCCAAAATTTGACGTAAATTAAAAATGGCCGACTTCCTGTTGGGTTTAGGGCATCGCTCCAAGAGGCTTTTTTGTGCAACTGGACATGGTAGATGGCCACAGAAATTTCGTACATGTAGGTCAAATGTGCGGCGGGGGCTGCTTCGTTAAATGTCACTTCCTGTTGCCAGCAGGTGGCGCTATGACTGGGGGTGAATGTCGGCATGTACATGTGTTTAGGGCGGGACTCTTGTCAAGCGTGCAAAATTTGGTGCAGATCTGAGCATGTACAGCAAAATTACTCCAACTTCCTGTTTCATGGCGAATCATCGATGCCACGGACACGCACATTGACGAAAACGCGCAGATAGCACAACATTTCATCGTCAATGCCTTTAGAAGGCACAGCAGAAATTTCAAGTCGATCGGACTAAATCCCTAGGAGGAGTTCGTCAAAGTACGAAAGTGTTTTCAAAGTTTTCACCAAAGTGTGTAAATCGTCCCAAAATGGCCGCCAAATTCAAAATGGCGGACTTCCTGTCGAGTTTAGGGTATGGGTTCTTGAGGTTTTTTGTGCGTCTTGATATGATACACGTCACCACCAAATTTCGTGCATGTAGGTCGAACATGGACGAGGGGCTAATTTTTTTCAATTTTCTAGGTGGCGCTAGCGAGCCATTTTTCCACGCCCATCCGCGAAACCCACAAAATACAAAATTTTTCACCAGTCCTGACATGTGTGCAAAATTTGGTGACTTTTCGAGCATGTTGCGGCCTCGAAAATGGGGCTTACTTTGCAGAAAAAAAAAAAAAAAAAAAAAAAAATAATAATAATAATCTTAACAGTTTCAAGAGGGACCTTGCACCTTAGTGCTCGGGCCCTAATTATTGTTAAAGGTGCTGTATGTATTTTTTAGCGGCCTCTATAGGTGATGTTTCAGATTGCAACCAATTTTTACAAGAGCGCCAGTGCTCTTGCGCGTGCTCGAACACAAGAGCGAGCACTCATGGTACCGGCCACACTGAGACTTTCAACACACTGGAGAAAGCATCACACAACACGCTGGAAACTCATGTAAACTCCCACTGCAACGTTACAATAATAGGCTACTTTTATCAGCTTGACGTTGAACTAATGCTCCATGCTCGTACCATGATAACGTTACATTTGTGATGTTATCTAGCATAATGCATTTCACTAACTATTCGTGTATCTTTCACAATCAGCTGTGTCAACATAGGTGAATGTATAATATGATAACGAAAACGGTGAACTAGACTGAACAATGTCAGTGTAACAGTAAGACAGTAGGAAGTAACATTACTGTACTGAACGTGTCTGGAAATGTTTATTATATACAATATGATAGTAGTGGGATGAGTGAGGTTAGACAGTAGATCTAGTACATAAAATAAAAGTTACATCCTAAAGCACCTACTTTTTGTTATCCTGGAACAGTCTTCTGTATTCATTTCATGTCTTATATATGTTAGTTTACCTTGCCATTTCATTACAGTTTACTATTATTTCAGCATATCTGAAAACTTGTAATCAATAAAAATAGCGGAGGTCTCTCCATAATTCAAACGCTCTGCCGATGTTGATCCGTGTTTTCGTCCTGAGTCGATCAGATTCACGTTTGGCCTGACGAGCTTCAGCAGATACATTTTTGTTTTGTTTTGTATATTTGTGGAGTTTGTGTTGGAGTGTGTGTTGTGCTGGAGGCAGGCCGTTTGGTGTTATCAGACACGTGTAGTTCGCTGCAGTGCCGTCGCATAGACTGTATATAAGGAGAGAGGGTCGGGAGCGCGCATGCACGTCACATCCGGTGGATTTCGCGGTAAATCCGACCCGGAGCCTTCGCATTGAAATAGGAATATTGGCCTTCAGAGGTAATAGCAAAACTCGACAAGTGGATCATTGTAATGTGTGATTACAACCCCTTCACACACAGGCAATAAAAAAAGGATTCATTTTAGAAGAAAAGTTACATTTAGCACCTTTAAAAAGTAGTTTTTTTTTTTTACATAAAAAATAGAAAGCCTTTTTTCAGACCGTTTTTAATTTTTTGACATTCGACAATTTACAACATGTTATCTAAATATTCATGCTAGCACAATCTTCTCATGTTTCTCTTCCTTTATGTTCCCCAATGTTCTTCATCTTATAGTTTTCAATGTTCATTGTTAGTTATGGTCACTATTTAACATGTGGACAGAGGTGCTTAGACCCTAAAATAGGATAAATGGTTTGTCTAGATAGGACATTATACCATTTGCTTTAGTCAGGTATATATAATAATGAATAATGCCTGTGTAGGTTCCGGTGCCTGTAAGCATTGGACCAACAGATCCTGAGAAAGTCAACCAGAATCCAGGGTTTGAGGAAAACACTTACTGAAAATATTATTTTCTGTGTTAACTCACTGATATCTGGTGAACTCTCTCTCTCTCTCTCTCTCTCTTCTCTCTCTCTCTCTCTCTCTCTCTCTCTCTCTCTCTCTCTCTCTCTCTCTCTCTCTCTCTCTCTCTCTCTCTCTCTCTCTCTCTCTCTCTCTCTCTCTCTCTCTCTCTCTCTCTCTCTCTCTCCTCTCTCTCTCTCTCTCTCTCTCTCTTGTGTCTCTTTTGGTTGCTCCTGTTGCCATAGCAGAATCATGTGCACTGTTATTTGCCCAAGGTTTCACAGCGAATGCCCTTACTCACGCAATAATCCTCTCAATTTTTTTCATGGGCTTGGGACTTTTGCCATGATTTTTGGAATGAGTTATTGCGAGATGAAAAAAAAATGTTTTAGTTGCATAACATCGGTTAATGGAAAAAAGTTTTGTGCAAATCTGTAATGGAAACGGGGCTGGTGTGAACGGCACAAACCACGTGGAATCTGATCTTTTCAATTCTGATCTTTTCCACACTTCCATATGTGGTCCTAAAACTGATACAGATCAGATGTTTTGCAATGTCTGAACAGTCATACCAGAACTCATGTGACTTTTATGTCACTCTAGAGCAATATTCGTCACAATTCTGCACTCATGGGAGTCTCTTCAAGGTTTTGGCATACTTTTAGTGAAGGACAGTGATGTGTCAGAGCTCATAAGTATTACAGTGACAGTTCTATACAAGCAAAACACGAGGGCTTGTATCATAAATGTTTAAAAATTCTGTCATATCCTTTGTTGTTTTTGTTTTTTCTATTTCCCATGCATAAAGTCGCTGGCTTCCGCAGCAGATCACACAATAAATAAACACGTAATCACTAATGTCTTTCGTGTTAACTTCTGATGAGTGTGCGTGGTGTCCTTTTATCGTTATTTTGTGCTTGCGGGTCGGTTCAGGACCATGATCTGTTTGACTGCAATCTGATATTGGCCACGTTTAAAACAACAATGTGAACAGCTAAACAAAATAACCGGATCTGAGCAATACATCGTAATTGAGCACTAAGGCTCACAGTGTGCAAGTAGCCTATGGTCAACTGCTGATTATTCAGGCCAGTAGCAGTTTCTGAAAAATGTAATTTACCAAAATCATTTTTTTTGTTTCTGAAAACCTACAGAAAATGTGATCACATTACAGGCTTCTCTCAAACTGAATTGTCCATGTTCTGTTTTTTCCTTTTATATGATTATAATAATTTAACCAAACTGTGGGGAAAAAAACTTTAAAGAAATGCTAGAGTAATAAGTGCAGAAATAAATGTAATGGGATGATGCATTTTTAAATGATTGCTATTGTTTCATCAATATGGTTTGGATTTGAAGTCTGTAGCCATGTTTCCATTCACTTGTCAATCGAATTATCTGAAGTTCGGTAAAAAAAGTGTGTTTCCATCAAACGGCTTTAAAGCGGGTAAAAACCTGTGTGTAATGACGTCACATGCTGTTTTGCGATCAAATTGGTATATCGAATTGATTCGAGACATGTTAAGGTGTTTCCATTCATTTTCTCACCGAATTGCACAACATTCAAGCAAACATTTGCGAACAAATTTTACTAGGCAAAATGGATTGCGCCATAATACCGTTTCCATCAGCGTTTATCGCATAAGCCGTATATCCATCAAGATAAAATCCGATGAGACCGATCGTATTTCAATTGAGTCGATATTCATGAAATACAATCAAATTTTACTGTTTCCATAAGGCATTTTTCATTCGATATCACTTATTGCAGATAAAAACATGTGGATGGAAACATAGCTTGTGTTTGTATGCAGCTGAGGATTAGAGCCTGAACACAGTCATTCACACGCATGTGTGTGTTTAAGAGAGTAGCCACTCACTCCAGAGGATTGCAGAGATAATCCAGCATCTCTGATGGTTCCAGGCCTGCCAGGGATTTACACTCCAGCATACATGTCTATCCCCTTTTAAAAAAACATGTGTTCCATATGCCAGCACAACACCTCAATGAGCAGAGGAACATTATACCAGCTTGTGTCCAGTTGCAGCCCAGGGACAGTTTGGTCGATTGGTAAAGATCTAGATGGCTTCGAGAGGGTTCATACAAAGTCCTTAAAAAATAGTTCACCCAAAAGAGACTGTTGACCTGAAAATTTAAATTATCCCATGATTTACTCAAGCTCAAGCCATCCTACTGTAGGTGTATATGATTATTATCTTCTTTCAGGCAAACACAATCGGAGTTATATTAGAAAATATCCTGGCTCTTTCAAGCTTTATAATGGTAGTGAATGGCGTTCAATGTCCAAAAAAGTGCATCCATCCATCATAAAACTAATCCATACGACTCCAGGGGGTTAATAAAGGCCTTCTGAAGCAAAGCGATGGGTTTTTGTAAGAAAAATATCCATATTTAAAACTTTATCAACTATAATAACTAGCTTCCAGCAGACAGCCTACGCAAGTCGACTTGCGCCAAAAGAGTAACCAGTGACACGATGTATGAGTAGCATAAGCTTTGACGCCTCTCACGATTCAAACAAATAGGGCTGGGCAACAAACTCAAGCTCCCCTTCTCTTATATTGAAATCCTCTGACATTAATCTCTAGAAATTCTCATTTTAGACTTCTAATTCGTGTACAGTGTTTTGTTTTGCTTAATCCTCTGCGCTTCCGTGTTCATCATGCCTCAGGTCAGAGGTCAGTCTTTTGCGTGAAAAAAAAGCATTTAAAGGGTTAATTTATCCAAAAATGAAAATGCTGTCATTAATTACTTACCCTCATGTCGTTCCAAACCCGCAAGACTTTCGTTCATCTTCGGAACACAAATGAAGATATTTTTGATAAAATCTGAGAGCTTTCTGATTTTTCCCTCCATTGACAGCAACGTCATTGCAACTTTCAAGGCCCAGAAAGGGGGTAAAAACATCGTTAAAATAGTCCATATGACTACAGTAGTTCAACCTTAATGTTATGAAGCGATGAGAATGCTTAATAGAACGCTTCTGGGTACTACATCAGAACGTAGGCTCACTATTGGCTGACGCTGGTCATGTGTGTGATGCATGTGATGGTGGCCAACAACAAAATACCTAAGTCTTTTCAGAATGTAGAACCCACTCTACTGTTTATGCAGTTTAATGTGCTATTTTTATGACCTCTTATTGTTTTGGTTGCCTGTTCGGACTGATGTTTCTGTTTGGACCCCTTGCCTGCCTACTTATGCCTATTGGAATTCCCCACTGGATGTTGACCATTCTGACTGCTACCTTGGTTTTGACCCGTTGCCTGCCTTCTTGTATTTGTTTCTGGTGACTATCTTTAATAAACTTCTGCACATGGATTCTCACTCTGCCTCTGCATCCTCATTACAGAATACTTTGCCTCCCTTGAGTCCAGCAGAAGTTTCGAACATGCAAGCAGCATTTGTTTATCAGAGGAAGGTATTAAAAGGTTACCAGGAACAACTAAACAAGCTCCAGTCGATCAACGAACATCTGACTCACTATATCCATTCACTTCCACTACCCACGGCGAAGATGGAAAATTTCACCCTTCCTGAGAAATTTGATGGTTCTGCCGAACAATGTAAAGGCTTTGTTCGTCAAATCAAACTATACTTTGATCACCAAGGAGATCAATTCGAATCTGAAGAAAAGAAATGTGCGTTTTTAACAGGTAGAGTCGATAGACTGGGCTGCAGCAGTTTGGGACACTGATTCACGATTCAGATATTCGGTGGATTACTTCATCCAACAACTACGAGAAGTGTTTGAATACCCTGCCGGAGGCAAAGATGTATCAACACAAATCATTCACATCTCACAATATAACCACACCGCTGCTGAATACTCTATTGAATTCTGAATACTAGCTGCACAGAGTGGTTGGAATGTTTGTTTGAAAGCCATGTTTCAATGTAGTCTCAACCCTTAATTACAAACTGAACTAGCCTGTAAAGGAGAGAAGACCTCTATTTCTGAATTTGTTACTCTTGCCATCAGAATTGATAACCTCATGAGACAAGCCCCTCAACACAAGGGAAGCAGGGGAAATCCCTACAAATCTCAAATCCCTGTCACAGTTGAGACTTGCCATCTCTACGAGCCCATGCAACTTAACGTCTCCCGACTTTCTGAAGGAGAAAGGGAAAGGTGTCGGCAAAATCAAATATGCTTTTACTGGGGTGAAACAGGCCACTAGGATGTCCACACAAATTTTCAGCCGCTTCCAGGGTAAAGATTGACCATTTTCCCCTTCTTAGCAACAAATCATTTACCTTACCTATCACTCTCAAGACTGATACATTGTCCCTTGAATTCACAGCAATGATTGACTCCGGAGCCGCCCTGAATCTGATTAATAAGAACATTGTCACAAAGTATAACATTCCCATTCATCCATGCAAACCACCCATGAAAATCAAGGCCATACATGATACACTCATTGGAGAGGGGATCACTCACCAAACAAAAACTATTACACTTAATGTCGGGTTGCTACATCAGGAATCTATAACAATTATACATCGTTGACTCTCCCAAACATGAGGTCATTCTGGGACATCCCTGGCTATCCATTCACGACCCTGACATTTCCTGGTACCATGGTGAGTTGACTCATTGGTCCTCATTTTGTTTGAATCACTGTTTTCCCATCAAGCCCCAATCATGTCTCAACACTATTGTTGAAAGCCCTGATAAAACTGTGAACATCCCTGCCGATTATCACCATCATTCTGAAGCCTTTAGCAAAACTAAGGCTACACAGCTACCACCACACCAACCTTGGTACTGTGCTATCAATCTGCTTCCCCATGCCATGCAACCCACAAGCAAAGTTTATCCTGTCTCTCGAACCGAAAGTGAATCAATGGAGGAGTATATTGCAGAGGCTCTGAACTCAGGTTTTATTCACCCCTCTACATCTCCAGTCGCTGCAGGATTCTTCTTTGTCGAAAAGAAGGATGGAGGATAAATTACCGGGGACTAAATAATGTAACTGTTAAATTCGTTATCCCCTGCCTCTAGTAGCCTCGGCACTGGAACAACTACGAGAAGCCACTATATTCACTAAACTAGACTTACGAAGTGCCTACAACTTAATCCGGCTAAAGGAGGGTGACGAGTGGAAGACTGCCTTCCACACCACTAGGGGGCAGTATGAATACCAGGTCATGCCATATGGACTTTCTAACTCACTCGCAATCTTCCAATCATTTTTCAGTGAAATCTTCAAGGACCTCCTTAACCGGTTTGTGTAGCCTATATTGATGACATTCTCATCTACTCCAAGTCAGAAGCTGAACATATCAACCATGTTAAGGTAGTTCTCTCTCGACTACTCCAGAATCAACTCTACATCAAGACAGGAAAATGTGAATTCCATGTCAAACAAACCTCATTCCTAGGATATCACATAAGTCATCATGGCGTGAAGATGGAGGAATTAAAGGTTCTAGCAGTCACTGAATGGCCCCAACCCACGACGATCAAGGAATTACAAAGATTCTTAGGCTTTGCAAATTTCTACAAATTTCCTTCCAGTGCATCCTGGGGTTCCAACCCCCCTTGTTCCCGTGGTCTGGCGAACCTTCCTCTGTCCCAGCTGTTGACAAATGGATTCAACGAAGCGAAAGAGTGTGGGATAGTACACACGTCCGTCTCCAGCGGGCCGTCAGAACACAGGAGTTTCAGGCCAACAGAATACGTTGCTCACATCATCCCTAGCAACCAGGACAACAGGTCTGGCTCCCTACGAAGAACATCAAGCTAAAGCTGCCAAGTAGGAAGATCAGCCCAAGATATGTTGGCCTTTTTAAGATTCTTAAAGAGAAATAAATGAGGTCACTTACCAATTAGAGCTTCCTTCTAACTACCGTATCTCTCCCTCATTCCATGTCTCACTCCTCAAACTGGTCCACCCGAATGCTGACCCTGGCCATGAGAGCCCTGAACCACCACCTCCATTGGACATTGATGGAACTCTTGCGTACCAAGTCAATGAGTTACTGGACTTAAGACGAAGAGAGGGTCGGCTTCAATATCTGGTGGACTGGGAGGGTTATGGACCTGAGGACAGATCGTGGGTAGCTGCCCGGGACAATTTGGATCCATCTCTCATCGAGGAATTTCATTGAGCCAGACCTGACCGACCAGCGCCACGACCACGAGGACGGCCACGTCAAGCTCCAGGAGTCGCTCCTAGAGGGAGGGGTTCTGTAATGCCTAAACAGCAGAGGGAGCTCTCAGCAGAGTACTGACTGTGATCCACGCCCGCTGCTTCCTCTAAACTCATTTCCTGTTTGCATACTTTATAACCAGAGACCATGCTTGCACACCTTGCGAAGTAAACCCAGTTCTGCCTTACAAAGCGTCTTGATTATTCTCCATTGCCTGTCTACCTGTGTATGATCTTGCCTGATTCTCTGTTTGTCGATCCTTGGATTATTCCTTTGTTTTGGTTGCCTGTTCTAACTGATGTTTCTGTTTGGACCCCTTGCCTGCCTTCTCACTTATGCCTTTTGGAATTCCCCACTAGATGTTGACCGATCCCACTGCTACATTGCTTTTGACCCACTGCCTGTGTAACCCTC